>OX381717.1:60608487-61121373 GCA_947462335.1 Harmothoe impar
GGTGAAGGTGAGTTTACTCTGCTCCCCCCAGATGAACAAGGCTATGCTGGTTACTGCACCCAGAGCTACCTGACTGGGGAAGTGTGTGCGTGGTGGTAACCAGGCTGCACCCAGTACACTAAGGCACCGCCCTGCGATGACCCCCACCCAGTAGAAGGTGTTGATGTCAGCCGCCTCTTGGACAGAAAACCCCAGGCTGCTGCCCAGCATGTAGGTATACACATACCCGGACACAAAGTTCTCGGTGCCAAATATGTGTATGAACAGCAAGGTCAGAAACACAAAGTACACCAAACCAAAACCTGTCTTCCCATTGGTGCAGGAACCTGGGGAGAGCGCCCGCAGACTCTTTACAAAACTCTTCTGTGTCTCGTTACTCTTACCACTTCCACGTTTTGCCTCATTGTTGTTCTTACTCATATTCTCATGCTTTGAATCAACCCATTGGTAAACACCAAAACCAATAACTGCTATCACATTCACCACAGCGGTTATCAGATATGGATACTGCAGCGCTGCCTCAACGATGACTCCCTGGATGGGCAGGACCTCTTCCTGGTTAGAAGCAGCCGCTTCTGTAAGTTCCCTGATTGTGGATGTGTTGGCTGCAGTTAGTACGGCAGAGTCCAGCGGGGTGACGGTGAGGAAAGCATTCACAATGTGTGGCATCACGAGACCCCCGATTCCCAACGTGAGGAACTGTGCCATCAGCATTCGGCTGCCTCTGTCATCATACACCTCCATGGCACAGTTTGTCACACCTGTACATAAAGACAGAGGTAAGATTAGAGTTGTGTTGCCACTGGGCACATTGTGCTATAACGCCCTGGGCCAACCATTATCACATCATATATATATGACTATGTAAACATGTGTGATGCCAGGTTATTATAATTACCCTAGAGACTACTGCCAGGATACAGACTCACTTACGTATATATTTATTTACATGCATACATGCAGGTGGCACTGGTGTCACATTTATAGACTATTTTCCTACAGGTGCCTACTGTACACAAAGACAGAGATTAGAACTGTGTCACACCTGTACACAGAGACAGAGGTTAGAACTGCGTCACACCTGTACACAGAGACAGAGGTTAGAACTGCGTCACACCTGTACACAGAGACAGAGGTTAGAACTGTGTCACACCTGTACACAGAGACAGAGGTTAGTACTGTGTCACACCTGTACTCAGAGACAGAGGTTAGAACTGTGTCACACCTGTACACAGAGACAGAGGTTAGGTTAGAACTGTGTCACACCTGTACACAGAGACAGAGGTTAGAACTGTGTCACACCTGTACACAGAGACAGAGGTTAGGTTAGAACTGTGTCACACCTGTACACAGAGACAGAGGGTAGAACTGTGTCACACCTGTACACAGAGACAGAGGTTAGAACTGTGTCACACCTGTACACAGAGACAGAGGTTAGAACTGTGTCACACCTGTATGCAGAGACAGAGGTTAGGTTAGAACTGTGTCACACCTGTACACAGAGACACAGGTTAGGTTAGAACTGTGTCACACCTGTACACAGAGACAGAGGTTAGGTTAGAACTGTGTCACACCTGTACACAGAGACAGAGGTTAGGTTAGAACTGTGTCACACCTGTACACAGAGACAGAGGTTAGGTTAGAACTGTGTCACACCTGTACTCAGAGACAGAGGTTAGGTTAGAACTGTGTCACACCTGTACACAGAGACAGAGGTTAGAACTGTGTCACACCTGTACACAGAGACAGAGGTTAGAACTGTGTCACACCTGTATGCAGAGACAGAGGTTAGAACTGTGTCACACCTGTACACAGAGACAGAGGTTAGGTTAGAACTGTTTCACACCTGTACACAGAGACAGAGGTTAGGTTAGAACTGTGCCACACCTGTACACAGAGACAGAGGTTAGGTTAGAACTGTTTCACACCTGTACACAGAGACAGAGGTTAGGTTAGAACTGTGTCACACCTGTACACAGAGACAGAGGTTAGGTTAGAACTGTTTCACACCTGTACACAGAGACAGAGGTTAGGTTAGAACTGTGTCACACCTGTACACAGAGACAGAGGTTAGAGCTGTGTCACACCTGTACACAGAGACAGAGGTTAGAACTGTGTCACACCTGTACACAGAGACAGAGGTTAGGGAGTAGGGCTATGGGAGTCTACTATCTGCACTACTATCTCTGCCAGATCCCGAAGGGAGGACTGGAGAGGGACATGGAGATTACCAATATGTAAAAAGCTAAGTCCCCGAGTTGAGGGATCCAGGAGTATATAAATGCAGCTCCACTCGTAAACACTTGAGACTTGAAGAACTTCGGGAACCCGTGTCAATCACGGCTGGGCGAAGATTACTCCAGGTCATACTCTGCCACCCAGGGACCAGGTCCGTGGATACCAACATGCCGGGTGGCCCGGCTATGTCTGTTACATAAATAACCAGCCGAACTAATCCAGGTGCTTTGAAAAGTTGTACTGCGACTCATTACATTAGGTTAGAACTGTGTCACACGTCTACACAGAGCCAGAGGTTAGAACTGGGTCACACGTCTACACAGAGCCAGAGGTTAGAACTGAGTCACACCTCTACACAGAGACAGAGGTCAGAACTGTGTCACACCTCTACACAGAGACAGAGGTTAGTACTGTGTCACACCTGTACACAGAGCCAGAGGTTAGAACTGAGTCACACCTCTACACAGAGACAGAGGTCAGAACTGGGTCAAAAGCCAGTATTACATTACCGCATCATGATAATAAATGTCTCCCTATCATTAAAGCATTCATATATGACTCAGCAAATAAAACTGCGCTACCTGGAATGTTACTTCCTATGAAGATGCCTTGTAGGAAGAACATGAGACCCAACACCCAGAGGGAGGTTATCCAGGGCATCACACCCAGCGTGACGGCTATCATCAGGTAGGCCACCCCCATCATGGCATTAGACAGCCGCGGCAAGGCCTCAAACCTGCAACATATTTACCAAGTCTATTAATTTAATTACCTCAAATATGATTAGATGAGATCAGAGGGATAAGGTCAGACCTCAAAGCTGTGAAATAAAATGGATATTTTTACCATATGTATAAGATGTGACAGATGCTAGAGCTAGCCTGATTCAATTGCTGTATTATTTCTCCTCATACTTTACACTTTTAAACATGTGGCTTGGTATTAAAAACCCTTTTGTTCCAAATTGCAACCCACTCAAAGTACTCTAAGGCTACTGAGTGCATATGTACTTAAATGAGGTTTCCTGAGTGCATGTGTACTTAGATAAAGCATTCTGAGTACAGGTGTACTTACAAGAAGCCTTCAGATTGCATGTGTACTTAAATGAATCATCCCGAGTGCAGCTGTACTTACATGAAGCCTCCTGGCAGGGAGCCAACAAAGAGCCCTATGTTTCTGAGTGCCAGGACCTGAGACACCTGGGCCAGGGTAGCCCCCACCTGGTCCTGTATGTACGGCAGGGCTGGACCCACGATCTCCAGCGTCATCCCCTGGATGCATAATCAGTTGCACTAATTTAATTATTACAATTTACATAAAGCATCAGCATTTATCAAAAGCCAAATAATGTGATAATGGCTCTGTCACATCATGGTACACTTTATGTCCAACATACTCTCTTGTATGAATTGACTTTAAACTTAATATTGTTATAATTTAACTGATATTATAAGAGATTATCGGAAATAAACTAGTTTGATAATGGCTACAATAAGACACTAAATATTCACTAGGGATGTAAAAGTTCAGTATTTGTCTGAACTTTAAATTTAGTAAATGGGTGAAAGCTCTTTTAAAACGTGTTATGTATTTCTTCTAAAATATGTTCTAATGAAACATTTATTCTGGATGTATTAATCTTTGAAGCTTTTGTTAAGTGTGTATATAACTACTCAATACCCATGTCCTCAAGGCAACTGCAGTGCTCAAATTCAGACAAGATTTCAGAAAATGTGAAATGTGAAATCTAAATTTAAGGAGTAAATGTATCCCTGACTTCTGAAATATGTGTATCCCCGCAGTGTTAGTGTATACCTACCGGTTGGGTGTGGGATAAACAAGGGATTAGTAAACTTCAGTAGTACAGTAGTGATAATTAGACAACAGGTGTATTTTGTAAAATTAGCAGTCTCCCCCTCTCACTTACTAAAACAGAAGCACTAAAACGCCACTTGTTGACTAGAACAATACAAAGTAGCAGAAAACTAAATGTAGACCCTTGGTGCTCTTCAATTAAGGTGTGACATGTACCTACCCGGGGTAGTACAGCCAGACAGATAAAGGCCCCCCTGAGCAGCCTGCTGATGGGCGTCTTGTCATCCGGTACCTCCTTCTGTACACTCTCATCCATCAGTAAGGTGTTCTCAGGTGTCATGGTAACAAGGTAACCCTTTGTAGTGGGGGCCGTTGGGGATTCAACTCTGACATGATGGACAAAATTTAGAAATTCAGCATCATCTGACAGCTTGTATAAAATTGGTTTGACAGACTGAGAACATCCATTTCTCAAACTGAAAATCACTTTGACATTTTATTTTGCACATTGACATTTTTTCATGAAGTCAAGTTGTTTTTTCAAATCCAATTCTGGCCCTGTTGGGCCACTGCAGTATACAGAATCATTTAGATATTATTTGTGTAATAAAATATTAGTGGTTACCAAATATGTGTAAATCACATGGTTTCTATTTTACTCTTTTATGCTTTTACTATTTCTTACAATGTCCAATTTTTTTTAATGTTAAGGCACATGCGTCTTGGGCAGAATGATGCCTAAGCCAGTTTTAGGGGAGTGGTCATTTTTTAACAACAGGAGGGTCGGTGGATTTCCGAATGAGCGGAGGGGTCCAAATCTTTTTGGTCCCCCCTTAGGCAAGTTGAAATTGAGTGCAGCTGACCCCTTTGATCTATAGTAATGCGCGGGCTTTTTCACTAAAAAGGGGTGCAATTTTTTTGGTCCCCCCTCAAGAGGGGTCCAAATTTCTTTTTGGTCCCCCCCCTTGAAGGGGTCCAAATTTGTTGGTCCCCCCAAATCCACCAACCCGCTCCCAGGTAACACGTCCAAAAAATAAATAAGGTCTGTAGGTGGATTCTTTGTTTATCACCATTTTTTAACTGTTAAGGAGAGGGAATTTCTCCTTTTTCACATCTTTTTGGTATTTTTTTTCTTTGAAAACCTAATTTTCCTGGTGCCAAAAATATATTTCGAAATAAGATAAAAATTAGGCATGGCCCAAAAAAAGATAGGGTTGGTCGGGATACCTTCAGCCAACCCTTTTTTTTGGCTTAAAGGTTCATGTTCATTTCTTGTCTTGATACATGAATGTGTTGCTGGTGAGTAACTCGCCTGCACTGCATCTGTGCCTAATGCAGTCCCGTCTGCAGTGTTAAGTCTGGATGAGGCTGGCATGGTGCATTAAAACAGTTGGTTGCCAGTCCTGCTGAGTTACTTGCCAGTCCTGCTTAAATTCAGCACTTGTGAGTTAAGCATCAGGACAGCCTTCATGCATCATGATGACCAAGAGCGTGATGCATGCAAACAAGCAAACATTATATATAACATCTTATAACGTTATACAACAGCTTATAACGTTTCTCTTAGGCCCCTTACTATGGCATAACGTTATGTAAAATTGTAAAAGCTATATTTTGATGTAAAATAACATATTTTTGTTAGCTGGGATTACACCATCCTTAAAGTGTTTATATACCTACCTTATAATACTGCTGATAAGCCCGACACACCCACAATATGATCCCTGCTGTGAAGATACAACACTTACAGAGGAGCAGATATACAGGTACACAAGTTGCCTCCCCCTTGGTTCTAAAGCAGCCTGCACAGAGAGTCTAAAAGCCAAGGCCCTTAGTCTGAGGTGGCTATCTTAGGTTAGTCATAGGCACATTGGCATAGGCACAAGTGCTATTCAAAAATGACTGAGGCATTACAACATGTGACTAATGCCTCACTCATTAGAACTATGACACCTAGTTCCTAGCCTAAATCTCATTTAAATGGAGAAGACTGAGGTCGGTCGGTCAGTACTGACCAACCTGACAATATCAACTAACCTAGGTTGGTCGTATAGGGGATCAAAATATGACTAATATGGTTGGGCTATAGTGACTGAGAGATTGGTCGTATAGGGAGTCAAAGAATATCAGTGTAGTCGGAGTACCTGAGACAACGTCTCTGTTGGACAGGGCTGGGTAGTGCAGCAGTAAGGAGTGGTCACTCTTTTAACATCAGGGGGGGTGTGGATTTTTTCTTGGGAGGGGGTTACTAACAAGATTGAGACCCATTGAGGGGGAACCAAAAAAATGTCGTCCCAATTGGAGAAGGGGACCAAAAAGATTTTACCACTATAAAGTGAAAAAGTTCCCATGTTACTATAGCCTGAAGGAGTCACTGGACTGAATTTAAACCCTCCTAGGGGGGGGGGGCACTGAACAATCAACCGTCACAGCGTGACCAAACAATTTTAGATCTGCTTGCGGAAATGAATTCACCCCCCCCCTCCCCCGATGATGTTAAAGATTGACCGTCCCTGAGGTGCACAGAGTGAGAGACAGGTCACAAGACGTGCATGACTGTATTAAAGGTGAGTTATTGATGGTAATTGGAGCTACATGAGGGTCATTTATACATGTGGAGAGCTGTAAACAGGTCCTTTTGTTATGGTTATATCAGGTTAATGGCAAGTATGTCACCTTTAATGGCTTTCTAGACACCCATGGTGTCTTGCATGTAACTGTGTATTAGGTAAACCCTTTGAGGATGACATAATGCCTTAATGCATCATACTCTTGGTGGTCATGATGCATGAATGTAGCCCTGGTGAGTAACTAGCCAGTGCTGCATTTTAGTATTATGCCGAAGTATGGATGCATGATGTACCAATGCAGACTTGGCGACTCACCCTAGTAGCAAGCCCGCACGGGGCCAATTTGTTTTTAGCTCGGATTGCCTGTTTGAAGTCGGGCAAAACTGAGCTGGGTTTCATGTTGGGCAGATGGCTGGGCTGAAGTGTGGCCCCGATTGGGCTGCCCATTTTGGGCTCAGATCAGTTTTAATGCTGGCTGCACGATTTGGGCTCAGATCAGTTTTAAAGTTGGCTACCCACTTTGGGTTCATGTTGGCAGATGACAGGAAGCCCGTCCAAAACCCGATCTGAGCCCGATTCGGACAGCCCACTTGGGGCCACACCAAAGCCCAGTGCCCTAAACCAACGGGCGCCCGTCGGTTAGCCCACTCCGGGCCGATGAGGGCTGAGGTTCGGTTTGGACAGGGCAACTGGTCTAGTAGTTCTGATGATTGACACCAGATGTCACTACCATACGATATATATAGAGTTTTCAAACAAAGCCAGATGAAATTGACATTACACAATAATACAATGAAATGTCAAAGTGATGTAGAATAGGAAAAAATAAATAGATGTTCTCACAGTTTTGAAATAAGATAGACTATAATATTATATTTGAATGATCAAAAGGAGCTTCTCCAAGCAGCTATTCAGTGTGGACACTATTTCTGTGCCATAGCAGTATGCTTAAGACAGTCTCATATGCTCCATGTGGGTATGAACTATGGATTTGAAGGCCAATGTACACCCTAGACACTTGTCTATGCTGCATGTGGCTCAAACCTGATGATATTAGGCCTGTGTAACGGTCGCGGAAAAATCGTCTGGAGAAAGCGGGACTCGAACCCACGACCCCCTGACTCCGGAGCCAAGTGCTCTACCACTGAGCTACTTCCCCGTCTGACAATCTAACAGCGCCGTACGTTACTGGGTCGGTTCGGTAACCACTGCCCTTACACAGCTCCCCCAGCCTCTATCATGCTCCGTAGCAGCCAATGATAGAAGCTCACAGTGCCGAACCGATCCAGCCAATTTGTTGACTTGACTCCATGCTGAACTCCAACTGCCCGTACTGGGAACCAACTCTTCACTACCTGCTCCTCCAACTACCAACCGCCAGCGGGTGGCCAATCCCCAGCAAGTTGGGATGCTCCAACCGTCTAAGTCAACCGTACCAGCGAGTGCGCTCGCTTTCTCCACCAGTGTAACGGTCGCGGAAAAATCGTCTGGAGAAAGCGGGACTCGAACCCACGACCCCCTGACTCCGGAGCCAAGTGCTCTACCACTGAGCTACTTCCCTGTCTGACAATCTAACAGCGCCGTACGTTACTGGGTCGGTTTGGTAACCACTGCCCTTACACCTGCTTGATACTTCTATGATTGGGTAGGAAGAGTATGATTATGCCTTGGGTTGATTAGCAGGACCTAGGATATCTGGTTCAACAAATACAAGAAATCATTGGGGATTGATTGAATAGATTCTAAAACCCATAATTATCAGGCAGTGCTGTGGCCCCAAATTAGCGAGCCCGTCCAAAAACCGATCTGAGCCCGCTTTCAACCCATCCAAAAATTGATTTGAACCCGCTTTCAGCCCGTCCAAAAACTGATCTGAACCCAAAGTGGGCAGCCCTTCCAAAGCCTGATCTGCGCCCAACATGGGCAGCCCGCATGGGGCCAGACCAAAGCCCAGTGACCTAAACCGATGGGAGCCCGTCGGTTAGCCCACTCAGGGCCACACTTGGAAACACAGTCTGGCCCCGTACGGGGCCACAGTGTGTTTGCTACTAGAGTATTTACCAGGGCTGCATTAGTGCATTATGCATTGTTGCAAATATCATCATAGATAGCAACATGCCATCCTTTAAGGAGGGGATGTCATTGACATCCAATTTATGTCGCTGATTATTGAAATAATTATCAATATTTAAGTATCATAATATAAGCTGGGGGAAACAGCAGAACAAAAGTTAATTGTAGCAGAATACCAGTACCATTATTTTCATTGAAAATGTTCACAGTCAACATGAAACACAAAGAGCCCAACCTTAAATATGGCGAGGTAGAAATCTGAGGCCAGTTGAAAGGATATGTACCCTAACTGTAAGCTCAATAGTTAGACTTAGGGTGTCCATTACCTCCTTACTAAACAGAGCGGAGAACACCCTTTCTGAGGATGCACTGGATGCTAGTACATTCAGGTACATGGTACAAGTGCATAGCTTCTTTTCTCCACTGGCACAGAACAATTTGTCATTAAAACAATAATGATATATAATATTGACATAATAGCTACATGTCAATATATTGAATGACATGCCTACTTTAAGTGTTACACCACCACGTGTACACTCACACCACCATTAGCTGTCTGTCATGTGTCATGCGGGTGGCCACATATAAGGTTTAAAACAGCAGCATGTGATAAGCAGCCCCCCCCTCTCTCTTTTTAGGGCATTTTTAGACTTGAAAGAAGGCTTACATTTCAAGATATATGACTGGTTGCGGCTACATTTGTTACAATTACTTGGACGATTTCTTGGTCATGGGACATGACTTCAGGTCATGTCAGGTGGCGCAGCAAGTTTTAAAATGGCTGAAATGGGAGCTATATACACAGAAATGCCGGGAAGTTTGTGATATACAGTGTTAAAATATCCATTAACCTTTTCCCCCCATTTCTGTGTACATAGCTCCGATTTCAGCCATTTTAAAACTTGCTGGTCAAAGACTGCACCGGTCAAAGACGACACAGGTCAAAGATGACACCCGGTCAAAGACGTTTCAATTGTTACAAACTTATAAGACATGGCCCCGTAGCCATACACGTTCGTGAATCTCAAACTCTCTCATACCTATTGCAGCCTCTACCAATGGTTCTCCCAGCATCACGAAACCTGAAGCTACCGGTAGTATCCGTAAACAGGTAATGTCTAGCAATGGCAGACAATAAATCTCTGACACGACCCCATGATATGACTTACTACAATGAAATAATAAAATCATGCTCATTGTACAAGCTTATAGTTGAATAAGACTTATGTCAGCTGTCCGGATTGGGGAAGTGGTTATCCTACACTGGCCTAGCATTGCAGGGCTCTTTACTTTTAACCCATGCTAAGGCTACATTTTAAAGGGTTTTAGTCCGGTCAAAAATCATTATAGTGTACACTTCAGTTGTTAATATAATTTACACTTGACAGATAGTTATAGGGCAATATAAAATGCTTTCATATTGTTACATGAACCATAAAGGTTTTTTTCTGGTAAACTAGGAAGAAAAAACTTTAAAATGGTCAGTTAATCACGCAACCTTGCCATAAACTTGAGGTCTTGAACTTTTGAAATCAACTGTAAATCAAACCCCAAGCGGCCGCTGGACGATACCTATGCTCCCCCAGTGGGTGAATATAGAACTAACCACCGGGTAACACGCCAGCGCGGGAACAGAGTAGTAACCTCGTATATATATACCCATATAAACTCTGGGGCCTTTATATAGTAATTAACTACCACCCATTCGAAAGCACATACCACCAAGCAACGTCAGCTATATGGTTCTTAGCCATCTCTTCAGGTAGAGCCACTGTATCCCACTAGTGCAGAACACCCTACACACCCAGCTGGTCTATAGTTTACTGTACACCATATCCAGGTGGAGGACTAGACCAGTGATACAGCCTGGCCTGTATTTCCAGGCAGCCTGCTAATTCAGGCTGCCCAGGCTGGTTTAGCAGGCCGGGAGTGTTTACAGGCAGGGTGTTAGGTCAGGTTGTTCACACTCTCCCAGCACATCACCCTGGCACAGCAGGCTGGGGCTCAGGCTTTCACACCTTCTCCAAGCAGAGGCAACTATTATGCCTGCTCTTATGGTTGTCCCATCAGATAAAATATCAATTTAAACATGAAATTATTCAAAATGCAGTAGACCAGGCACATACTGCATCCATAAGTTGGAGGGTGATGTACTGATCTATATCCTTTATGTGAGTTTATCTTTAGCAAATATCACATAAAAATCGCAAATATGATTATATAAAAGCTATAGTGAAAACACAGTCCTGCTAATGAACAGCCCTGTATCCCAGGCTGAGTGGCCTATGAAAACGGGCTGGGTGTGTTATGCATGCTGTACTGTAAGTCCAGGCAGTCTTCCACCTGATATCTGCTCGTTTTAGCACAGGTACTCAAATTAGTGCATGTCCTGTAGAAGTGCAGGGTGAAAGATTGAGTCAAAACAATATTAACAACTAAAATTGGATCTCAAATAAGCACATGTCCTGTATAAGCGCAGGGCAGTGGGGAGAATGAACTATATAAGGCCAAAAAAATGTATGTTTCAGATAACATGGGAAGAAAGACTAAGGTTGGTAGGACGGATATCCATTTATTTCATTTTAGCAGGTGAGGGTCTGCTGCAAATAGACCCTGGCAAGTTGGGGGCTGGATGGTGAGTGCATCACATCATGTCATGGGGAGAACGAGAATTCTCTATCAGGGGCAGATGATTTGGTAATAGCTTCCAGAGACAAAACTACCCAGCTATCAAAAATGTTTTTTTTACATCAAAATAACGCTTTTTGATGTAAGATAATGTTTTCCCACACTAGGGGGCCATATAGAAACATTACATAAAGTTGTATAATGTTATTTGTTTACTATGGGATTCAAGAAAGTTTGAATAGGTTAGATAAACATTTCCAAATTTAGAAAATTAGAGCGACCATAATCATAGTTATGACAAAAAAATAAGTCTACTTCCAAGCATATCTATTGGAATTGCTCTTATCATGGGAAAGTGTTTTTTAAATGCTGGACGTTGAAGATGAAGATGGAGATATTATGTGTGACTCTTCAAAATCGAAGATCTTACAAGTACTTAGCAAGCCTATAGAAGTTTAACTTGTCACATTGCAAACTTGCTCTTGACATCTTAAAATATTTCAGTACCACTGTCACACTTGGGGAGTTAAGGGGATTTCTTATTGAATAAAAAATGATTTTACATGGTAGATATGATACAAGTGACTAGTTGTATGGGTGTTACAAGCCAAGGACAGGGTAATCGTCAGCTGTGGATTATTACAATTGTACAAGGCTTTAAAAACTCATGCAGCTAGTGAAGCGTACCATATCTGACTTACTCCCACAGTATGAGCGTGTGCTCAGTGGACCGCGTCAACAAAAAACTGTGTGTGTAAAATCCAGTCAGTGCATTTGTTTGTTCTCTAAGCCAACCGTGGTGTAACAAATATATTGTACCAAATAAGGCTTGAGCAGGGTTCATTATACCACAGCCAGTATGGAGAGCAAAGCATTTCCCACTTCTTATATACTGCATACAGCTAGGAAGTGGTATAAGTAAGTAATAGGCCTTATACCAAGCTGATTCATTCAAAATGTATATAAATCTCTTGATAGAAAGATTGAGATCATATGATGTATATATATAAAGATAAATATATAACCTCAAATATGTATAACTGATCAAATGACGTCTAGAATGCAGAGGAATAATTCATAATACAACACTTCAATCTGGAGAATAAAAGTTTTTCAAAAAAAGGTCGAGCTGCAGCACATCAGTCAGACCATGTGGGCGAACTACGCAAAATTCTGGGTGTAAAATGAAGATGACAACTATCGCCTGCATGTAGCGTGGTACTCTGAAGCAAATCTCCCAGGTTCTTTTTTTTCAAATTTCTATTTTCAAACATATCTTTACTACTTTAAATAGCTGAAAAGGAATCCAGAGCAAAGACATCGTCATTGTTTACATATCCACCTTTTTGTTTTGTGACGTCACCCTTGTGACGTTGCCTTGACGACGCAATGTTGTGCAACAAGGTGTGTAAATTGAATTGAATGAATTGAACAACTACAGAAAAACATTGTGCTGTTTAGATACAGTAACTTTTACAGTGTAATCTCACCATGATAAGGCCACTGAAAAAAAAAATTGTTTCTCACCACTGCGCGCATCATAAAAATCAGGTATTGGGGAAAACCTTCTTTTTTTTGCCAAATTTTGATGAAAAACCTCATGAAAATGGATAAAATTGGTCACATTTGGTATCAAATTGAAGCTAATAATGGCAGGAATGCAATGGTGTAGAAATAACTTACATCTTCCTCACTTCTAACTATCAATTAGTTCTTAAGCAATGAAATGTGAATTTTGGCCAAAGAAACCCGTAAATTGTCCTATACGTTTTGGCCTGCGAGTAACAAAAAAAAAAAAAGCCTCCCTCGTCAGATTTCCTAGACCTTGGTGATGAGAAACCACTTTTTTCTTTGAGTGGCCTAATTACCGTTAAATTTTTTCTAATTGGCTGTGGGTTCTATTCATATGCTGATTTTGCTATGTATCTGACAGTATCTGCCTCCTTTAGGACACATTTGGCTATTTATATATGGCAAGACCGGCTTATTCATGGTACATATATACCTTGAGGTCACAGTCCAGTGGTTTGTTCGCCCAAGACACCTCCCATATAAATGGAAACAACCAATATATGTAACTCAACCTATTAAGTTTTAAAGGCAGCAGCACATCAGCGTTATATTCGACCTATCAACATCGGATTTCATATTTTCTATATATATGTAATATTTATCAGCATTGCGTTAACATAACATAACAATGACTCTTAAACACACAATTCTTAACCTCGGCCCAATTAAGCAATCTGTAGCTAATCTATTAAACAAAAGAATCCTTATTATTGATACTGATGATGTTAAGAATACTATGTGACTAAAATGACTAGAGCCAATTTTATCTATAGGACATATGATATTCTCAAACTTATAGCACATTAGAACCAGATACAATAAGAGGGAGTGCATTATAGTATCACCTATTCCTACACAGGTATCATACAAGTGTCAAATAGGTCAGGTCATGCAAATAAGATATACATATCCACACAGGAAGTCTGGAGTTAAACCCTTTAAGAACAGCATGTCGCTAAAAACTAAGATTTGTTGTCGTGATGCACCAACGCAGTAACTGACTGCTGCATTGTACATGATGCTGAGCCTTGTTGAGTCTTTGGGAGTACATATGGAGCAATGGTCACGGTCTTTGGCGTTAGTTTGACAGCGTGATTCAAGGCCTTGGCATTCGCTGCAACAACTTTCAGGTCG
Organism: Harmothoe impar; assembly: GCA_947462335.1. Classification (NCBI taxonomy): domain Eukaryota; kingdom Metazoa; phylum Annelida; class Polychaeta; order Phyllodocida; family Polynoidae; genus Harmothoe; species Harmothoe impar. The sequence goes on from OX381717.1 coordinate 60,622,521, forward strand.
TTAAAGGTGTTCTGCTGTGCAAAAGTTTGGTCATCACCAACTGACAAACCAACCCATTGCCCCATACCATGAAGTTTCTTGACATTTTTGTAGAGTGTCCCTTTATGTTGCTGCTTGGTAGAGGTGAACATAATCGGTCGGTGGTTTTCGTCACTAGGTCCTCCAGGGGGGGGGGGGGGCATCCTGTGTATGTCAATACAGTCTGCATTGGTAAGACCAGTGCCCAGGTCAGTGAATACGGCATTGATGGCTGCAGAGGGGGTGCTGTAGGTAGACTCTGACACCTCTCAAAATTATATTGCATCTTTTATGATGAATAAGTGCCTCTTCCTTGTCTTTTTTCACTTGTTTGATGACAATTCTGTTGGTGTTGTTTTCACAGACAAGGTCATCACAAATCATCTCAAAGCTATCCACTCTCCCTTTCAAGATCACCAGGTCAGCTACTTTGACCTTGATCTCCTCGGTTTCATGGTAATTCTGCTCTATACGTCCACGTCTATAATGTGCCTTGCCCCTGGGGATAGTATCACAGAGCCATCAACCTCGAGTGGTGCCCGTATTTTAGGTGTCACTTTGGGGGGTGAGGCAGAGGGCATAAATCCTGCAAGCCTAGTAAAAAGAGTGTTCTTTGGCTCCCTCGGCCATATGTACAGTTGTATTACTTGTTTGGTGAAGTATAAAATGAAAATGTATCAAATAGTGGAATATATTGAATTGAGATAATTACCGGTACTCATACATTGTAAACCATCATTATATTATCAGCAATATGTTTTACTACCCAATGATAAATGTCAAGAGATTACTCTGTCATCCAACCAATGAAGAATGTATGGATACCCGATATTCTAAATCAAAGGAATGAATGTAACTGTTAATTTAAAAAAAACGCCAAATAAGGTTAAATTGTTCTAAAAAAAACAACAAAAAAAACAGTTTGGTGAGTTGGGGGAGGATCAATTATTTCTGTCATGATTTTGTTTTATTAATTGATCAATATATAAGACAGGCTAATATACTACTGTGCCCAACTACACCGGTGCTAAAAGTCAGTTTTGGGTTGAGCAGTGTTAATAGTACACGGATAGTTGACAGGTAGCTAGGTATAATACATGTGGGGGTCACTCCAGATGTGTTGACCGCTCCACAGTATGACAGGTGTATTATAGTATGTATGATTGAAGTGGAGGGGAGGTCAAAGTGAAATGAGTATGGGGGTAGTCCAAATGCGTACATGGTGCAACAGGGGGGGTGGGGGTCTATTTTTGGCAGAAATGTGCGTATGTAATTAATGGATGGCCCCATAGGAATGTATAGTCAAGACCTCTAATTCCGCTCACCTGTCACCGCGCAGTCCAGTCCTCAGGTAAAAGTGCTCCTCAAAAGTAGCTGCTTAGGAATATTACCGTAAAACCTCGCATATAAGCCTAACTCTCGTATTAGCCGCACCCCGACTTTGGGCCGATCCTATAAGCCGCACTGGCGATCTGATTATGGTGACTTTTGAACTGTACCATAATAGCAAAAACTCGCGTATAAGCCGCATCCTGACTCTAGGCCGATCCTATAAGCCGCACCGCCGATCTGATTTGCGTACAAGCCGCGGCCTATACGCGAGGTTTTACAGTAGTATCTATGGTTGGACTCCTAGTGGTATGTGGTCATGTCTTCCTGTTAAGAAGAGCATAACCCAGGAAATATCCAGTAAAAACCTTGAGGTGACCGAGGAGGGTTAGTTCGGGTTGTTTCTGCCTGGCGTTAGTGTGTGCGGTATCCTGGAGGGGGCGTCTGTCCTCTCTCGGGTGCTGCGCACCACGCTTCAGGCGGGAACGAGCCAACCACGTGATCATGTACATTTCACAACGGAAGGAGATATATAAACCTCCCCTCCTCGCATAGTCGCCAGTCAGTGCAGGCCCGGCTGACTCCCCACGCAACCCTACCCAATCATGTGCGATTGCATAAGCGGCATTGCTTTTACCTCCTCCTTCGGGTTGAGGCTTAGGTTCTTTGTATAGGAATACACTGAATAAACCCCGCTTCACTTCGCACCTGGAAACTGATGTTCTTGTTCTCTTTTCTGAGATATCGAACTACTACACTGGTGCCGTGACCAGGATCAGTTATTCAGGTAGCAGCCAAGTGAACCTGGCCAGAGTAGAGAGAGATGGGGACATGAATGTCCCAAATCGGAACAACCTAGTTGTTCCGACGAGTTTTGAAGGTTTCATGCATGAAGCCTGAGAAACTTTGAATCCAGGTGGAGTTGAAGTCCAACCGAGTGGACCAGATGGACCCGGTCAGAATGACACTTTGTACCAGGATAACATCCATCAGAACAAAGAGGAGATGAAAAAGCAGTATGATGCTTTACATGACAAACTAGTGTCGGTAATCTCTGAAAGAGACTTGTATTCATGGAAACATGAAAATCCACCAGGATATGGAATGGAGAACGGATCAATTGACCCGTGACATCTAACTGATCAAAAATCAGATGGAACAGAACCAGAAGATTCTGAAAGAGGAAAAGAAGAGATTGTCCGAATTAGCTCAGGCTAACCGGAAGTCTTTAGCCTGCGAACAACAATACCAGGCTGACCTAGAGAGGTACTCTAGGGAATGGCATACAACGAAAGATGCCCGCAACCAGCAGCTTGAGGAAAAATGAGGAGGTGAGAACCGCCATCATTTAGGAGAATGAGGAACTGTGTCATAGAAAACTAGAGATGATACAGGCAGTATCATAACTGAAAGCTAGACGGGTGGAGTTGGAAACCTATCTAGGCAACCAGAAGGTACTGAACCCAGAGGGAAAGGAGTGAATACTCAACCCACCCAGAAGGTCTCAAACACCACCACCAACTATCCTTCTGGTGGGCTGGTGAAGAAGGATGTATACCATTCATCCACCAAACCTGCCGAGGTTGGTCCGTCGTCCCAGCGGCGTTATCATCTACCACGTCTTCTGACGTCCCTAGTTATGATTCGTTGAACCCATTTGCTGGGGATAGTCCATCGAAGTATGGAGCAGTTCCGTCACCTTCGGGTACGGACAAAAATACTACCACCAGCGGATCCTCCCATGTGGATTAACGTGGTGGGCGGTATGGTTACGATAATTGGGGTAACCTGATTCTTCATTATGAGAAGGAGGAGAGGAAAACGACAGAGGGTCCTTCGGGTAGTAACACCCAGTGTCACACTGCCTACCCAAAGCCCCCTGTTAAGGAATCCAGTGTAAAACCTCCACCTGGGTGTATCTGGGACCTTCAGACCCAACACCTGCATATTGAAGGTACTGGCTGGCCCAGAATAACTATGGTGGTCAAACTATATCCCAAAGAACCTCAATGGCACCAAGCTTAAAACAGGTTTATGATACTGATCCCAGTATCAAAACCCTAGGTCTGGATAGTTATAGCCGGGGTCAGGACGCCACAGAGGTAATGAACTCGAGCGGAAATTTTTCAGATCAGTTAATTGAGGGATCCAGTAGAGGTGCCTGGCGCACAGCCAAGATTACAAAATCCTACAAGGGAAAGGTTCCCTGGAGGGATGAGTACCAGGTATTTGTAGATGACTGCAAGTACAATGGGTGATCAAAAGAAGACTCACGAGGAGCCATCGTGATCTGGCTGAATGATGGGCCCGGTAAATCAGCTGTCTCACAGTGGAGAAGTACAGTATATACGGTCCTTTGGGAACGTATGATCAACTCGAGAGCACTGCTGTATACATCTTCGGGAACCTGATACAGTAGATCATTGGTTGCTCTTTAAGGGACGAACCCAAAAGCCAAAGGAGTCCCCGAAGATATACGGTTTGGAGCTTCAGAGGATCTTGCATCAGGCAAGACCGGAGTGGGCCAGGGATGCCAACTTTTATATAGAGACACTGTTTGTAAGGTTCATCAGTGTCTTAAGTGATCCTGATCATCAGGAACTCACCAGGAAGGCTTGGAAAAGTGATTCCTCATTGGCTGATCTTTTTTTTAGCAATAGACAGCTTTGAGAAGAAGAAAATTCTTCTTGCTGGAGTAGTCCCTGGCCAGTCCCGAATGACAGGCGTAGTTGACTAAAGTAGCAGCGCTGGATCTTTGTGTGAAGATTCCGAAGGAGATGAGACCATTGGTGCTGTGGCATTCAATGGGAAACGCCGGGATAAGAGAGCCGGTGAGAGCAAAAGGCGGAAACCTTTTGAGAAATCATCCTCTAGCAAATAGCCAGAGAAAACCGCTGGGGATAGTTCAAAACCCCAAGCCAAATCTTCCTCAATTCCCACAGAATCTAATATTCCACAAAAATCGGAATCAGACCAATCCACTCTGGGATTGGTAGAAGCCATGATGCAATGCATGACAGCTTTATTTGATAAACAGCAGGAAAAGAGAGTTAAACCCGAGCTGAGTACTGTAACATGTTACAGGTGTCAGGAGAAGGGGCATTATGCTTCTTTATGCACAGCTGACAAACCAGTTATGCGATTTTCTGGAAAGAGACCAACAATTAGAGGGGATCCCTGAGGTAGGCGACTCAGAGATCCCGAAGGAAATATGCCATAGTACTCCTGACGGGACTGGAGTAAAATCACACCCAGTAGTGACGTCCAGACATATAGGGGACAAGCAGGCGCAGCTTGGAAACCCTGGGGCGGGGCCATCAGCATACCAGTCATACATTCGGGAAGTGAGTCGGGGAAACATGGTGCTGGTGTAGAGGAGTATAGTGCAATGGTGTGTGGAACCAGGCTCCCCCCAAATCATCCTTGCCTGGAATACCTAAAAGGGTGTGGATTGGATCTGGGTACTGAGAGTGACTTACCAAAGTTCACTAGTAACCCTTCATTGAATGGAGGAAAAAGATGGTACCTTGCCGCTTCTGTGAAGGGTAGAGTTGAGAATTTCTGATAGATACCGGAGCTAGCCACTCCATTATCTCCCGGAGGTTCTACACTCTTTTGCTGGGCACAAATGATAACCTTAAAATGAGGGTAAATGTGTGTACAGCCGACGGTAGCAGATTGCGGACATTTGGTCGTACTTTCCTATGTATCTCAGTGATGGGAAAAGAGTTTGTACTATCCCCCACAATCACTGAGATCGAGGATGACGGTATCATAGGGATGGACTTTGCCGACCTGGTCGGAATGATGTTGAACCCGAAGACAGGTGAATTGTTCATAGAATGCCCTTATGATATCAAGGCACAATGTGTGCTGAGAGTAATCAGTAGTGTAGCAAGTGTAGTTCAGAAGGGAACAACATGTGATGTGTTGATAAGCACTTCCTCTGAACTCAGAGGAAGGGCCGGGGTCATAGAACCCGATGTAGCTTATCTCCAGTCCTTCCGATTGGAGTCAGCTGACACATTGGTGGGAAATGCCCACTGGACTTTAGTCCCCATATCGCACCCTGGTTCTCACATGGTTTACCTGCAGAAAGGCGCTAAAGTAGGCAAGGTTGTACCCGCAGAGGCGGTCACCAGTAGCATTCTGGGTTTACCACTAGAGAATCAGACGGATACGGGCATGATTGAAGAGGAATTAGAGAAGCTAATTCAAGATGCTTCGGAGTTAGATCTGAAGGAACAGCAAAACCTTCGGCTAATGTTAATACGTTGCCGAAGGGCCTTTGCTTTCCCTGGGGAACCGTTAGGACGGTCTGATAAAGTCCTGCATGGAATTGACGTTGGGGATAACTCCCCATTGAAGATTCCCTACCATCGGCTACCCTTGAAGAAGAGGGAAGAAGCTGAAATGGAAATCAATAAGATGATTAAAGATCATGTTATTGTACCCAGTTCTAGCCCCTGGAGCAGTCCAGTCTGTATGGTTACCAAAAAAGACGGGACCATACGATTCTGTATTGACTACAGGAAGCTGAATGGAATGACGAAGAAGAATTCATATCCCCTCCTGAGGATAGATGAAACTATCTACTCCTTGGGCAGGAATGAATAGTTCTGCACCATAAACCTACAGTCTGGGTACTGGCAGGTGGGGATGAAACCTGCTGACATGTAGAAGACAGCCTTTTCTAGCCACGTAGGATTGTTCCAGTACAACGTCATGCCCTTCGGGTTGTGCAACGCACCAGCCGCGTTTAAGGCCATGATGGAAACATTACTGAGCAATCTTCTCTAGAAGAAATGTCTAGTTTACCTAGATAACGTCATTTTCTTTGCAAAGACTTTCAAGCGGCTGTCTCGACAACCTGGAGGAAGTCCTACAGAGAATAATGAGTAATGGGTTGAAATTGAAACCTAAGAAATGCCAGTTGTTTAAGAAAGATATTAATTATCTAGGCAGAATCATTTCGACTCAGGATGTGAAAGCAGACCCTGAGAAGATCAGAAGTGTTACTGACTGGGAAAGACCCAGATGTCCAAAGGATGTTTGCTCATTCTTAGGATTTTGCTCGTATTATCGAGACTTTTTACCTGGCTACGCTCAGATAAGTTTAGCTATTCAGTCCTTGTCACTTTGGACACCCGGTAGACACAAGGAGGTATTCCCATGGGGTAAGGAACAAGACGAGTCCTTTGAAGCTATCAAAAGGCTCTTTGTTAAGACGCCAGTTTTGAAGTATCCGACAGCAACCGGGCACTTCAATCTGGATACTGATGCTAGCAATGAAAGCATTGGGGCCGCTTTGAGTCAAGTCCAAGACAGAAAAGAGGTCCCGGTTGCATTTGCTAGCAACACAATGAACAAATCACAGAGGAACTACTGTACCACCAAAAGGGAACTCTTGGCTGTGATTGTTTACGTGAAGAAATATAAACATTTCTTATGGGGCTCAGATTTTACTCTGAGAACAGATCACTCTTCTCTGAGGTGGTTGCTGAATTTTAAAGATGCAGAAGGTATGATTGGCAGATGGCTAGCCCACCTATCAGAATTCGGGTTGGAACAGAAGCAGATCCAACACCCACCCGGTGTTAAGCATGTAAATGCTGATGCACTGTCCCACAGACCCATTAGGAGTTGCGGAAATGAAAAATGTAAAGATTGTGGAGCCCATGGGGCGGTTCTGGCTGGAGTCACACTAAACTCCTGGTGCTACATTGTTGGTCACCGTCAGCAGCTACAGTAGGACACACTAAACTCCTGCTGTTACATTATTGGTCACCTTCAGCAGCTACAGTAGGGCACATTAAACTCCTGCTGTTACATTATTGGTCAGCCTCAGCAGCTACAGTAGGACACACTAAACTCCTGCTGTTACATTATTGGTCACCTTCAGCAGCTACAGTAGGACACACTAAACTCCTGCTGTTACATTATTGGTCACCTTCAGCAGCTACAATAGGACACATTAAACTCCTGCTGTTACATTATTGGTCACCTTCAGCAGCTACAGTAGGACACACTAAACTCCTGCTGTTACATTATTGGTCACCTTCAGCAGCTACAGTAGGACACACTAAACTCCTGTCTCCACATTTTTGGTCATTTTCAGCAGTAGTCTGAAGGACACTTTACTCATGGTGTTACATTATTGGTCACTCAGCAGCCAATTGCAACTGAAGGACATATGAAGGCCAATCAAGAAAAAAAGTGGTTTCTTATTACCATGCATATCATACAAATTATGTTTTCAGGAAGCTTCTTCTTTTTGTAAACTTTGGATGAAAAACATGATAAAAATTGATAAGTATTAGCATATTTGGTGTCAAATTAAAGCTTTTACTATAAGCAATACAGTTGGCTAGAGATTTACATCTGCTCAATTTTTGAAGGTTGATTAACTTATAATTACTAAAATGTGAAATTTGTTGCCAAAAGTCTTTCGTGATATGTTCCCTGCACAATACAAGACCACCCAGTCGATTATACTTTTGCCCCTAGAATTAGGATCATGTCCAGGAGGCCCTTTTATTACACAAACTTAGACGTAACTCAATACAAATATAAAAAATAAAAATAAAATAACATGGAGATGTTGACGGCCGAAGCGTCGGAGAAGGAGTGAACATGGGCGGCTACTGCCCGGCGGAGTTGACCCTCCCTCTAGTGGAGGTTTGAAGAACTGTCTCCCTGCTGGCGAATATACACCAGTACCCCGATACACGGTACTAATCACATATTCCCTGCACAATACAAGACAACATAGCCGATTATACTTTTGCCCCTAGAATTAGGATCATGTCGAGGAGGCCCAAGGAGCCCAATAAGAACACTTTTGCCCCAACTAGTACTCTGAAAGTTTTGTTGCCACCAGGATGTCTTTGCTTTTCCTGGAAGCGTAGGTGTCGGAGATATACAGGAGGACCGCCCATGACTTCCAGTCGCCATACGTCTTAACCTCATGCAGAGGGAGGAATGACGCCAGGAGTGTTGCTGATCCCCGACGCATGCTGTGAGTAGTATAGCGTCCCTCCAGACCCGCTGACTTACACAAGTCTTTGAACAAGGCCGCAAATTGATTGTAGGTATAGGGAAACAGTAAGCTATCTGGACGTAGATGGGCATAGGACAGATAGGCCTTGAGAAAGAAGGCCGGGCATAACATTCCCCCGGCGCTCACTACCGGTATCTTCTGTGTGCCTTCTTTGAATTGTACAGTTTTTGATGAATGTATGGAAATGTCAAAACCGGTATCCGTGAACACAATATCCTGGACCTGAATGGTGTGAGGAGATACCGTGATATGGCTCACTCTGAGGAGGCACCTGTAAGCCACCGTTATTGCACACCACAGCTGTAAGTCCTTGAACTGAACCATGTCCAATATCTTGAATAACTTAACCATGTCTGGCGGTGATAGGGGGGTTGCTTGGACTGTTTCACAGCCCAACAGCCTCTGAGTGTTGACTTGATAATGAAAGAAGAAGACTCAACATGACCCACACCATAGTAGTCGTGAAGAGCCCAGACTCCTGATACATAGTTCTTAATAGTGACGTAGCAACATGAACGTGCCAGGAAGGTGATGTATAAGCACACAGTCTCAGAAGTGCTTGGTAGTGGTTGCAGACTGAAGTCCCCGCAGAAGTTGAAGAATCATCGCCATTGGCTCCGGCGTGCCTTGTGGGTGTTCAGCGACCAACACATGTCCCTGACCTCGGCCCACTCATCCTGGAGCACACTGAGCTCTGCAACAGTCGGAGAAGCCGTACAGTTCATGACAACAAATAGTAACACAATCAATATTATTTAGGCGAGACAGGGAGTCTGCTATAATGTTATCCCCTGACGACACGCGGGCAGCCTTGATGTCTATTTTATTTAATGCTGCCACCCAGAATATCTCCCGCAACCATGCCATGGTGTACGGGTTCACACTCCTCCCGGTGTTCAGTGCCTGCTGCACCTGAGTGTTGTCCGTATATACCAACACCTGCTGGTCTTTCCATGACGCCCCCCATCTATGGACAGCTGATACTACTGGCCACATTTCCGTCACATTAATGTGGTCATCATATTCACCAGCTGTAGGTGGCATCTCTACATGGGGGCAGCATGCCGTGCCTGGATACCAGGCCCCCCAGAAGTAGTCGTCCTCCTTGTAGGCACCAAACCCATGCTTGGAAGAGTCTGAACAGATTATGACCGGTGTATATATATCCCCTAGTACTCGAGCTTTCCCATTAAACCACGTGATGAAGCTGTTCCACCAAATGAAGTCCTGCTTGATACACTCCCCCAGAACCACCACCTCCTCGATAGCATCTCGGAGGAGGTTGTAGATACGTCTTGCAAAGGTGAGCCCACCCTTTACTACAGTTGCGCAATGCGCTAAGAGCCCCGCTAGCTCCTCCAAGTCTTTGCGCCGGCATGAAGATTTGTCCAAAAAGTCGGTTACCTAAACCTTGACCCACTGAAGTTTATAATTGTCAATGGAAACAGTCATGTCTTGGGTGTTGACCATGATACCCAAGTATTTAAACACCTGCGACGGTTTTACCACTTTTTCCTGTTTCACCTCGAAGCCAAAGTTGAACAGCATGTTTTGGAGCAGCTCCTGGGCTTCTGCACAGTCACTTTGTGATGCCCCAAGGATGGCAAAGTCGTTGAGATAATTGACACAGCGCTCGGCTCCTTGTTTGTGGCATGACTTCACAATAAAATCCGAGAATTTAGTGAAGGCAAATTGAGAACACTTGCCACCAAAACACAGTCTCATGTCCTCGAAGTACTCCAAGCCCTGACCCAAGTCCCATTGAATGCCTTGGAATGTCCTGTGTGCAGGCAGGACGTGGATAGTTCTGTACGCTGAGGCTATGTCACTGACCCCGCCAAAGTCTCCCTCGTCCATCATGTGAACTACAGTGTCGATGGATTTATAATGGAACTTGGAACATGTCGTTGTCATGTGCTCGTTTATATTAACACCTTCAGGCTGTGAGCAGTCTGTAATAGGCCTGAGCTTCCCATTGGGTTTTTTAATAGCGCCCATGCCATCAATGCACCTGGGGGGTAACTTCACCTGACTGACTTTTGACTCAGCACACTCAATTGCGACATTTTCAGACATTTCAGAACATACATCTTTTTCCATAATTGATGAGTAATTTTGGCATACATACGAAGAGGGACAACCCTTGTCCACAATGGGAACCCCTCTGCAAGCACATGTTAGGACATACATGTTGTCCGTTGTAACATCTACACCAAAACCTAAGACCTCTGCCGCGAATTGACACAGTTTGAGCTGACAAACAGCCCCACAGAGAACGTATTTACATTGACATGTACCATGGATACAATTGTCAAACACCGGGAGAAAACAACAATCGCCCACCTCTACTAGTGCCACGGGCACCGTATTACCTTGGATGTTGGCATAACTACTCATAGAATAACTAGTGGTATCTATACTCACAAATTCTGGAAGATTTTCCCAATACGCAGAGTCCGAAATGTGAACATTTACAACTACGACGCCATTTAAAAATAACATGGAGATGTTGACGGCCGAAGCGTCGGAGAAGGAGTGAACATGGGCGGCTACTGCCCGGCGGAGTTGACCCTCCCTCTAGTGGAGGTTTGGAGAACTGTCTCCCTGCTGGCGAATATACACCAGTACCCCAATACCCGGTACTAGTCACATCTTTTTTTCCCTTCAGGGTTAAAAAATTGAATGAGAAACAGCCCTCATAAAATTTTTCGGGTGTCTGGTGTTACGAAACAAAGTTTTTTTGAATGGCCTAAATTCATAGTCCCACATTGTTGGTCACCTTCAGCACCTACAGTAGGGCACACTAAACTCCTGGTGTTACATTATTGGTCACCTTCAGCAGCTACAGTAGGGCACACTAAACTCCTGGTGTTACATTATAGGCCACCTTCAGCAGCTACAGTAGGACACATTAAACTCCTGGCTCCACATTGTTGGTCAGCCTTAGGAGCTGTCTGAACGACACACTAAACTCCTTGCTCTTCCAGGCGTATATGAAGGGGTTAATGAAGCTGTTACTGAAGTAGACGATCGTTGTGACCAGCTCCATGCCCAAGGTGACCGGCGTCTTGTTGTTCTGTATGACGACGGCGAGACACACCTGTGGTAGCCATGACACCAGGTGGGTAGCAAGCACAGTGAACATCATCTTGGCTATCTTCTTCTGCCTCTGATTGATGGAGGCCTCGAGGGTGTCAAACGGTCGGTTCTGGGCAGCGATGGCTCGACTCTGTTTGACAGCTGCACGTGCAACAGCAACATAGCACGCTATGGTGAGAGGGAAGCAGATGTAAACTATTGGCAGGAGGTAGCCGTAAAAGATTTTGGGATCTACAATAACTGACATTTTGCAGGTGCCACCCATCTTGAGGACATTAGCAAAGGTCATCACCGCAGCGCTGTCCACTACGTTGTAGAACCAGGTGAGGAAGATGACGGTGAATGTTCTCTTGGGGGTCATCCACAGGACGTACTTCAGGGCATGGACGATGTAGAAATAGCGGTCAACTGCAATCCACAGGATGAACAACAGGTTGGCTCTGAGGGAGATGAGGCTAAACGTCTTCTCTACCAAGCACATTGGTACGAACACAGGGAGGTCCCTCAGAACATGGTGTGTGATCACCGCGGGCATCTATAGCCCCGTCAGCATGTCAGCTACGGCTAGGTTAGCCACCAGTAGGTTAGTCGTAGTCTGCAGGGCCTCAAACCTGACAACTGCCACTATGGTCAGGCTATTACCGCCAATAGCTAGAAGTGCGATGATGACTCGTATAGTGAAGTACACTGCCATGAAGGATTCTGGTAGTGTGGGGTCTGAGAGATCAGTACTGGTATTTGACGTTGAGGTAGAAGTATTTAACATCCCTCGGATGGCTTCAGTGGCTTCATTGTAGATGGAGGGTGTGGACGCATCATGGTAGGCTGTCAGCATTGAGGTCAGGTTCTGGGTGGACCTTGAAGTGGTGGACAGATGATCGGTGAGCAATGCCTCGATGAGTTCCCGCTCACCAAGGGTTCTGTTTCTGTAGTTGGTACCCATGGCTTCTTGGTGATGCAGTGATCTGCAACAATAAAAATAACCACATCTGGAGTACTGATTTTAAAAATAGTACATCCATTGTGTGGGACAAAAAAATCAGAGTCAGAATGTTCATAAATGATATATTTGACTTAATCTTTGTTCCATTCCCTCTGATTTCCTCCTCTAACTAGACTTTATTGCCCGATATGATATTATAATTATTTTGGAATAGTGTGCAAGCTTATATTTACCCCTATGAAAGTACACAGGAAAAGCCGATGGTTGAGGGATATTGGATCAACACCCATTGATGACATTTGATTGACCTTTATTCTATAAATATCATACTTTTACAGTATTTGGAAGAAAGAAATCTGAAAGACATACTTTATACTCTGCATCTGCTCGATATGAACATCCAGGGATTTTTGTGATTGAGAAGCTATTCATGCATACAGTCTGAGCCAGACACACATTCATTCATTGCATGAACTACCCGATTTAAGCAACTTTAAGTAATTTTTTTTCACTCCCAGCTAACAAAAAAACGTTATTTTACGTCAAAATAACGTTTTAAATTTGATATAACGCTATGCCATAGTAAGGAGCCTTAGAGAAACGTTATATAACGTTATATTACGTTATAAAATGTGGTATAACGTTTTTTGTTTACTGGGGTGTAGTATTGGAGAAGTACATATATCGCTGGACAAACATCATCAAATATAACAGTACAATAGCAATGTTGTTACCTGTCACCTAATAAAAACAGAGGTAGACAGAGGACACAGCACACCTGTGTACCACTTGTGGGGTGTTGGAGAAGTGTTAATGGGAAATGTCCAGTTGTGTCACGCCACTCATGGCTCATGTACATGATTTGTTGAAAATATGCAGCCAATCTTAAAAGCATGACAGCTTTTAAACACTTTACAGGCATCTTAAACAGTCAATAGAATCCTTACACCATCCACAAAACGCCATCATACATGTCATGTTGGTAAAGCACATTGTCAAAAGACACCTTGTTGAGCACCGTATTGTCCACATGCTGCAAAGTGTCCACATCGTGTAATATGACCCAACTCCAACTCGTGAAGTATGATATGCATTTATTTTTAAATGGTTTGATGAAATATCAAGTCGGGTAGGCCTAAGCACTGATCCTCGTATTTCGCAAAAGCTGAATAACCAGCCCCCGTATTTCCTCAAACCTCCGTATTTCACGAAAACTTCACTTACGGTCTGGCGTAAGGATACCTTGGGTCAGGGGGTCAAACTCGTCAACTGGGGTTCCGAAGGCAACTGTGGCCGAGATGGTCTAGTGGTTAGCGCTCTCACTTAGCACCGCGGCGGCCCAGGTTCGATTCCCGGACGAATCTGCTACGTTTTGTCGATGGGGGAAGAGGCGTTCGTGCCCCAATAAAATCGTATTTCTGTTGTATTTAAGCCTTTGTCGCCTTACTTTTCATAGATTGTATTCAATTTGAGCGGTTCAACATCGATTTTCTATAATAAAACCATGAAATAGAGTTGAGACGAAAAGGGACGGGAAGCTGTGATCAGCTGATCGTTGACCCACATTCAGATTGAGACGATATCTTTTTTTTTTTACTCCGTTTGGGGGTTAAAATACCTTATTTTTAATGGAAACAAAGCCTAAGCGCTACAAACATCCCATATTTACACGTACAGTAGCTGAACTAGGCCTTTAACCCCCAGAAAATTTGGTTGAGGCTTTCTAACATGATGGATCGGCGAAAAATTGAGACGATAAAAATGTGGCCTCCCGGCTTGTGCTTGACAGTGGCAGGCCGTGAGTGGTTTCTTAACATTCACCGGAAAGTAATATGGTAGTTTTTAGCTTTAAAATGGAGTTATATTGAAAGAAACATAGCGGAGGGCAGAGATATATTTGGACGTACAAGAGGTAAAATAGGCTTTAACCCCCCAGAAAATTTGGTTGAGGCTTCTAAACTTGATGGTTCGGCGAAAAAGTGTATCGTTAGAAACTCCCATAGAGAAACGGTGGCGCCGAAACCTCGACTGGTGAGTGAAAAAAGGGGACGGTGTGAACGAGCAATAATCTTTTTTTTTCGTGAATTATCATTTGATCGTCTTTCTTTTCAAAAAAATAATGGTTTTTAATAGCGTTTTAGGCCTAATTTCTACAAATAATGAAGATATAGGCGAAAAAGGGGGGACTATATTTTTGCAAACCGAATCACGCATGCGCTAATACCTGAAGTGAGGTCGAGCAAGGTGTCATGGCGGCGTCGGGACATCTTGCGAGACGAAACAGGTTAACAAAATGTCTTTTTCTCCTTTAATACTTGACATTTGCATTTAAAAATGAATACAGGATCAGTTTAAGTTCTGTATTTCCCCGACAGATTGACATTGAAAGGCCCTTATAAAGGGTTTCAACGAAATATAGGGCCTTTCAATGTCAATCTGTCGGGGAAATACAGAACTTAAACAAATCCTGTATACGTATTTCAATGGCGTGGAGTTTTGTCTATTCATCAATAATAGGATCAATGCCGAAATTACTCCCATTTTTTTTAGAAAATCGTTATCACAAGGCTACATATTTAAAGGTCCCCGTAGTGATATTGGAGAGGGCACAGGTTTCAGAGGATATTGAGTCAGGGTACCATGATTCTGAGGGCCCTGATTCTGAGAGCACTCTTTCTAGCTGCCCTGGTTCAGCGTATCTTGGTTCTGAGAGTCCTGGTTCTCAGGGCCCTGGTTCTCAGGGCCCTGCTTCTAAGGGTCCTGGTTCTAAAGGTCCTGGCTCTGAGGGCCCTGCTTCTAAGGGTCCTGGTTCTAAGGGCCCTGGTTCTGAGGGTCCTGGTTCTGAGGGCCCTGCTTCTAAGGGTCCTGGTTCTAAAGGTCCTGGTACTGAGGGCCCTGCTTCCAAGGGTCCTGGTTCTAAAGGTCCTAGTTCTGAGTGCTCTGGTTCTGAGGGCCCTGGTTCTAAGGGTCCTGGTTCTGAGGACCCTGGTTCTGAGGGTCCTGGTTCTGAGGGTCCTGGTTCTGAGGGCCCTGCTTCTAAGGGTCCTGGTTCTGAGGGCCCTGGTTCTAAGGGTCCTGGTTCTGAGGGCCCTTGGTTCTGAGGGCCCTAAGTTGTTAATCCTACATAAAGAGGGATTCCGCTCCTTTCCAACTGTGTTTTCGGGAATGTAATGCATGAACTAGACACACATAATTTATATCCTAAAATGAAGAAAGGGTCACATTTTCTCTGGAAATGAACATCTGAAAGTGGTTAATCTACCCTAGTTCAGATCAGTGGTAACACAACAAATGTAATGTACAGTTTGTCAACATAATTCCATGGAGCGTAGACATTGCTCATGTTATATGTCACCTTATTCTACTCATAAGATAATATCAGTCGTGTAAACACACATAATTCCATAATCCCTTACTGCTAGACAAATAGGAGACAAGCATGGAGTTATTTTTGATTTGCTGATTTAGTACAACGATATGGTAGATCTTGTTGGTAAACATACGGCAGGCCATGGCAGGCTGGCAGAGTAAGGCGCGGGAGAAGTGGGGGAGGGGTGTGAAATTGGTGGGAGGGGGCATATACTGTGGCCTGACTCTATAGTATAGAGGTTGCCGATTTGGCTGACCTTGCACTCCGGTCACAACTGCTAATTTGCATATACTTTTACCATTTTCGCTCATAGGAAATGTATACAAGCAGAGCAAAGGTGTCACAGAATAGGGCGTTCAGGTCATTTTTAT
This sequence comes from Harmothoe impar, assembly GCA_947462335.1. Classification (NCBI taxonomy): domain Eukaryota; kingdom Metazoa; phylum Annelida; class Polychaeta; order Phyllodocida; family Polynoidae; genus Harmothoe; species Harmothoe impar. The sequence goes on from OX381717.1 coordinate 60,638,711, forward strand.
TGATCATAGAAAAGTTGCGTTTTTTTTGCAGGATAGATAGATGGGATCGTAACTAAGATAATTCTGAAAGAATTATAAATCTACCACCACTGGAACTTGGTTAAATTGGGTTTTCTTTGTAAAAAGTAAGGTGTTTTGGGAGGACAAGAGAGCCCAGTTTAAGCATGCAGTGGATTGGTCCTGAAATAGTACTCCCCTGCTACAGTGTAAGTGGTGGGGATCCAGGTTCAGTCCCAGTAAACACAACTACGTTCCTCAAACGTGATTTCACTACGTAATTTAATGTCCAAATGTAAGGGTTTATTTAAGTAATTTAACGTAGAATAATGTAAATAAACGTTTAAAAAATATCCATATTACGTAATATGCAGGTTAAATTACGTAACTGGATTCACGTAATCTAACGTTAGATGAACCATGTTTATAACATGTGGGTTCGAATCCTGTAACCTGCAGCACATTTTAAGCAGCACATGTCCATTAGCCAAAAGGAATGTTGATGAATATGTGCTGCACATCTATGCTTTTCACATCATTAACCATGCAAGAAAAGCATGAAAAAAGCACCACATCCTTCACATATCCAGTCCTGTGCTCAGTGAGTAGAGCAGCTGTCTCCTAATCAGAAGCAACCAAGTTCAAGTCCCTGTAAGACTTTCTGTAAAAAGTAGGCAAAACGGCCAATGGAATAGAGGAGAGTTTTATATTTCTTTTCTAAATATTCAGAGAATGGTGTATGTAGTTTTTTTTTAATGTTACGTAATTTACATAAATAAACCTTTAGGAACGTTCCTACAACGTTCAAATACCGTGTATACACATTCATTTAAGTAAAATAACTTGAATAAACCCATACATTTGAACGTTATTTAACGTAGTGAAATTACATAATCCTCACCTAGAGAAATAGGTTTTTTAAACGTGAAATAACGTAAGTGTGTTTACTGGGGTGGAGGGTGACTTACATAAGGAATCTACTTCTTCTCAGCAAAGGTAGATCCACATATGTGTAAATCTGGTGGCTATTTCTTTTTCTATCAATTCGGGATCCAGGCGGTATCGTTTAACATATATGGGGTTTTAATGTATATACCTACACATTTAGGCTCCCCTATTTGAAAGGTGATTTTATGGTTTTTAGAACATTTTGTGCTGTAGATCTATGACATTTCAATGTGATCATTTCTAAATTGACTTCCCTAATAGCCTCTACCGGAAATCCATTCAAATGCAGAGTGTTTCTAGAGAGTTATCAATTACTACTGCCATTATGTGGGCCTGCACAGGCAGCACACACTCCCTAGTTCCGATTTACTCCTTTGTATAAAAGTAATAGCAAATATGCACAAATCCTTACAGAAATTACACATTATGCAGATTGCAACCATGGCTTCCCATTGGTATACACAGCTTTGTTTTTATTTGACATAAAACAGTGATTACTGTGAAGTGAACGGCTAATAGCTGAATGTCTGTGCGGTGGCAGGGCGGCCTGAACGGCCTACACAGGAGGCAGGTCATGTAGCATAGGATGCCAGGGTAGGTCGGGTGGAGCAGCGGTGACTGCACATCATCCAAGCATGGCAGGTAATACCTGTCTCTAGTATACTGACCCGGTCCAAGTCTGGGTAGGGGGAGGGGAGCGCAAACTGGGAGGGGGGGGCAGTCTGGTGAGGGGGGGTAGACTTAATAACACCTCCCTATAGACCAATGCTTCAAGAAAGGGGGACTTTTTCATAATAAAGTTGTGTTTACGTTGGTTTTAGCAGAATCCTGATAACATTGTCTGTAATGGCGGTTTACAAACATCTCATATCAGGAAATTCAAAGGACAAATATCTCAAATGGAATGGAGTATATATTTATGAATTTGCCAGTCATGCTTCAGAAATATTCAAAAGCTTTATCAAAAACTTTTCTGAAACTCACCCTTTCTCCCTGCTTTGGTCTATAGAAATGATGACAGACCTAGAAGTGCAGCTAGAACGTGGAACAGCGTCATTTGCTGCCTGTTTCTCAGACCTGATGGTGTAAGTGCTGCACATGAGGACAGGAAGCTCGTCTTCCTCTCCTACCACAGTCTCCAAAGCAAACGACTGCAAATGATCCACGTCGCTAAGCTATGTTACTCGGAGCAGTGTCTGCCGCGTACCTTTCTCACGTAGGCCGCCATTGGCGACCGTGGGACGTACGAGCGCTGCCATTGGTCAGTGCCCCCCAGACGTATAAAATAGTACTTGTGGGGATTTACTGTGCGGCACACTCTGGCTCCCAGCAGTGACGCGCAGCACAGCGAATGGATTTGCTAGTGTTTGCTCCCGAGACTATCTCCTACCACTTAGCTTTGTGTTTCTGCCTGCTGTTGAAGAATGCAACATAACACTAGCTGCGAAAACAGGGTGCACTCTAGGTTTCTTTCCTCTATAGGATAGCTTTAAAGAAATTTTTTTGAATTTGCAGAGGTGTATTTATTGCAATAAATTGAATTTCAAAATACAACATATTAAAAAAATCTCTCATGGAGTGATAATGTATTTAGTATAAAAGTATTCATCAGTTTTAATATAACTGCGATTTAGTATCATTTACTACACTTAGCGCCTCTTATGGACGCTTTCAGTTCAGGTATAATGTTCATTATAGCAGACAGTACCAGGGTTATAATTTTGGCTGCAATTTCTCTATCCTGGACCGCTGCTGCTTATGTACCAGTAAAACATTTTGGATTTTGGATTTCCAGCTCATTCCATTATTGACACCATAAGCTTTTATTTGATACCGAGTATACAACTTTTTGTCAAAAGATTTATGTTTTTCATTCAGAATTTCCAAAAAAAAGAGGAAAAAAACTAGAATTTCCTCAAAAGTGTGACAGCCTGGTCGGATTGACAGGTGCGGCACCACAACAACGTAATGCATCCACAGGCGCTAGACTGAATCTATGTATTAGCTTGTAATAGTATTTTATTCCACTAATTTGTCAGAAAGATCACAAATTAGTTATAATTCAGATAATACATACATACATTGGCTCATGCGTCTCATGCGTGAGTAAACCTAATTATAGCTATATGGTCTCACGTACCATCAAGGTAGTCCTTGTAAAACAAGACAGGTAAACCCCAATTCTACCTGATATATAATAATGGTAATGAGATACAATACAAAAGACAGGTATTTCTACACCCATTCCCAGTCATCATGGAATTGAAACAATAAAGTTACTTACCATCCTCAGTTGTTGGTGTGGGGCTGGAGTCTGGGTCCCTCACTGCCCTGGTGTGGTGTTGGTGTGGGGCTGCTGGAGTCTGGGTCCCTCACTGCCTGGTGTGGGGCTGGTGTGGGGCTGCTAGAGTCTGGGTCCCTCACTGCCTGGTGTGGTGTTGGTGTGGGGCTGCTGGAGTCTGGGTCCCTCACTGCCTGGTGTGGGGCTGGTGTGGGGCTGCTGGAGTCTGGGTCCCTCACTGCCCTGGTGTGGGGCTGGTGTTGGTGTGGGGCTGCTGGAGTCTGGGTCCCTCACTGCCTGGTGTGGTGTTGGTGTGGGGCTGCTGGAGTCTGGGTCCCTCACTGCCCTGGTGTGGGGCTGGTGTGGGGCTGCTGGGGTCTGGGTCCCTCACTGCCCTGGTGTGGGGCTGGTGTTGGTGTGGGGCTGCTGGAGTCTGGGTCCCTCACTGCCCTGGTGTGGGGCTGGTGTGGGGCTGCTGGAGTCTGGGTCCCTCACTGCCCTGGTGTGGGGCTGCTGGCGTCTGGGTCCCTCACTGCCTGGTGTGGTGTTGGTGTGGGGCTGCTGGAGTCTGGGTCCCTCACTGCCCTGGTGTGGGGCTGGTGTGGGGCTGCTGGGGTCTGGGTCCCTCACTGCCCTGGTGTGGGGCTGGTGTTGGTGTGGGGCTGCTGGAGTCTGGGTCCCTCACTGCCTGGTGTGGGGCTGGTGTTGGTGTGGGGCTGCTGGAGTCTGGGTCCCTCACTGCCTGGTGTGGGGCTGGTGTTGGTGTGGGGCTGCTGGAGTCTGGGTCCCTCACTGCCTGGTGTGGGGCTGGTGTTGGTGTGGGGCTGCTGGAGTCTGGGTCCCTCACTGCCCTGGTGTGGGGCTGGTGTTGGTGTGGGGCTGCTGGAGTCTGGGTCCCTCACTGCCTGGTGTGGGGCTGGTGTTGGTGTGGGGCTGCTGGAGTCTGGGTCCCTCACTGCCCTGGTGTGGTGTTGGTGTGGGGCTGCTGTAGTCTGGGTCCCTCACTGCCCTGGTGTGGGGCTGGTGTGGGGCTGCTGGAGTCTGGGTCCCTCACTGCCCTGGTGTGGGGCTGGTGTGGGGCTGCTGGAGTCTGGGTCCCTCACTGCCCTGGTGTGGGGCTGGTGTTGGCGTGGGGCTGCTGGAGTCTGGGTCCCTCACTACCTGGTGTGGGGCTGGTGTTGGTGTGGGGCTGCTGGAGTCTGGGTCCTCACTGCCCTGGTGTGGGGCTGGTGTTGGTGTGGGGCTGCTGGAGTCTGGGTCCCTCACTGCCTGGTGTGGGGCTGGTGTTGGTGTGGGGCTGCTGGAGTCTGGGTCCTCACTGCCCTGGTGTGGGGCTGGTGTTGGTGTGGGGCTGCTGGAGTCTGGGTCCTCACTGCCCTGGTGTGGGGCTGGTGTTGGTGTGGGGCTGCTGGGGTCTGGGTCCCTCACTGCCTGGTGTGGGGCTGGTGTTGGTGTGGGGCTGCTGGAGTCTGGGTCCCTCACTGCCTGGTGTGGGCTTGGTGTTGGTGTGGGGCTGCTGGAGTCTGGGTCCCTCACTGCCCTGGTGTGGTGTTGGTGTGGGGCTGCTGGAGTCTGGGTCCCTCACTGCCTGGTATGGTGTTGGTGTGGATGTGGGGCTGCTGGAGTCTGGGTCCCTCACTGCCTGGTGTGGGGCGGGTGTTGGTGTGGGGCTGCTGGAGTCTGGGTCCTCACTGCCCTGGTGTGGGGCTGGTGTGGGGCTGGTGTGGTGTTGGTGTGGGGCTGCTGGAGTCTGGGTCCCTCACTGCCTGGTGTGGTGTTGGTGTGGGGCTGCTGGAGTCTGGGTCCCTCACTGCCCTGGTGTGGGGCTGGTGTTGGTGTGGGGCTGCTGGTGTCTGGGTCCCTCACTGCCTGGTGTGGTGTTGGTGTGGGGCTGCTGGGGTCTGGGTCCCTCACTGCCTGGTGTGGGGCTGGTGTTGGTGTGGGGCTGCTGGAGTCTGGGTCCCTCACTGCCCTGGTGTGGGGCTGGTGTTGGTGTGGGGCTGCTGGAGTCTGGGTCCCTCACTGCCCTGGTGTGGGGCTGGTGTGGGGCTGCTGGAGTCTGGGTCCCTCACTGCCTGGTATGGTGTTGGTGTGGGTGTGGGGCTGCTGGAGTCTGGGTCCTCACTGCCCTGGTGTGGGGCTGGTGTTGGTGTGGGGCTGCTGGAGTCTGGGTCCCTCACTGCCTGGTGTGGGGCTGCTGCAGTCTGGGTCCCTCACTGCCCTGGTGTGGGGGGGGGTGTTGGTGTGGGGCTGCTGTAGTCTGGGTCCCTCACTGCCCTGGTGTGGGGCTGGTGTGGGGCTGCTGGAGTCTGGGTCCCTCACTGCCCTGGTATGGGGCTGGTGTGGGGCTGCTGGAGTCTGGGTCCCTCACTGCCCTGGTGTGGTGTTGGTGTGGGGCTGCTGGAGTCTGGGTCCCTCACTGCCCTGGTGTGGTGTTGGTGTGAGGCTGCTGGAGTCTGGGTCCCTCACTGCCTGGTGTGGGGTTGGTGTGGGGCTGCTGGAGTCTGGGTCCCTCACTGCCCTGGTGACGGGCTGGTGTTGGTGTGGGGCTGCTGGAGTCTGGGTCCCTCACTGCCCTGGTGTGGTGTTGGTGTGGGGCTGCTGGAGTCTGGGTCCCTCACTACCTGGTGTCCGGCTGGTGTTGGTGTGGGGCTGCTGGAGTCTGGGTCCCTCACTGCCTGGTGTGGGGTTGGTGTTGGTGTGGGGCTGCTGGAGTCTGGGTCCCTCACTGCCCTGGTGTGGTGTTGGTGTGGGGCTGCTGGAGTCTGGGTCCCTCACTGCCCTGGTGACGGGCTGGTGTTGGTGTGGGGCTGCTGGAGTCTGGGTCCCTCACTGCCCTGGTGTGGTGTTGGTGTGGGGCTGCTGGAGTCTGGGTCCCTCACTACCTGGTGTCCGGCTGGTGTTGGTGTGGGGCTGCTGGAGTCTGGGTCCCTCACTGCCTGGTGTGGGGCTGGTGTTGGTGTGGGGCTGCTGGAGTCTGGGTCCCTCACTGCCTGGTGTGGTGTTGGTGTTGGTGTGGGGCTGCTGGAGTCTGGGTCCCTCACTGCCTGGTGTGGGGCTGGTGTTGGTGTGGGGCTGCTGGAGTCTGGGTCCCTCACTGCCTGGTGTGGGGCTGGTGTTGGTGTGGGGCTGCTGGAGTCTGGGTCCCTCACTGCCCTGGTGTGGGGCTGGTGTTGGTGTGGGGCTGCTGGAGTCTGGGTCCCTCACTGCCTGGTGTGGGGCTGGTGTTGGTGTGGGGCTGCTGGAGTCTGGGTCCCTCACTGCCCTGGTGTGGTGTTGGTTTGGGGCTGCAGGAGTCTGGGTCCCTCACTGCCCTGGTGTGGTGTTGGTGTGGGGCTGCTGGAGTCTGGGTCCCTCACTGCCTGGTGTGGTGTTGGTGTGGGGCTGCTGGAGTCTGGGTCCCTCACTGCCTGGTGTGGGGCTGGTGGTGGTGTGGGGCTGCTGGAGTCTGGGTCCCTCACTGCCCTGGTGTGGGGCTGGTGTTGGTGTGGGGCTGCTGGAGTCTGGGTCCCTCACTGCCTGGTGTGGGGCTGGTGTTGGTGTGGGGCTGCTGGAGTCTGGGTCCCTCACTGCCTGGTGTGGTGTTGGTGTGGGGCTGCTGGAGTCTGGGTCCCTCACTGCCTGGTGTGGGGCTGGTGTTGGTGTGGGGCTGCTGGAGTCTGGGTCCCTCACTGCCTGGTGTGGGGCTGGTGTTGGTGTGGGGCTGCTGGAGTCTGGGTCCCTCACTGCCCTGGTGTGGTGTTGGTGTGGGGCTGCTGGAGTCTGGGTCCCTCACTGCCCTGGTGTGGTGTTGGTGTGGGGCTGCTGGAGTCTGGGTCCCTCACTGCCCTGGTGTGGGGCTGGTGTGGGGCTGCTGGGGTCTGGGTCCCTCACTGCCTGGTGTGGTGTTGGTGTGGGGCTGCTGGAGTCTGGGTCCCTCACTGCCCTGGTGTGGTGTTGGTGTGGGGCTGCTGGAGTCTGGGTCCCTCACTGCCTGGTGTGGGGCTGGTGTTGGTGTGGGGCTGCTGGAGTCTGGGTCCCTCACTGCCCTGGTGTGGTGTTGGTGTGGGGCTGCTGGAGTCTGGGTCCCTCACTGCCCTGGTGTGGTGTTGGTGTGGGGCTGCTGGAGTCTGGGTCCCTCACTGCCTGGTGTGGGGCTGGTGTTGGTGTGGGGCTGCTGGAGTCTGGGTCCCTCACTGCCTGGTGTGGGGCTGGTGTTGGTGTGGGGCTGCTGGAGTCTGGGTCCCTCACTGCCTGGTGTGGTGTTGGTGTGGGGCTGCTGGAGTCTGGGTCCCTCACTGCCTGGTGTGGGGCTGGTGTTGGTGTGGGGCTGCTGGAGTCTGGGTCCCTCACTGCCTGGTGTGGGACTGGTGTTGGTCTGGGGCTGCTGGAGTCTGGGTGCCTCACTGCCCTGGTGTGGGTCTGGTGTTGGTGTAGGGCTGCTGGAGTCTGGGTGCCTCACTGCCCTGGTGTGGGTCTGGTGTTGGTGTAGGGCTGCTGGAGTCTGGGTCCCTCACTGCCCTGGTGTGGGGCTGGTGTTGGTGTGGGGCTGCTGGAGTCTGGGTCCCTCACTGCCTGGTGTGGGGCTGGTGTTGGTGTGGGGCTGCTGGAGTCTGGGTCCCTCACTGCCTGGTGTGGTGTTGGTGTGGGGCTGCTGGAGTCTGGGTCCCTCACTGCCCTGGTGTGGGGCTGGTGTTGGTGTGGGGCTGCTGGAGTCTGGGTCCCTCACTGCCCTGGTGTGGTGTTGGTGTGGTGCTGCTGGAGTCTGGGTCCCTCACTGCCTTGGTGTGGGGCTGGTGTTGGTGTGGGGCTGGTGTTGGTGTGGGGCTGCTGGAGTCTGGGTCCCTCACTGCCCTGGTGTGGGGCTGGTGTTGGTGTGGGGCTGCTGGAGTCTGGGTCCCTCACTGCCTGGTGTGGTGTTGGTGTAGGGCTGCTGGAGTCTGGGTCCCTCACTGCCTGGTGTGGTGTTGGTGTAGGGCTGCTGGAGTCTGGGTCCCTCACTGCCTTGTGTGGGGCTGGTGTTGGTGTGGGGCTGCTGGAGTCTGGGTCCCTCACTGCCCTGGTGTGGGGCTGGTGTTGGTGTGGGGCTGCTGGAGTCTGGGTCCCTCACTGCCTGGTGTGGTGTTGGTGTAGGGCTGCTGGAGTCTGGGTCCCTCACTGCCCTGGTGTGGTGCTGGTGTGGGGCTGCTGGAGTCTGGGTCCCTCACTGCCTGGTGTGGGGCTGGTGTTGGTGTGGGGCTGCTGGAGTCTGGGTCCCTCACTGCCTGGTGTGGGGCTGGTGTTGGTGTGGGGCTGGTGGAGTCTGGGTCCCTCACTGCCCTGGTGTGGTGTTGGTGTGGGGCTGCTGGAGTCCGGGTCCCTCTCTGCCCTGTTGTGGGGCTGGTGTGGGGCTGCTGGAGTCTGGGTCCCTCACTGCCCTGGTGTGGGGCTGGTGTTGGTGTGGGGCTGCTGGAGTCTGGGTCCCTCACTGCCTGGTGTGGGGCTGGTGTTGGTGTGGGGCTGCTGGAGTCTGGGTCCCTCACTGCCTGGTGTGGTGTTGGTGTGGGGCTGCTGGAGTCTGGGTCCCTCACTGCCTGGTGTGGTGTTGGTGTGGGGCTGCTGGAGTCTGGGTCCCTCACTGCCTGGTGTGGTGTTGGTGTGGGGCTGCTGGAGTCTGGGTCCCTCACTGCCTGGTGTGGGACTGGTGTTGGTGTGGGGCTGCTGAAGTCTGGGTCCCTCACTGCCTGGTGTCAGGCTGGTGTTGGTGTGGGGCTGCTGGAGTCTGGGTCCCTCACTGCCTGGTGTGGTGTTGGTGTGGGGCTGCTGGAGTCTGGGTCCCTCACTGCCTGGTGTGGTGTTGGTGTGGGGCTGCTGGAGTCTGGGTCCCTCACTGCCTGGTGTGGTGTTGGTGTGGGGCTGCTGGAGTCTGGGTCCCTCACTGCCTGGTTCGGGGCTGGTGTTGGTGTGGGGCTGCTGGAGTCTGGGTCCCTCACTGCCCTAGTGTGGGGCTGGTGTGGGGCTGCTGGAGTCTGGGTCCCTCACTGCCCTGGTGAGGGGCTGGTGTGGGGCTGCTGGAGTCTGGGTCCCTCACTGCCTGGTGTCAGGCTGGTGTTGGTGTGGGGCTGCTGGAGTCTGGGTCCCTCACTGCCCTGGTTCGGGGCTGGTGTTGGTGTGGGGCTGCTGGAGTCTGGGTCCCTCACTGCCCTGGTGTGGGGCTGGTGTTGGGCTGCTGGAGTCTGGGTCCCTCACTGCCTGGTGTCGGGGCTGGTGTTGGTGTGGGGCTGCTGGAGTCTGGGTCCCTCACTGCCTGGTGTGGGGCTGCTGGAGTCTGGGTCCCTCACTGCCTGGTGTGGGGCTGGTGTGGGGCTGCTGGAGTCTGGGTCCCTCACTGCCCTGGTGTGGGGCTGCTGGAGTCTGGGTCCCTCACTGCCCTGGTGTGGGGCTGGTGTTGGTGTGGGGCTGCTGGAGTCTGGGTCCCTCACTGCCCTGGTGTGGTGTTGGTGTGGGGCTGCTGGAGTCTGGGTCCCTCACTGCCTGGTGTGGTGTTGGTGTTGGTGTGGGGCTGCTGGAGTCTGGGTCCCTCACTGCCTGGTCTGGGGCTGGTGTTGGTGTGGGGCTGCTGAAGTCTGGGTCCCTCACTGCCCTGGTCTGGTGTTGGTGTTGGTGTGGTGCTGCTGGAGTCTGGGTCCCTCACTGCCTGGTGTGGTGTTGGTGTGGGGCTGCTGGAGTCTGGGTCCCTCACTGCCTGGTGTGGGGCTGGTGTTGGTGTGGGGCTGCTGGAGTCTGGGTCCCTCACTGCCTGGTGTGGGGCTGGTGTTGGTGTGGGGCTGCTGGAGTCTGGGTCCCTCACTGCCTGGTGTGGTGTTGGTGTGGGGCTGCTGGAGTCTGGGTCCCTCACTGCCTGGTGTGGGGCTGGTGTTGGTGTGGGGCTGCTGGAGTCTGGGTCCCTCACTGCCCTGGTGTGGGGCTGGTGTGAGGCTGCTGGAGTCTGGGTCCCTCACTGCCCTGGTGTGGTGTTGCTGTGGGGCTGCTGGAGTCTGGGTCCCTCACTGCCTGGTGTGGTGTTGGTGTTGGTATCAGGCTTCTGGAGCAGCTCTGAGCGGCTCTGAGCTGGTGTAGCAGCACGTCTACAGGTGTATCCCACCTCCTGGGAGCTGTTACAGATAAACTACGTAAGCATTAATGTAACCTCGCTATATTTACTTATTTCTTACATTGTTTTCTGTAACAGGCCCGAGGCGTCTCATTCATAACAACTGCTGTATCCATATTCTAAAATATCATAAGTGATTTAGATTCTGACAGTCATAACAGAGACTTTCTTTCAAAAGAAATTGCATTAAAATGAATAGAAATATGTTTTTATGTACCACCTATTGAAGATGACAAGTGTGCTTGTTAATTGCAAAATATGATACTGATACCTGGGTTTGGTACGGGGCCAAAAGACATTTATCTAACCCCTCTACCTTTTAGTTGTTGTCTACATTGTTAATTTTGTTGTCTACATCAATAATTTTATTGTCTACATCGTCGTCTGCTTTGTTTCACACGCTGCTATTGCCCTAAAACATGATCCAAAATGCTGCCTTCTGATTGGTCTAGACCCACAAACAGAAGACGAGGTGCTAAGGGCATTTCAGTTGTTGAATCAGTTATCAAGAAAGTTGAGAGCATTAGGCCACTCCAAAAAAAAGTGGTTTCTCATCACAAAGGTCTGAGAAATCTGACGAGGGATTTTTTTTTTACTTGCAGGCCAAAATACATAGTATAATTTACATTTTTGTGGCCAAAATTCACATTTTATTGGTTAAGAATCAATTTATCTTTAAAAGTAGAGAAAACGTAATATAAGTTAATTCTAAACCACTGCATTGCTGGCATCATTAGCTTTGATTTGGTACCAAATATGACCAATTGTGTCCACTTTTATCAGTTTTTCCATCAAAGTTGGCAAAAAAAAAGAGTTTTCTTCACAACCTTATTTTCATGATGCTGTACTGACCAGCGTGGTTATGAGAAACTATTTTATTATTTTGAGTGGCTTTATGTGGTGTCTGTTCAAGCACTAATTGAAAACATTAAAAAGTATATATATATATATTAAGACCCTATTATATCAGAGCTTTCCTGAGGTGTATATATAGTGTACTTTTTGGTGATGGGTGTTCAGCTACTTGGTGCTGCAGCACTAATATATAGACCAGGTCTGGAAGGTGATTTCTCACCTGTTGAGGTCCAAATAATCATTAGGCAACTGCTTATTTTTGGCCCATGTGAGCCAGCCCTCAGATCTTTGGCAAAGGATAATTATAATCTCTGGGTCTTACTCCTGTAAATGAGCTAGGACAGGTGGCAGTATACACGCTTTTCATCAGTGGTATACAGTAGATGGCGCTAGGGTCGACCAGATTACTCCTCCTGCAGGGGCAGGTCTGGGTACTCACCCCAGGGGTAATCAATATCCCTCCAACCTCTCCTTACTTACACCAGGGATAAGCCTGTGATATACTATTAACACCACCCCCTGTGGTGAGGTATGTAAGGTTTAATTATCCTACCCCCCCCCTCCCAGCTAGTAACAAATTACTTAGGCCTTAGGGACCTGTATCTCCTTATGCATGTAAATCAGTGAAAGATATCGGGTACAAACGGGTAGGCGGAGGCCTGCAAGCTATGGGAAGCAGTACAGTATATAAGCCGGCATCCGGAGGGCCCGGCAGTTAGTGTATGTTCCAAACTGCACTGCTCACCTGAAAGGCTCGATCAAGGGCCGACTTACCTGCCATTGGGTTCGGACTCCCATCAAGTCCGAAGTGATTAGTTGACTTTGTGTGGTTTGGCCAAATAAAGATACCTTGTTTTGCAACCTGTACACTGGAATGAAACTGTGTCGACCTTGTTCTTTCATCCCGTATATCAATCTAACGATGAGTGTCAAGATAGAAAACAAGTTCCTTACACACATAATTATGGACCCCAGGGACCAATAGTCCCTCTGCCGATCGTTCCCAAAATGGCGCTCGTGAGACTTCCGGTGCGCCCTCTTGCGAATGCCCAATCTCTCAGCCTCCCGAATCTCAGAAGAGCAGGGATTTTGCTCCACCAAATAACATCATTATCACATAATATTTAGAATATTTGTAGGAGAAAATAGGTAGGTGGCTAGAATACACTATTGTGCATTGTTGGTTAGTGATTTCCAAGTCTGTAGATCTGAAATGAAGGCAGAATAGCATCTTTCCAGACTGACGAGTGTAGACATCACTGAACTGCCCTGAGTCTAGGCTTGACCCGTCAAGGCTTTCCCGCCCGAGCGATGGAAACTTCTTTTTTTTTGGGATGGGGGGGGGGGGAGGGTTAGGGTGTCAAGATTGCTTTCTGCTGGTGATGGAAAGATTGGATTTAGGATAGACTAGTCCCCATGGTCGACACCGGCTGACAGATGGGGTTCAAAGTGACCCGACGGTTATGCCTGGTCATTATTTATACACTGGGTGTGGCTGCAGATGGGTCAAAAGCGACCTGGCGACCTGGGCCGTTTTGGAGGCGACTTTCGACCTATTGCAATAATAAAAGTGACCTGGCGACTTTTAGAGAAATTTGACAGTACTTTAGGGGGTCCAAAAAAGCGACTTTGTGACCTGGGCCCCTTAATTTCGGCGACTTTCCGACCTCAGGGGGGGACCCCTCTGCACCCCCCTGGGTGGGTGGGGGGATATTCGACCCCTCTAGACTAGAGTCAGTAGAGAGGGGGAAGGGGTCAACATTTTTTCAACCCCTCTTAGGGAGTGATCATTTTTTAACAACAGGGGGGGGGTGGTGAATTGTTTACCCCCCCCCCCCCCCTTAGGGTCGAAAATCCGCTCGCGCGCGGGCCATTTGAAGCATAGTAACGCGCGGGCTTTTTGGCTCAAAACAGGTTACATTTTTTTGCCCCCCCCCCCCCGTTCAAGGGGTCCACATTTTTCAAGGATGGCAATTAGTGCATACTTTATACATTGGTGGCAGCAAGGTGCTGTGGGGGAGGCTTTGGTCCTATGTATGTACCATGTACCAGTCCTCAGATCTGTCAGAAAGGTTCGAGGGGTGAGGTATATGTATTTAGCTACAGCTAGTTACTTAGTTACTGTATCAACATAACACTGATAGTGCATTAAATGTGAGTATTGGGGCTTTTTATACATGTATGATATATATGTTACTGATTCATTTGAAAAAATCTTCCGGCCACCCTACTATGATAAGTCTGTGATCTACCTATTTGCAGAGAGGGAGATAAAGCTTGCAACCTAACGATGCCACCGCCCGTTCAGCCACGACATGGCGTGCAGCCACCCACCGTCCGGCCACCCACCGTCAGGCCACCCACCGTCCAGCCACCCACCGTCAGGCCACCCACCGTCCGGCCACCCACCGTCAGGCCACCCACCGTCAGGTCACCCACCGTCCGGCCACCCACCGTCCAGCCACCCACCGTCCAGCCACCCACCGTCCAGCCACTCGCGCTCCCACCTGGTTACCGACTGGTTGTCAGTTTGTTGCCTGCAGCAGCTACACCGTCTGCTACTGTGTCAGGGTACTGTAAACGTATATATTTTCGCACAGCTAAACTTTCGCGCACCTATCATAGAAAGACATGTTCGCGCAATCATATTTTCGCGCACTTGTAAGCATTACATATTCAGCTACATGTCATTTTTTACGGTTTTTAAATCGGACAATTATTAAGGATATTAGAGCCAAAAGAGTTTCATCCTATATATTATACTTATGACCTATATTAGTGAGTGATATCTCCAAAGAAGGAAAAGAAAAAATACCGTTATCCATGCTACTTATTGAGTCATCTATTGGCATTATCAGTGTTGCCAAAAACTGTTTATAGACATAGGCCAATATGGCCTGTGTGGCGAGATCTTACACAGGCCATTTGTCTTCTACACAGGCCAAATAGAAATAGTGCATACCGTAAAACCCTGCCTTTAAGACAGATTTATTTTGGGATTTATTTTTCTACAAGACAGATTTTTCTCTGAAATTAGGGGGTCGTCTTAAAGGTGGCGTTTTTATACATTTGATTAAAGTGAAAACGATTTCAAAGGTATTTTCTACAAGACAGATTCTTTTCCAAAATTAGGGGGTCGTCTTAAAAGTGGGGTCGTCTTAAAGGAGGGGTTTTACGGTATACGTTGATGTCATTAAGTGGATTTTATACTAATATATATTGATAAATATAGCTGTTCTTTTGACAAAATGTATTGTGCAATGTATAAATCCATTGAATATTAGTAATGGCCATATCTTTGCTTCTAATAGGACTATCTGAAAAATTCTTTCACTTTTGAAAAGCTGACATCATGGCCGGCCATTGTGGCCGATGTTTGATGGCCTCAAATCGGCCATTACGATTCTACATCGGCAAAAGTCAATGTGCCGATGTCATTTCGGCAACACTGCATTATAGATACAAGTCCATGTAAAAATATATAGTGTTACACATCATTGGAAAGCTTATTTCCTGGGCATAATTTTAGCGCACATCATAATTTCGCGCACTTAAGCATGTGCGCGAAAAACGCGAAAATATGTACTGAGCGAAAATTAATACGTTTACAGTAAGTCTATCTGTAAAGGGAACATTGTCAGGGTTCCACCAGTTAATTTAGTTATATACTATCTAACATGACCACTTCTCTCTTCCTCACAGAATCACAACAGGTAAACCGGCAAATGCTGAGGCTGTTAGCTTGTCTGCGGATAAGCCGAACCAACTGTGTCGGGAGGCGGAGATGCACACTGATTCAACCAAGAAGGGCAACGTAAGACCTACCAACTTTAAGGCTGTCTGCAACTTGTCTGTGAAGGCCTTGAACAAGCTATGCACGGAGGAGCGCATACGGACTGATTTCCCCAAAAAGGCCAAGCAAAACTTCCTTGGGATGGCCCTTGGCTTTAACCCCGATGGGACGACCGGTCCCACCACTGCGAGGGCCCCACGGATGATCAATGTTTCTCTCTCTACTGAGGTTAGAGATAAATACAAGTAAGATTTTTGTACTAGTTAAGTTGCTTAAAGATGATTATCAGCTTTACAGATATTTTTTAGGAAAAAAAGGGTTAGGCGACTTCATTTGTATTTATCAATATTTGTACCATCTCTGCTGCCGCTGTTGTGTTAATTGTACATCTACCAACTCCTGTTGATAAAAAAAAATCTGCTGCGGTACTGGTCGTCGCACGCTACACGTAGCTTTAACCCATTTATAGCTCTGTCTTGTATCCCAAACAGCATCCTGACTCCTCTCCACCTAGCAAGGCTGCCATTTGGTGTCTGGAAAAAGAACATTCAGAGAATACCAGATATCAATGACATCACTGTAAAGCAGTACTTGCTGAAGACGGGGGACTTCAAAGATGACCTGGTGGCCCGTTCATATAAGATTAGCAGGCCATATCAGCTGCGTGGCTTCACGCATTCGATGCGGATAAACTGGGCGCCACTAAATGACAACGATGACAGCTTCTTTGTCGTGGACAGTCGCTGCAACCCCTCCCAGTCCACAGCTATAGAAGAGGTGAAGGTTGTCTTCATTGTCTTCTTGCGCACTGGAGAACCTCTTGGAGCCTACTGCTCATGTACTGCAGGGTAAGTCTTAGGGTATATTGGTGTGTCCACGCTCACCGTACCTGTCAATGCTAAGTGGTCTCCATAAAAATGTTGTAGACCTTCTGATGAAGTTATAAATCTTCTGGTGAGATTATAGACGTTATGGTGAGATTATAGATGTTCTGGTGAGACTATAGACGTTCTGGTGAGATTATAGACGTTCTGGTGAGATTATAGATGTCCTGGTGACATTATAGACGTTCTGGTGAGATTATAGACGTTCTGGTGAGATTATAGATGTTCTGGTGGCCTAAAAAACAATAGCTTCCATATATATCTGTGCATAACCTTGACTCCCCCCAGTGCGACCACCCCCAGGGTTCGCGCTAGCCATTCGCCAGATCGCTAGTGGCGAATTACAATTCAATCTGGCGAACCTTCTCCCTATTGGATTCGCCAGACTGGCGAATTCTACCTGAGATTTCATGGAGGCACAATTGGGAATACCCCATGTAATATATCGTTGGAAAGCTAAGATCAAGAGATTAACAACCATGAGAATCTCATTTTGAGATACCAAGAACCTGAAATTTCCTTTATTTTTTAAACAAAAGAAAATTAGAAGTTACATCATTTCATTCGTCCATCTCTGAATGGTGAATTTGATCTCCATCCAATGCCATTATCCCTCTGATTATTACCTGCCCTTGTAAATTATCCACCGCCCCAGGTTGCTAGTACATGTATTATGGAATTTAATATTTGCAAAAGAATATTAGTTAAATCTGGTAGAATTAGCTAGGCATTATAGAAAACTCATGTCGTGAAGATGGAGACATATTTAATATTTTGAAACACTTATTTCTACCGAAGAACGCTATCAAAGCCAACACTCAGAGATGACAGTAACCAATGTCAGAAATACTACAATATCGTTAATGTTCAAATGGAGATCCTTGAATAGAGGTATTCTATAGGTAATTATAGGTATGCTCAAGTTCAGACTACAAAAGTAATCTTAATGTTAAGGGCACAACTTGTGTTAAGACACAGGAAAAATGTGTATCTTTCGCTGCAGAACCAGGCTTGCTTAGGACCAAAGGGGTAATGTTTTTATTGTTTAATCTTCAACATTCTGTGGGGTATTACGATTATGATTGTTAGAATTTTACAAGGTAAATCAAGAGACCCCCCCCCCCCCCCGCCAAACAAAGAAAAAATACTTTCACACATTTGACCGTCGTTCTCCTGTGATAGTGAATTTTAGCCAAATTGCCCCAGGAATGAGGGTGCCAAATTTGGGGAGCTGTTTACATAATGGTTTATATATCAAAGTAGAGATATTAATATTGCCACCTGAAGTAATAAGTTCTCTCTTTTTTAATCTGGCGAATTCTTTATCAATCTGGCTAATCAATTCTGTCACAAATTCGCCAGATTGGCTAATACACAAAGTGTCCTAGCGCTAACCCAGGGACCCCACTATTGTGACCACTTTTTGATAGCTCCAACGGTGGTCGGAATAGAGGGAGTTGACTGGATGTTCTGGTAAAGATTTAGACGTTCTGGATCCGATCATCATGTTTGTCAATATATTTGGTAGAATGAGCCAGTCGTGTGGGCATGTAGGATCAGTCCTCTTTCGCCTTGCGGAGTTGGTAGCTGAAGGCCACACTAGTCTCCCCGAAGATGCGTCCTGCACAGACCTGTTGTGTGAATGGCTCGACCCAAAAGGTTTGTATGGATTATCATCGCATCGATATATACAAATATTTTAGACCTTCCTATTCAACATCAAAATTCTATCATGGTACCCTACTAGCGGGTGACGGTTGTCATGCGCTCATACTACCAGCGGGCGATGGTCGTCGTGCACTACTACTACTAGCGGGCGACGGTCGTCGTGCGCTACTACATGTACTAGCGGGCGGCGGTCTTCGTACGGTACTACATGTACTACATGTACTAGCGAGGGACGGTCGGCGTACGCTACTATATGTACTAGCGAGGGACGGTCGTCGTACGCTACTACATGTACTACATGTACAACATGTACTAGCGGCCGACGGTCGTCGTGCCCTACTACTACTAGTGGGCGACGGTCGTCTTGCCCTACTACTACTAGCGGGCGACGGTCGTCGTGCCCTACTACATGTACTACATGTGCTAGCGGGCGGCGGTCGTCGTGCGCTACTACATGTACTAGCGAGGTGTCATGGTCGCTGTGCGCTACTTGTGGGTGACAGTCGTTATGTGCTAGGAGCATGTGATGGTCATTGTGCTAAGGCCAAAAAAAAAGAAGGTTTGTTTCAGGTAACATGGGAGGAAAATGTAGGGTCGGTAGGTCAGATTTTTTTGATTTTTTAAATTTTTTTCTTAACATGAATGTACTTACCAACTTTTTTGAATTCCCCAAAAGTGACCAAAAAAGGGTAAAAACATGAAATGTCTTCAAAATTGCATAAACAAACGTAGGGTCGGCCCTCTTTTGATAGGGTCGGTCGGGTGACCTGAAACAAACCTCTTTTTTTTGGCCTAAGAGATGACCGCTTCTGTTTATATTTAAATAAAGGAGCCGGGTGTGTCCCCAAAGAGGTAGATGCCATCGTTGTTGGCAGTGCTACAGGAAACAATGGTCCACGTAGGACACTTGATGAGTTTGGAGGTTTGGTCAATCCAGCGAGGAAGCCTGCAACCCCGGATGATATCATGGATCATCGGGCTTCTCTGTACCAGGCAACTATCCACTTGGGGGACTTTGTGCCTGCTGTTGGTGTCCTTATACCAGCCAATTTTGGTGCGCCAAGACATCAGACGCAGCCATGTCCCCCCCTGCCCACCTTTGGTGCTGGAGGCCAACCACTACTGGTCCCCGAACACCACCCGCTGATTGTCCCTGCCCGTGAGATAACAGTGTCCAGTTCACAACTGGGAACATTGCCAGTACCCCTGGCAGATCTCACCAAAGAGGAAGCACTGCAGGTGACGTGAGTAAACAAATCAATGTTCTTGAGCAGGTCTTTGTATTTGTTTCAAAAATTAAATTCCTTTCATGTATTCATTTTCCCATGTGCTATTCCATTGATATTTTTCTGTTATCTGGAGTCGTTCTCCAGGCTGATTGTATTACATGTTTGATTAACATGTGCACTAATATTTGTGAAGGAACAGATCGATCAGTGTTCCAATGGAATAAATATCAATGGAATACCAAAATATGATACTTTTCTATATGAAGTAGGAGTCTGGTTTGCATAGAAACTGTTAAAAAGTTTGCATAGATACAATTAAACTACTGGTAATAATCAATCAATATGACTACAATTTTATCTATTCATATCATAACAAGTCATTTCTGTTGAATATAACATTCAATTTATTTTTGAAGTAGACTACACCAAGTTCCATGTGAGATGAAGTGACCAGAGAACATCACCTCTATAGACACCATGTTGTTGGGTAGTCCACAAACTAATCTATATACATTATTCCTTAACAATTTTATCTACAACAAATCTCTCAAAATAGCAGCCATCTAAATGTCTTTTGTACAAATCTTGGTCTTCATTCAACAGTGCATTTATTTGTACAATTATTTGTTTTCAGCTACACTAAACCCCAACGAAAGGCCATTGAGGTGGCAACACGGGGCCAGAATGAAAATGTGGTCTGGTACCAGCAGCGGCGAGGTGCTTTAACGGCGTCTCAATTCCAGCGTATAATGAGGTTCATGACGGAGACAACGCGCATCTCAAAGGACCTCCTCATCCGTGATGTGAAGGGCGCTCGGGTGAAGGGCATGGCCTCGGCGCCAAAACCATCAAAGGTGAAGTCACTGAGGCACGGTACAGAGCACGAGCCAAAGGCTCGGGCGGCCTACATTAAGGCATGTGAACTGTCACATAAGAACTTCAAGGTAAGACCATTCACGTTCTGGTGAACTTGTAAACATTGTAAACAAGTTGTAGGCATTCTGATCAAGTTATAGTAGTGCACGACGACCGTCCCTCGCTAGTAATACATGTAGTAGTGCACGATGACGGTTGGTGACGGGGTGTCAGAGTGGGGAGATCGCAGCAGTGGTCGGAGTTCAAAGCACTGAGGTCCCCTCACTCAGTGGCCGGAGTTCAAAGCACAGGTCCCCTCACTCAGTCCCTTGGTCAATGGTCGGAGTTCAAAGCACTGAGGTCCCCTCACCCATCTGGGCAGATGTTATTTCGTTTTAACCCACGGTGGGCAGCTTAGACAAAGGATTCGCACCTGGGTTATATTGCATACCCGAGGGTTAAATCAGATAGACTACACCTGTACCCTGGTATGCCTTCATAACCACTGCCACCTGGTCAGCGACTCGGTGTATAACACCTCGTCTCGACCTTGTGGGGCAGTGGTTATGAGGCATACCAGGCCACAGGGGTAGTCTATCTAACACATAAACGAGTTTATAGAAGTAGTACTTCGTTCTAAAGGAGTTTTCTTACTATAGAAATGTATAGGAGAGAATCAGGACCTTGTGAGCATTTCTAGCCAAAAATCGTTTATAATGAGCACATTTTTTCAAGATGATTCGTTACTTTTCATTGAAATGAGGTTAAAACTCACACATCCTAGATCCTCTGCCAGACTAGCCCAGGTTTTAGAATGAGATTAACAAGTTCTCCCTATCCTCTAGCAAGAAGTGAGCTGTTCACGAGGCCCCCTTAAATTCTGTGTCTGGTGGGTTGTTTCCCTCATTGTTTTGGTAGTCTTACTTAGAGCTATATATGGCCAAAATGAAGGGATGCTTGACTTTCTCCATATCTCCGACGGTCGTGCCCAGATGGTAGAGAAACATGAGTATTACGCTCAGGTCCAGGGATTGCTGGGGATACTAGGACTCAAGCACTGCGACTTGGTGGTCTATCTGCCCGGTTCCAAGACCCTAGGGATCGTGCCGGTGGAGGTAGACACTAACTTCTGGTTGAGCCAACTGCTCCCAGCTCTCCAGTCGTTTTGGATAGATGTCCTCGTCCCATCCCTGGAGGAGCCGACCGCACCACAGGCAGTGGCCAACCTCAAGGTGCCATCCCTAGAGCTGCCTACACCACTACAGGCAGAAGCCAACATCAAAGCGGAGCCAATGGATGAGGAAGTCCCTGTAGATAAGGAGGAGCCTATGGAATTGGACAGTATTCTGGACACTACTGACATTGAAATGGACTTAAAGGACAACTGCAGGGTGTGCCATCGAGACCTGTCAGAGACAGGTGGCACTGCAGAGGATGCCTATCTCATCGACAGCGTACTCTGTGAGTGCCCGTGCTGTGGATGTGGGAAGTGGTTTTGCTGGCCTTGTGTCAGATATGAGCCCACAGAAGACGACGAGGGCGTCCCATGGTTTTGCTCCTCATGCGTCAAGAACTGTCCGGATGTCTACCGATACGTTTAGCACTAAATACATTGGCCTAGTGAAGTTATGGACCTTGTGGTGAAATTATGGACGTTGTGGTGAAGTTATAGATGCTCTGGTGAAGTTATAGACGCTCTGATGAAGTTATAGACACTCTTGTGAAGAACTAGTAGCGCAGGACGACCGTCACCCGCTAGTACCGTAAATTCCCGCGGGTTGTACGCGAATCAAACTCAGCTTTCATTTGATACCAAACATGCCTATAAAGGGTGCGGGTTATAGGAGGGTTTTTATTACTATAGAACAGTACTTAAATTGAGATTTTCAGATCCAAAAACGGGTTATAGGATTGTCTGTGGTTCATTCACATCGTTCACGGTTTATTTACATTGGCCAAGGTTAATTTTATACCAAACTAGGTGTGTTTACAATGTTTTTATATTGTGAATTTGTGTAAAGACACCAAAGAGGCACTAAAATGTTTTTGAATTGATCAGTGTCGGCCATTAAAAATGATCTGTTCAGTGCTAGGTGTGGTATATCCATTTAGATATACCAGTGTCTAGCCAATCATCCCGCAGTAGCTAATAACGTCTCTTGGGGTAGGGTCAGGTGTGGGGATGTGCTATGACCCTTATCTGCTTATCTGTTGTTTCTACTTTAATGAGAATCCCCTAATCAGGCCCATAATGAGGTGGTTATTTGTCGATTCTGTTCTAAATTTTAATCAGATTAAAAAAATTCCAAAAGCAATTTACTCCTTGGGTCTATCTCAATTTAAAACGTTATTAAATAACACAATTTCTGAAGAAAACGTTTTTTATCTCACGTAGCTAAATAAAGGAAGTAAAGCCTTACTCGAAAACACAACAACATAAACTTTATTACATGAGCAAAACCGCACAATCCTTGCTTTTAAACCTTGAATAGCCTGTTATTCGCGAGAACAAATAAATGATATCCAGCCATTCCCTTTGAAAAATGTGTTTATAATTATTCAATTTGAAAGAGCCTGGATAAGGACAGTTTACTACTTAAAGGTAGGGGGAGAACGTTTTTCTAACATCACCTACCACAATGAAAACGACTCCATATGATAGTCAATATCATTATACAGACACCCATATTTTGGTTTATCTCAAATATTATCTTCAGACATTTTAAAATGACTTTTACATTATAAAAGTACAGACACGTTCCGAGGGGGTTTTCCCAGGTTTGTGACGTAGGCAGGGTAATAGGTAATGTATACAGACAAACTCCCAGTGACTATTTAGGTAGAGGGCCGGACACATGGTATATAGGGTGCAAATTGACCAAGTTCTGAGTAAGCTAGGAAATCTTCAAGGAAGGAGTGTGTAGGCCTGGTACCCTGCTGACGTCATTAGCCAGGTTTTATAAAAGTGGCAATAACATAGCTTTGGCTTGGTTGTAAAATATGACATGTCCACATATGTTTCTCTGCTTTCCTTTAAAACCAAGTATAAGTAAGAAAACCTTGTTTGAGCTGGGAAAACGATATCGCCCACCGCTCTGGTGTTTACGGTCCGATCTTTACGATTTTCGGTTTGCGGGTACCTGGGGACTCTGGCTAGCCGCGATCAAAATTTGGTGAGGATCGGTCGAGGGGAAGGGGTCGCTCCGACGCAAACGCTTTCAGGGTTGGTCGACTGACCCGTCGCCGACGAACCGATCTCCCACAAATTTATTATCATCTGCACCCACAAATACACATCATCTACACCCACAAATACACATCATCTACACCCACAAACACACATCATCTACACCCACAAATACACATCATCTACACCCACAAATACACATCATCTACACCCACAAACACACATCATCTACACCCACAAATACACATCATCTACACCCACAAACACACATCATCTACACCCACAAACACACATCATCTGCACCCACAAATACACGTCATCTACACCCACAAATACACATCATCTACACCCACAAATACACATCATCTACACCCACAAACACACATCATCTACACCCACAAATACACATCATCTACACCCACAAACACACATCATCTACACCCACAAACACACATCATCTGCACCCACAAATACACATCATCTACACCCACAAATACACATCATCTACACCCACAAACACACATCATCTACACCCACAAACACACATCATCTGCACCCACAAATACACATCATCTACACCCACAAACACACATCATCTGCACCCACAAATACACGTCATCTACACCCACAAATACACATCATCTACACCCACAAACACACATCATCTACACCCACAAACACACATCATCTGCACCCACAAATACACGTCATCTACACCCACAAATACACATCATCTACACCCACAAACACACATCATCTACACCCACAAACACACATCATCTGCACCCACAAACACACATCATCTGCACCCACATGCACAGACCATTTACAAATCAAGCATATCAACCACAGAGAACTCATCCTCCACCGCTGCATGCACCACCGGGGCTGCTGTTTTCCCAGAGATGATGGGGAGTTGGTAGTTTGCCAAGTATGCGCAAACAGTGAAGACCTGTTCGATGATATCTTTCTGCGCCAACTTGACGGTGTGGGCCAGGTAGTGGAAGGTGCGAATTCTTTGTATGATGCACTCTATGTGGATACGCGCATGAGCCACATCCGCAGAGGCCTCACACTCCTCAGGTGTCATCTGGGTGCGGTTGGGACCTTTAAATGCCGGCATGATGGTCTTCACTCCCATCTGGCTCAACTCGTTAGTAACAAGAAAACCTCTGTCTGCCATTACAGAGTTGCCGCTGTGGAGGTGTTCCAACATGGACGTGCTAGCGAGCCTGATGTGTTTGTCACTAGCACGTCCACCGTAGGCTTTGGAGACGTAGTTCACTGTCATGTTAGGCGACAGTCCCACCATGAACTTAAAGGTGTCGCGATTCTTGTAGTTTGACCACGTCGCCTTCCGGCCACCCAGGTTGGATGATCGTTCCGCCACCAACTCCGTGCAGTCCAGCACCACTCTCAGGCTCTCGTAGTCCTGGAAGCAGGGCGGGATGAAGGCCGGGTCCTGGTTGTCCTTCATCTCGTAGAGAGCTTTCATCTCCACCGCCAGGAAGGTCATCCATGAAGAGAAAGTCCTGGAGACATAGCTGGGACTCTTCCCAAACTCCCTGGCGATGTCGTAGTGCATACGACCGCTCTTCAGCATAACCATCACCATGAAGAACTGCTCTTCGAATGTCTGCAACTTCTTGGGTCCAGGCTTCTGGTGTCCCTTCTCACTATGGGCTTGGCGTCTCGTTGTTTCCTTCCCACGCCATTCGCGGAGATGCCCTCCACATCTGAAGTAAATTATCAGAGAAAATATTAAGATCTGTTGTATGCATTTCTGTACAAGAGTTTGATGGTTACAAAACATCTCATTAAATACTCGAAGAGTTAAGAACTTAAATACTTAGAAAGAGTTTACTTCTTAGATATTCCATGGGGTTCCTGACCAGGACACTGACCCATATTGTCCCGTCACATAGTAGGTGAACATGTTCAATAACACATTCTATTCGGCCAGTCTAGGTTGCGAACCTAGGTATCAGGAACCAGGAATAGCTCACCAATTCTTAGGTTTTAAGGGACCACTAAGCATAACAAGGAGAAAAAAAAGTATACTCAAGGTATTGAAGCGACACCAATTCAGGAAGTCTCTGGTTTGAGTGCATAAAGTTAGAATGGAAAACACTTCTGTTCCCAAATTTTTGATGACCTCCCTTCCTGTCAAAACATCGATGACCTCACTTCCCGTCAACACATAGATGGCATCACTTCCCGTCAACACATAGATGGCCTCACTTCCAGTCAACGAATCACGAGTCACTCACACATTCCAGTCCATCCAAAAACACCTGAAAAAACAATGAAATATCTAAAGCAAACGTAACTTTCTTAACAAGGAACAGTGCATATTTATGTGCCATATTCTATGAATATACCTGTCTTCAAGATAAGTACGCAGTGACGTAAACACCGCATAATTGGGGAAGTTGGTGTGGAGCTGAAACCACCGGTCGTTATCCTTGACCAGGTCCAGTGTCATCAGCTTACCCCGCATTGACTTGTTCTCTGCCTCCATATCTGAAAATTTAATGGGTATGATTACAGTATTGTAATTAATAGGGCTTCTACGCTGATTTCTTTGTTAAGATGCATCTGAGTTTCCACTAGTCACTCGCAAAATTTCTCCCCACACCGGCTTGGGGGCGTTAGGCACCAGTGTCAGAATGACCACTCGTGTCATTTTAGCTATCTATAGCTTTTTGAATTTTGAAAATCCATCAATTAGAACAGAAGTTTTTCTCATTTTAGCACACAAGGACAGTCACCCGCTCGTAGCACACGACGACCGCCGCCCGCTAGTAACGCACGACGACCGTCGCTCGCTAGTAGTAGTAACGCATGATGACTGTCGCTTGCTAGTAGTAGTAACACACGACGACCGTCCCCCGCTACTACATGTAGTACATGTAGTAGCGCACGACGACCGTCCCCCGCTAGTACATGTAGTACATGTAGTAGCGCACGACGACCGTCCCCCGCTACTACATGTAGTACATGTAGTAGCGCACGACGACCGTCCCCCGCTAGTACATGTAGTAGCGCACGACGACCGTCCCCCGCTAGTACATGTAGTAGGGCACGACGACCGTCGCTCGCTAGTACATGTAGTAGGGCACGACGACCGTCGCTCGCTAGTACATGTATTAGCGCACGACGACCGTCGCTCGCTAGTACATGTAGTAGCGCACGATGACCGTCGCCCGCTAGTAGTAGTAGTAACGCACGACGACCGTCGTCCGCTAGTAGTAGTAGTAACGCACGACGACCGTCGTCCGCTAGTACATGTAGTAGCGCACGATGACCGTCGCCCGCTAGTAGTAGTAGTAACGCACGACGACCGTCGTCCGCTAGTACCGTAAAACCCTGCCTAACCATTCATAATGCACTCACTTTCATAGAACTCTCGTTGAGCCTGGTCCTCTGCTGAACATGGTGCACCCAAGTCTGCCAGGGAGTACTGATGCCCCTCAGCGGATGGAGTAGGCACCGGTGCGGGTTCTGGTACTGGCTCGGGAGCGGGTTCTGGTATTGGGGCAGGTGGTGGAGCATACCCGGCTGCAGAAGCTCTTTTGGTCGGACGGGGCTTGATCACGTTGGCAGTGGGGAATATGCTGGGCACCCACCCAGGAGTGCCAGGTTTCCTGGAAATCTTTCCTGTTGAAACAAGAATGCAGTGATTAGGCTACACCAAATAAAAATAGAATCTCTGTAGTTTTACAATGGTAGAATCTATTTCATGCAGTTTTATAGAATATTGCACTATTTTGGACTGTCTCTCCCTGTTAGTAAAAAGTAGGAAAATCTTCTCATTTTAGTTACTATATGAAAGTAGGACAACATACCAATGCATGATCTTATTTAGTAAAATTTAAGTGTCCATGCTACTTATTGTCATCATGATGCATAATATGTTTACACTTTACCTAGGGATGTCATTGGTATCGCATGTATCGATAGATTTTTATTTTTTATGTATCTGATGACCGAATCGACAAACGATGGGTATCGATACACCATCCTGTTGGATTCTTTTTAACGCACGGTGACCGCCGCCCGCTAGTAGTAGTAGCGCACGATGACCGTCCCTCGCTAGTACATGCAGTACATGTAGTAGCGCACGACGAAGGTCCCCTGCTAGTACATGTAGTACATATAGTAGCGCACGACCGTCCCCCGCTAGTAGTAGTAGCGCACGACGACCGCCGCCCGCTAGTAGTAGTAGTAGTGCACGACGACCACCATGATGCATGATATGTTTATACTTACCATCAGTGAAGTGGTCTGAGCAGATCTTGTGATGTGCAGCAGGCTTCCAGTCTGACAGGTTTTCCTCAGACCTGGGGATCGCTTTCAGCCACTTTCGCTTGAGCTTATCATCTGAAGGAAAGCCGTGGAACTTAGTAGTATAGTATGTATCGGAACGGGACTATAGTTAACTACTGTTTATTACTCAATCGATATGCAGCCAATCAGAGGCCGCCATTTGGTCACGTGACCCGTTGCCATGGTAACGTGACCTACTTAGGGCTCTCAGCCAATCAGAAGCCAGCATTCTGGGTGACCTACTGACCTACTTAGAAGCTCTCAGCCAATCAGAGGCCGGCATTCTGGTAACCATGGTAACGTGACCTACTTACGTCACGTGACCTACTTAGGCTCAGCCAATCAGAAGCCGGCATTCTGGTAACTAGGGTAACGTGACCTACTTAGGGTTTTGTTTGTAAACAACACCACGTGGCTCTCTTGTTTGTAAACAACACCACGTGACACGTGACTGTTTGTAAACAAACAAATTATATATAGAAAATAAACACAACAAGTTCCATGTTATGTTAAAATTATATTTTCAAAAAAAAGCACATCTGTTACAGCGTCTATGTGTAACTACGCGCGTTCTCATTCAAACACTATAACACTATCATACCGTAGCAGCAGCAGGTAGGACTGGAAGAAAAGCAAGCGCACGAGCAGAAGCGACGACACCAGTTGCACCATCCGGCCGTCGCGTTGGTAGCCCTACTACTCGTCGCGCGTTCAACTGGAGGTTTAAGAGTGACAAATGACGATTCTTTGTCGACGCGACTGCTAACATCAGCAGCATCAGCAGCATCGGCAGCATCGGCAGCAGCGGCAGCAGCCTCGGCAGCAGCGGTAGCAGCAGTAGCAGCAGTTGTAGCAGCAGTAGCGTGAGCATTAGCAACAACAGCAGCAGCGACAGTAGCAAGGGCGGCAGAGCGGGCACTAGCAGCGTTATCAGCGGCGACATCGGCAGCCGCAACAGCATCAGCAGCAGCAGCGTCGGCATCGGTGGCATGAGTAGCTGCATCGGCGGCAGCAACAGCAGCAGTCACAGCCGCAGCGGCAACAACAACAACATCATCACAACCAGCGTCACTAACAGCCGCAGTAAATGCAGCAGTAGCACGCTGAGCAGCACTAGCAGCAGCAGTAGCAGAGGCTACAGCATCAGCTTCACATTCGCGCGCCGCTTAGTCATTCCGCTTCATGTCACGGTAGCAACTTTCCATCATGGGGATCTGCAAATTGAGGCGCGGTGCTGGTGGTGGTAGTAGTAGTAGTAGTAGTAGTAGTAGTAGTAGCGTGAACGATGACGACGATGCCGAATACGGTTTCACTCCCCCTTATATACCCTTACTCCCCCCTTTTTTTCAAGCCACCGGCCAGCTGCCCCCTCACGGCAGGTCTTTAGATCAGCCTTAAGTCGCTTACTACGCGGCTCATCATCCCTCTAATCGCATTTTCCAGCCGCCGGCCGGCTGACTGCTGACGACAGGAGAGGGTGATTTGTTTTTCTTTAGATTTAAGCCGCTTACCACACGCGCACCCTCTAGTCACAGACAGAGTGACAGAAAGGGAGGGGGTCGCTTTGTTCACGCTACCTGTAGTTGTTTTTCTATACACACGCTGAGCCCATGACCCGCTAATCCTTTATACAGGTAACACGCGTTCAACTAATTACTCTATTGTATGACAGTCGGTACACGGATTTAATTTTAAACCACCTTCCCATCTGGATCCATGTCTTGCGGGGTGGAAGGATCCAGCTGAAAAGCGTGATTAGGGCTTTTGTTTCTCTTATGATAGCAGCAGGTCAGCATGCGACAGCTGAAAATGTCAGACTCGCCTCTCCTATAAAAGACTGAGATGCGTCTCTCTTTCCACACACCCTTCTACCATCGCCGCCGACACCGCCACCGCCCATCGCCAGCCGACCGCCGCCACCGCCTGCAGTCACCGCCATCACGCCGGCAGGGAATTTCGAGCTGAGTCTGCTTATTGCTTTTTTTTTTTTTTTTTTTTTCCTTTGAGCTTTTTGTTTTTTAAAATTTTTATTTTCACTCAGTCTTTTTTTGTTTCGGAGGAAAGAAATATGGCGCTGCAGAGGGCGCGAGTTTCTAAAAGACGGTCGCGCGAACAAAGGGCCCTCCTCAACTGCCAGGCTATTTTTTTATCTCAAAGGAGAGAGCGTCACGTAGTTGAGGTTCACGCATCTCTTGAAGCGTACCGAATTCTCGAGAAATGCAAAGCTGAGCGCCATCGTCGTTATACAATAGCGGAAAAGGAAAACGTAGCGACATGGCCGAGAGCCGTCTTCTCAGAACAGTATTTACTCTACCATTGCATAACAGCCGCTCTCAGCGCCCCCACTCGTTGGGCGTTTCATGAAAAGAAAGAGCGCTGCTACTCTCCTCACCCTGCCTCCTCTTATAAAGTGAGAATAAGTGCTATGAAACGATTCGACAAGCCGATCGGTTTCTTGGGAGCGACTGCAGCTCCCACTCGGTGGGCGCGCGTTGTGGCCGACGTGAACACGGTCTCTAAACGTTTCGACGTCGTCACTTGTTATCCCGCATATTGCAACGCAGCCGAATTGAAGAAGATAGGGACGCACTATTTTAAACCATACGCTCCAATATGTATTTGTCACCGCCGCGCTCACACGCCTTATTGCTTTTTCGAGACGATCGTGTCACAACACAGAAATAGAAAAAAAAGCGGCAAAGCGACGAGCTTTGCCTAAATGATCAAAAAAAAAAAAAAAAAAAAAATTAATCTCCTCCTCCTCCTCCTCCTCCTCCTCCTCCTCCTCCTCCTCTCCCTCTTCTTTTTTTTAAAAAAATAAATATTTGTATCAGACTCCTCTGGAGTCTGATACAAAACATTTATGCCTATTGAGTGAAAATAGAATTTTATCGCAAAAAATAAAAAAGAAAAAAAAAGACACTTCTGCCGCCGCTACTGTGACACCGGCCGGAATCAATAAAAAGGTCGGCGGACTTTTCTCCACAACCATTCACTACCGACCGTTCGAGTGAGAAACACAGCAGACAGTCAGACACACAACCGCTCTCTCACGCGTGCTGAAAAAAAAAAAAAAAAAAAAATGTCGAGCAGTAGAAGCAAACTTTTCACAGAAATTCATTTCGACGCTCGACTACAAGGACCCTTTAGTTGTATCATTAGCGGTCCGTCGGGTTGTGGAAAATCGCGCTTGGTGGATCAATTTCTGAGCGACGTGAACAATTTGGTCACGCCGCCGGTGGAAAAGACTTTTTACCATTACGGCGAGTGGCAACCTCTGTTTGAAAAAATGCAAAATCAGTACGGTGTGGAATTCAGAGAAGGTCTTCCTAGCAAAGAGACTATAGCGGGAGACGTGGAAGTAGCAGAAGACGCCTTACGACCCCACACTCTACTGATATTGGACGATCTGATGAGCAGTTCCAATCAGCAAGTGGTAGCCGACATCTTTACTCAATACTCGCATCACTGGAACGTGAGCGTCATATACATCACTCAGAACCTATTCCAGAAATCACCCGACTTTCGAACTATGAGTCTGAACGCTCACTACATGATCGTTTTCAAGAACCCGCGCGACATGGGGCAAATAGCTAGTCTGTCTCGCCAGGTGTTTCCGTCCAACGCGGCTGCCCTCTCTAGTATATTTACCCATGAACTCAAGCGACCTCACTCATACCTCCTTCTGGACTTCAAGCAGTCAACACCTGACGATCTGAGAATACGCTCCTCTTTGACGTCCATACACTCTCAGCTAGTGTTCGTACCGCTAGACAAAAAAAAGAACAAGAGAAAGCAGTAGCAAAAAATGTCTTCTCATCTACTCGAAAGACACTTTGGTACTCTCAAGCACTTAGCTAAGTGCTCGCCAAAGGACTGCTCGCATCTAATAGACTCTGGAAGCGACGATCTGATCGCAGCGTTGAGTGAGATCTGTCACAATTTACTGGTAGGGAACATCCCGCTCAGCGACAAACAACTGGACAAGCTTCGAGAATCGGCTGACGTGTTGAGGGAGGTCGGCAAAAAATCTACGCCCATCAAAAAAAAGAGACGCGTCTTGGTACAAGAGGGAGGTTTCCTCATTCCGGCTCTCATAGGGATGGCCTTACCGCTTATAAAGAGCATTCTCCGTATATGAGACACCTCATTCGACACCTACTCGCCGACAGCACCACCACCACCACTACCGCCACCACCAGCGTCATTGCCACCGTCGTCCCCATGACGGACTCAGAGCAGCAACAACACTACAAACGCTTAGCGCTCGTGGATCCTGAGACGCTCTACAAATCATCACGAGCAGGTCTACTTCATCATGTGCCCGCTGCTGCTGCTACTACTAGCGCTGCTACTACTGCAGTCGCTGCTGCTAGTACTTCTACTGCTCCAAACCTTCCTCCTCTTCCTGATGAGCGCACTGAAAAGAACGAGAGTTCCGCTCCTGCCACCGCCGCCCGCCTACCTGCCGACATGGCCTATTACCACAAGCAGGCAGAACAGTCCCTTCATCCCGACGCGGCCTTGCACCAGGTGCTACAGTTTATCTACAGGGACTTGGATTTAGTGTTGAACGACCCCACTTTGGAATCGCGCGAGAAAATGTTGAAATACCGAAGGTTGTTGAATAGATTGCAATTTTTTCTCGCGAATCCCCACAACAGCAACATCTCTTCGTCCTACTCTTCTTCGCCCCCGGCTCACCTCCGTCAGTCTGCTGAAGAGGCCAGCGCGTCCCTACTCGAGCGGTTGGCGAACCAAGTTCCCAAGAGGAATCGCACCCGGACCGTGGCGCTGTACAAACAATTGGAGAAATCCGGTGTGATCAAGTGGAACGAGGACGGTGCGGTGCGCGAGATGTCGGGTCGGAGAATACCACCTGAGCATCGCATCAACATAGTGGACTTACTGAACGACGCTGCCAGGTTCAGGAAGACGGCGCCCAGACCGGCGGGCTACTCGCCGTTCACGAAAGCGCTGCGCGAAGCAGTTCCCACAGACTCCTTGATCGGAAACCATCTGTATAAAGCGAGCGGACCTGGCCGAAGTTTGGACACACGGCTTGCTGACAGAGGTCGGAAACGACCGAGCTTCGACTCGGAAGAAGGAGAAGCAGCAGCAGCAGCAGCAGCAGTAGCAGCAGCAGACTCTTCTCTCCAGGTGGACGATCAATCCTCTGACGACGAGGAGGACGACAGTGAACTTTTCCAAACTCTGACTTCCTATAGGAGCGTGGCGAGTAAGAAAAGGAAAGGGCGCAACCGCCTAGCGGCGAGCTCGTCGTTCACGCCCTCAACAGGCCCACCATGGGCAAACCAGTGAAGAGACTGACCAAGAAGGAAAAAGAAAAGAAGCGCGTAGTAGCTAGATATACCGACGTCAAAGCGCCCTCCAGTTTCACTAGCGTGACTAAACTCCAGAAACATCATTTTCGCCACCTGAACCCGGCCGTCATCCGAGATGCTTTAGTGTCGCTGGACGCCAACACTAAACATAAACCCATTCGGAGAAAATTCGCAAGGAACAAGACTATAACCGGCGCAATCGATCAGCAGTGGCAGATAGATCTGATGGACATGCAAGCTTTGGCGTCTCACAACGACCGCTTCCGGTACGTGGTGACGGCGATCGACGTTTTCTCTAGGTACGCGTGGGCCGTTCCCATTAAATCCAAGAGCGGCGCTGATGTCACCGAGGCCTTCCGAGAGATGACAGGCACTGGCGAGAGACGACCGCGCACTGTTCAGACAGACAAGGGGAAAGAGTTTTTGAACAAGATCTTTCAAGATCACTTGAAGAGCGAGGGCATAGAGTTCTTCACTGGCGAGAACGACGACATCAAAGCTAGTCTAGTGGAGCGCTTGAACCGCAGTCTGAAGGAGAAGCTGTGGCGTTATTTCACACACAAGCGCACGTATCGCTACGTAGACGTACTGCACCATGTAGTGTCTTCTTACAATCGCACTCACCACAAGACATTGAAAATGGCGCCAGCTCAAGTCAGCTCGGAAAACAGCGAAACAGTTTTCTACCGACAAGATCTCCCAACTAACAAACAAATCGACGAAATATGGAAAAAGAAGAAAAAAACAAAGACGTCCGCCGTCAACGTCATCGCTCCGGGTGACAGAGTGAGGATGTTGAGAACTAAAGGCGCCTTCGACAAAGGGTACGAGGGAAACTGGCGCGAGGAAGTGGTCGACGTTGCTAAGACGTTGGGAAGCAGAGGGTTCGAGCTGAAAGACGACAAGGGCGAGGAGATAAAAGGCGTCTTCTACCCGGAAGAGGTTCAGAAGGTGTACAAGAGTCGTTACGACAACAACTACCTGATAGACGAGGTGTTGTGCCGCAAGACCGTCGACGGTAAAGAGTTAGCTTTCGTACGTTGGTTAGGTTACGACGACAAGTTCAACGAGTGGATCCCCGTCAAAAAAATAACGTAGAAAAAAAAAAAAAAAAATGAACATCACTCTACCTAGCAACAGCTCTATGGAGTATTATCCTGACAACAGCTTGACGTCTTTCCGAACTCACTTCGACTCGCCGCTCCTTCTGCCCGAAGCGTACGAAGCGGCTCTGACTGAGATCATCCTCCCTACAGAATGGACTAACGTGCACGACGACGACTTGATCATCGTTGTTCCTCTGCGCACCAAGGGTTCGCTAGAGGAGGCGATCCAGGTTTTAAAAGAAACTAAATTCGCCGAAGGAAAAAAACCACAGGTAGACTGGAGGGGAATGAAAAACGCGAACGGTCTGAGCAAGCTAACGTTCAGCTCAAAATTCCCGCTGAGCTGGAAGGAAGCGAGCTATGTAACGGTGGAAGAGATATCAGACACGTCGGAAGAGCAGCAATTGAAACCGGAAACAAAAAGGTTCAAGAGAGAGGTCGACTTGAGACAGAGGAATGCCGTATACAAGCAGTTCTTGTCCCCGGCGGTGAAGAAGAAGGCGATCAGCGATCAAGCAAGACAGATGATCGAAGAGATGGAGAAAGACATGGGAGTGCGCAGTTTCATGCCAAACATATTCGAGATACCTCCTATTTTCACCGGAAGCAACCACACCCTAATCGAGCGCTTGAGTGAGACGTTGTGAGATGACAGACTAGAGGGCGACAGCTTCTTGCTCAAACCGATGCGGATCTTATCGTACGACGCCAAGACGAAACGCGTCACCATCAAACCGCCGAGACACTGTGCTGTCCTGCTGAGTCAGCATCTCGCATGCGTTCTAGGCTTCGGAGAGAAGACTCGTTTCGCGTCGCCGACTACCGGCGCCTACTCGATGGATGTTTACGGGGACGTGCACTCTGTGTACATATACACCGACATGATCCAGGAGAGACGTGTGGGCGACATGCAAGTGCCGCTGTTGCGCTGCGTCGCGGTGGACAGAGGCGGAAAGCGTCGAGGTGGCGTGCAAGCTATCAGTTTTCCCCATTTGGATTATTTCCCCTTGAAATCCAAGAGGTTTACCGAGGTCGGCATCTATTTAAGAGACCGATCCGGTCATTCCATCCCATTCGGTAGAGGCGAGGTGACCGTGACACTTCATCTGAGACCTATTGAGCGCTGAAAGAGAGAAAAATGATGCGTCAACGCGTTCTGTACTTTCCACCCAGGCGCACCGTGGGCAGAGGGTACAGCGATTACTACAACGCGCAGCTGGGCAACGGCGTGAACGTGTACAGCGGGCGCTCTTTCCAGAGCGGGCACGGTTTGGGCGGCGCTCTGTTAGGTCTGATGCGCTCGGCTACCCCGCTATTGAAGTCGGTGGGAAAAACGCTGCTCCGCGCCGGTGTGGGCGTAGCTAAAGATGTGCTGGCGGGTCGGACTTTAAAGAGCAGCGTGAAAGACCGAGGCGCAGGCGCTCTGAAGAGACTGGCGAGTACGGCGTTCTCGGGAGGAAAGACGACTGTCGCGTCTAAGAAAGGGTCGAAACGTCGCCGGCATTCTCCTCAGACGGGCGGTGGCTCTTGCAAGAGACGTAGAGGGGATGTATTCGACCGGTAAGCGCCTAGGCGTTCAGGTATAAATAAAAAGACTGGAGGCGGCCGGCGTCAGTCTGTCGGCCGCGTGAAGAGAGAACACAATGGCTTACGTACACGAGAGCAGTAACGAGTGCGCGCTCTCTGAGCTCGACCTGCACACCGTAGCGCCGACTCAGACTACTATCTTAAAGTCGTCTTTCCTGGGGATAGAAACAAAAAACTCTTTAGAGGATGGAGGTAACATAAATTTCACCATCAACAAGTCGCAAGAGTACACAGACCTGAACGAGAATTACCTTCATCTGGAATGTCAAGTGCTGAAAGCGAACGGAGCGGCGATCGAGGACACCGACGCGGTAGCTCCGGTGAACAACTTGGCTCACTCGCTCTTCAAAGACGTCCAAGTCTCCATCGGCGGTTTCAAAGTGTCTGGCAACACCGAGACCTACCCTTACCGAGCTTACTTGGAAGGGTTACTCAACTACAACAAAGACGTGAAGGACGGCGTCATGAGCGCCCAGGGGTGGCATGAAGATACGCCCAGTCAGTTTGACACGTTGACTGACGCGAATGCGGGGTACAAAGCGCGCAAGAAGCTAATCTCCAACAAGCGCTTTTCGCTGATGGCGCGACTGCACTTTGACCTGGCTCATCAACCGAAGCTCATCGTTGGAGAGACAAAAATCAATCTCACTCTGAAACAGGCGGCGCCCTCTTTCTATCTGATGTGCGCCGCTGACGGAGGCTACAGCTTGAAGATCTACAAAGCAAAGCTCTACGTGCGACGCGTGCTGGTGGCGGACGCTGTAGCGGAAACGCACGAGAGAGCGGTGATAGAACACGGGCCCTTCGACTACCCGGTGAACAGAGTGGAGGTGACGACGTACGCCATCCCTCAAGGTAACAGAGATCACAGCTACACGCACTCCAACACAGGCCAGCTTCCCAAGTCGATGATGATTTGCTTCCTGGACCACGACGCCTTCAACGGTAGCTACACCAAGAACCCGTTCGAGATGAAGCATTACGACATCAGCTCGCTTCAAGTGATAGTGAACGATCAGAAAGTGCCGAACGACGCCTACGTGCCCGACTTTAAGACCAAAGCGGCCGTGAGAGAGTACTTGGCGCTACACACGGAAACGGGGATGTACGAGGGCGCGCGCTCCTGCGGTATTTCATACGATCAATTCCTGAACGGTTACACGGTGTTCCCCCTCGACTTAACCCCAGACAGATCGCACGACGGGTGTCGCGTGAACCTTATAAGAGCGGGTCAGCTGAGGGTGGAAGTCAGTTTCCGCTCGGCGCTACAAGCGACAACAACGGTGCTACTCTACTTGGTGTACGACAACGTCGTCGAGCTGACCCGAGATCGACACCCCATCACCGACTACCACATGAACTGAAGACAAGACGGCAGTACTTGGCGTATCGTATGAACACGCTTGAAATAAGCAGAGTGTTGAAGGAAAACGTTCACACAAAACATCGTTTCCTGGGCGTTTTCTCTTGTGACACTATTCCGAAGCACCCTATCAAAGACACTTGTTTCGTGAGCAACACAGATCCGCAACATTTACCAGGTCAGCATTGGGTGGCGTTTTACGTGTCGAGCACGGGTGAAGTGTACTACTTTGATTCCTTCGGCTTACCGCCGCTGAGTGCGGAGTTCTTGTCTTTCGTGGAACGCTCTGCTCCGTTCAAGTGGCAAAGAAACCGCATTCAACTACAAGACACTTCTGCTGAC
Organism: Harmothoe impar; assembly: GCA_947462335.1. NCBI lineage: Eukaryota > Metazoa > Annelida > Polychaeta > Phyllodocida > Polynoidae > Harmothoe > Harmothoe impar. Next base: position 60,675,591 of record OX381717.1, read on the forward strand.
ACCTGTGGACCTCATTGCGTTCATTTCCTAATTGAAGCATGTCGAACAAGAAACCCCAAGAAGTGCGTCATGCGCATGAGCAAAATCCCAAAGCTGAGCGACCGGGTCGTGAGTCAGAAGCTATCGATGATGCTGTTGTGACGGGTTGTTGCGATGGCGGCCGTTTCATGGAGGCAAAGATTCTCTGCCTTGCCGAAATGGTGTTGGATTTATCCAAAGTCGTGCAATGTCTATTGGAGAAAAGTCGTCCGGGGTGTGGTGGTGCGAGTGACGGCGGCGTGAGACTTTGCGGCCTGTTGAGTTGCTGCAAATCGAAGAAGCAAGCTAAAAAAGCATAAACTTGTGTGTTTTTCCTGATTGAAATGAAAATAAAGAATAAAATGAAAAGAAAAGAAATTATCTTGTTGTGTTTTTATTTCTATATATAAGTTACATAACTTTTTTTTTGTTTGTTTGTTTACAAACAGTCACGTGTCACGTGGTGTTGTTTACAAACAAGAGAGCCACGTGGTGTTGTTTACAAACAAACCCTAAGTAGGTCACGTTACCCTAGTTACCAGAATGCCGGCTTCTGATTGGCTGAGCCTAAGTAGGTCACGTGACGTAAGTAGGTCACGTTACCATGGTTACCAGAATGCCAGCCTCTGATTGGCTGAGAGCTTCTAAGTAGGTCAGTAGGTCACCCAGAATGCTGGCTTCTGATTGGCTGAGAGCCCTAAGTAGGTCACGTTACCATGGCAACGGGTCACGTGACCAAATGGAGGCCTCTGATTGGCTGCATGTCGATTGAGTAATAAACAGTAGTTAACTATAGTCCTGTTCCGATACATACTATACTACTGAACTTTCTCTTGACGTTGCCATCTTTGCCGTCACTATTTCCCCATCTGTTGCCACAACCTGGCACACAACAGAGGCAGCCCTGTGCTTTCTTTTTGTTAACGAACGCACGCTTCTCCTCCATACTGAAATGTAGAGAAATAGCTCTATAAATTACATATTAAAGACCTAGTGACACGATTTTTACGTTTTCTCTTCTCCTAAGTAATCAATAAAGCAAAGTCATCATGTATAAATGATATGCATTAGGTTTGGGAGACTCCTACTGGGAGACTACACACGGCCCCAGGGCAGCATCCACACCTCAATTCAGCCAGCCTTATCAGCTAGCCATGTTGTGATGTCACGGAGTTCTTGCAAGCAGGGCGGGGTGGGGGAGGCATTGGTACTGCTATAAAGAGTACCGTAATGGCCCATTTTTAAAAGCGCAGGGGTCTCAAATAAGCGCAGGTCTCGTTTAAGCGCAGGTCTAGGGCACCCATGAAACCCAAAATCTCTGTTTGAAGGTACTCATATCAGCCCAGGTAGGGATGTCATCGATAGCTACCAAATCGAAATTTCGGTATTTTTAGATTTCCGATTATAGTATCAACAAAAAGGCAAAATCGATACACTTTTTGACCTACTTTTATTAGTGCAGGGGCGCTTAAACGGGCCTCTACGGTAGTCAGAGTTCTAGGTGAAAAATCCCCCTAATATTTCGTATCACCTAATTATTACACTGTAAGTAGTCTACAATATAGTGCCCCTACATGGGTAAAATTCGACACGTGCGACACAGCCCTTTTAAAATTCGACATGTGCGACACTTCCCTTTTAAATTTGGACAGACACGGCCTTCCTATTAGCCCCCAGGACATTCTATAGATATAAAACTCGACACGGCGACACGACCCTCTTAGCTAAAATTTAAGTTTTTTAATGTAGATATTTTTTTGGTATTTTTAAACAATGCCCCCCCCCCTTCTCGAAATCCGGTATGCGCCTCTGGGAACTGTTGACTGTGCTTTGGTGGAAGACCTGAAGAATTTTGGATAGATTTGGATACAGTGTAAGATGGTCTAAAAAAGAGACTTTGTGACCTGGGCCCCTATTAAAGGGAGTGCCCATTTTTTAACAACAGGGGAGGCGGTGAGCCCCCCCCCCCCGAAGAGGGGTCTAAATGTTTTACCCCCCCCCCCTGGTCAAGGGGTCCAAATTTATTATCCCCCCCCCCCGGTCAAGGGGTCCAAATTTTTTACCCCCCAATCCACCCCAGCACCCTTGTTAACCAATGAGCACTCTTAATTTTGGTGACTTTCTGACCTCCAGGGGGGACCCCTCTGCACCCCCACCGAGGCCCAAGAAACAACCAACTACTCACCCTACACAACTACCTACGGACCCTACACAACTACCTACGGACCCTACACAACTACCTACGGACCCTACACAACTACCTATGGACCCTACACAACTACCTACGGACCCTACACAACTACCTACGGACCCTACACAACTACCTACGGACCCTACACAACTACCTACGGACCCTACACAACTACCTACGGACCCTACACAACTACCTACGGACCCTACACAACTACCTACGGACACTACACTACCACACACAGACCCCGACACAAACAGCAGTACTGTTCAGACGACGCGGGAAAGGGCCCACGGGTCCAACAGGAGTCAGGTGAAGGCTACATTTGTCAATCTAGAAATGCACTAGTCTGGCTTAAATTTGGGGCTACACATCTGCAAATCGCCAACCACCAATGCAGAACAGTATATTCTAACTACCTACCTAGTTTCGCCGGCAAAAGTTTAGCATATCCAGTGAAACTTTGCTTAATTTGAGGAGCAAATTCTCTTGGGTTTTCAGATTCTCAAGGCTAGAGAATACAGCGTTCCCGAGAATGCGCGCGCAGGCCCAGCGGAAGTCTCACAAGCGACATTCTGGGATACGATCGGAAACTCGACTATGCTGTCTGGGTAGTCATTAACATATTTGATATGAGATATCACCCACTTTGCCTCTTTACTTTATCTTCCATTGAATCTCAGCGATGACGTCAAGGCCACCAGCAGGGTATATGTGCATGTTGGTACAAATGGCATTCACGCTGTATATATTGCCATACAAATGCTTTGTAGCCGATGAGTGCAGAGTCACATCTACCTGTGCTGAACTCTTTAAGGGCTGCATAGTGCCTTAAAACCCAGATATGCCTAGCATCCTTTCTCCGGTAAATATTTAACTGATTTAAGTTTGTGGAGAAAAATCGAATTAACTTTGAAAAAAGTATATATTTTTAGATAGCCTCTTTTGGTTTATCTTTTCCTGGCAAGCACTCAGGCCTAATTCAATCGGCTCATTCGCTGGTCCCAGCTAATGCCGTTTTATATATAGGAGAAACAAGCAAGATCCCTTTCTGGGTAATTTGGGTGTGCTGAATCCGGAAATCACACTTGCCAAACTCAAAAATGTGAAAACTACGAAAACAAAATGGCTGCCATTGATTTTCGAGAAAACCTATGAAACTTATGTTATTTATCATTCTTAGTCATGAAATACATCAAAATGAAGGGATTTTAGAGACTGTCTGAGATACCTGCCAAGCTGGAATGTGATTTACCTAGAGTCTCAAAGTCAAAAATTAGGACAATCTGTGACATTTGGTCATATGTAAGGTTCACTCGCTGCCCTACGCCAAAGTTTATTATCAATGTACATTTTTTTACTAAATCTTTAAAACATACATGTTATTAGAATTGTACAGCCTATTTTAGAATATTTGTTTTAGTGTCTTGGCAACATAATTCCTTGAACATTATTCATAAAAGTAATATAATTATTATCAATGATGTACAATTTATTTTTATGTCATGGTAGAGGTTATATTTAATACTCAGGGCACCCTGTTGTGTTCTATATCTGTTATAGTTACCCTGCTGTATGAGGTGCAATTTGCTTTGAACTCTTTAACTTCAGGACTTCAGCAGGGTCATTAATCTAACACTCTCTTGGATGTATATTTTAATATAGATGTATTAATTTGTACATATCATACATCCTCATCTTGACCGATTCTACTATGTCTGACATGCATAGATAAATACAAAAAGTTATGTTATGATTAACTTTTAATTCATGACACTTGGAATATGACTTCACTAAATAGTCAGTCAATTTTATAAAACATTATTATGACTTCAAAAATGATTTCAAAGAGGGGGGAAATAAATTTACAAATAAAAAAAACAACTGTGACGAGAGGAATATTGTATATAGAAATGATAACAAACTAATCATCTGCATTCTAAGAGTTTATTGTAAAGAACATAAGAACTAACTTTTAAGTATTAAAGGAGAAACTTGCTCCAATAAAGAAAAGTATGAAGTTTACAAAAGAGAAAGTTAACATTGAATGTATTTCATGTGGGTTGTCCAGTGTTGTCTAGAAGCTGATCATGTCATTCATTGATCACTAAGAACTGCTGCTACGGTAGGAAGTGGTCATAATCATGCATTAGTAGCGTGAAAGAATGTCTTACACTGCTTGATAATTTGTTTGGCTGCTTTGTTCATAATAGGGCTTAATTTAATAAGCCTGCACTTTAAAAGTTTGGAAGGAGGGCATAAAAAGGTCTAACCCTCTCAAGGTGGCCCCACACAACTGTTGTTAAAATGACCTCTTCCTGAATACTCAGCATTAGGATAACTTGGTGCATCAACGGGGCATGAGGATGAATCTAGAACCAGCTTAGAATCGTCTTGGTAAATCAGCAGTGCATGTGGACAATGCTAAGACCAGTTTAGAGTTGTCTGCACTGCGAGTATTCATCATCATCCAACAACATCATCCTGGACACTCCCACCAGGGTCAGCTGGAAGTCGGAGAGAAACCCAGGCATGTCCGTGAAGGAGTCCCTGTTCAGGAAAAGGTACTGATTAGCGAATGGTTGCTAGTAGAGCATAAGTATTTATTCTCACATAAGACTATACTATTATTGGAATGTTGGATGAGGTAACATTTATAACACTCTGCTACTTTAAAAAAGGGTTATATTACACAGCAATCATGATATAACATTAATAAGAATTTCTCAAATCAATATTCTATCCTCATTACAAAACATTGTTTAACCTCATCAACCCTTTAAGAGCCACCTTTCCTTTCTTTGGTGTTTAACAATACTTGCAGGCATACTAACCATAAGCAGTGTGCTGCTACCTGGTCAAACACTCTATACATATATACCGTATTTCATCTAATAAGCGCACAGCCCCATGTTTAGGCCGATTTTGGACTGTAAATTTCCCAAAATATGTCAAATTTTGAACCAAAATATAGTTCTAACAGTTAAAAATATGTCCAGAATTATCTGTTAAATGCACTATATGCTATTTTATTGAATAAGGTACTACAACAGCAAAATGATTGAGAGGAAATGGATGGGGGATGTGCGCTTAAAAGAATGAAATTTTGCTTTTGTTTTTCTAGCTTAAAATATTTTTTTAAGCAAACTGTGTGTTTATTACGTCGAATACACTAAGCATTGAGGGACCATGGGGCATTGAGTGGACACACTGTGCCTACTGTAGCTACACAGTACTCTAATGAGCAGAAATGAAATAGGAAGAATTGAATAATTGCACTGCCACAGATTCATGCTAATACTTAAGTGGATTCAAAGCTTACCTTTGCAGTGTAGTAGTTGCACGGCGGATATATCGAGTAACATCCAACGAGGTTGGTATTCGGACTGCCTGTTCATAGGCTAGGATGGTGAAGAAATGGTTCTGTCCATTTGGATGTATTTCCGGAACTGTATAAGGTACAGCAACAAACCCAGAACTGACACGACCAAACTGTGAGGTCATGTTGTCTCCTTCCACGTTAACAATCATGCCATGCAAGTTTGAGGTTGTAATGCTCATCAGCATGAGGGTGTGCAGCTTCCCTGCAAGAGGACAACAAAGACTGAGTCTGTGACATACTTTGGTGCTAGAGAGGATTAGGTCATCTCTTTCTGAGGCCTTAAACGACTGCATTGTGTTTAATGGAATATGCTCTTTGTCATCCTGATATATTACTGTGGCGCTGGTGTGTCTACTCAATCCAGCTGTATTCATCATGCTGACCCTTTTTGATTGATATACCACTAAAGGGCCATGGGTTATTTGAGAGCATCTTATCAATGCATCATGATGATCATGGTCATATTGCATTAAACTAGGTCAATCCTATTGAAAACTAGACAGTTTATAGGTTTTTATACTTTGATATGATAATTGTGAGTAAATTTATGCATTTATGTATTGTCTATCAAATTATTTATGAACCCATAAATCATTTGGGGTTGCTGTCTAGGTTCATCTAATACCCATTTCAGGTAGGTGGCAGGGTTCATCTGGGGCCCTATTTGCGGTTGCTGGCCAGGCACATTGGGGGTTGTTGGCTGGGTACTCACCATCAAAGTCACTGGGTCGAGGATCCATTTTGTTCATTGTCATTGTGAAAGTGGTCAGCGCTCCTGGTCTGATGTCAGATGTAGTTGTGACAACATCCGCTGAGTGAATTGGATCCACATAATAGTCTCTTGGCCTATGAAATGATGGTGGGTAAATCTATTGAATTACCATTCTATAAGTAGTTTTGTATAAACTTATACCTCAGACCATGCAATCTTTAATTTGACTCAATACATATTCAATTGTCAGTATAACATATACAAGAAGACATACTCACGGTGGAGTTATTGTGTACATCCCACAGTTATAGGGAAAAGCACCACTAGTGTGGCGAACACGCAGAAAAACACTCAGGTCCACTTCATTTGGTAGATATGGTATATTAGGAAGGAACCGCTCGAGCTCTGCAAGTATTGAGTAAAGAGCTCAAGGTTTATAAAATTATATAATATACACCCTCAAACAGGACAATGCAATGCAAACAATATCGGACGATCACATCCCAGGTCTAGGCAGACACCTGTAATATGTTGTTAGTGTAAGATAGATGAAATACTTCATGGATAATGATACAGTAGCTTATAAAGTATCAGGTTATAGCTTCATGACTTACGATCTTGCACCAAACTTGCACAGTTCTCCCCATGTCCAAACCTTGATACACTGTACGCATCGTACAAGGCATTCACCCAAGAGAAGGCAATAGGACCTAGAATTGTCAAGATAAAGAAGTAAATGATGTAAAAGGACATACATGTGTCACACATGAAGTTTGTGTTTAGATTTTTTTTAGGAAGAAATTGATAACATGTCGTGGGGCATTCTTCATACATTGCAAAAAGGGAAAGAGACGGTGACAGAGCTAAACTAGGTAAAAGGATTTAGATATGTCAAAGATTAAGAAGTGATTAAGACCTATGTGTTAAACATTTAGAGGTAAATAATTCAACATGTCCTAAATGTGTCAAACATCAAGGGGTAAATAAGGCAAAACACATTCATGGATCATGATGACAAATGACATTGTACATTAAACTTACTAAGCAGCCCTTTAAGAGTTAACAAACAAATTGAACCAACCAATAAAATGTACATGGGAAAGCGTATTCATGGTAGATCAATGAATTACCCTGTAGTTGGTGCCTTTCAGCAAAGTCAGTGACGTTCAAGACTGAGGGGATGCGTTCTACAAACAGTGGTCTCGTCTGTCTGAACAGCATGAACGCGGCTGGACGGGGAGAGTTGTGGAAGTTTCTATGGCCACTATAAGCAAACAGGTGCTGAAACAGACATGGAGACTTACCATAGCTATCTTATAGCAGTTGTGGTACCGTCTGGCAGACTATGACATGTAACTACTGCGATCGGGTTAATAATCTATATATGATCAGATAATAATGATTGATGTGACTAAATAATGAGAGCACAAAGAATTACTGTTTACCTTGCTGTTTATTACAATTGATTACCAGAACTAGGTATGCACCTTTTTTCTGGCCAAGTTATAGCATCTATAGCTATCCACAAGCATATACTAATATCACAAGACAAACTTAACAATTTCTAAGTATATGAGTAGCAGCCAGACATGCAGGCCCTTCCCAGGTCCCAGACATACTCTGGTGAGAGAGGGAAAGTGTCTCCTTGAAAAGGGGATGTCCCTACCAGGACACTGTTTTAGTGGTGACATGTATATCAGAATTGGACATTAGATATTATTCAATAGTTATTAAAGATGGTATATCAGCTAATAGACTTCCCAAACCTTTTCTTAAAAATGGATATTACTTCTATGCCATGTTTTCCATTATCATTTTAGCTGATAAACAGTGCAACATATTTGTCGATTGATACATAATTTGAGATTGATAACAATGTACCTGATTTACCTCACTGACTCAGGCACTCCCCCAGGAGAGCATGGGGGGAACTAATCTGATAGAGAATGCACTGAGCCATGCAGTATCAACACATAGGGAGTTTTAGTGTCGACCTAAAGTAAAAAATATTGCACTGCATGTGCTCATCTTATAGACTAAGACACTGCCAACAATTTTAAAAGTTAGGGAAGACATATGGGATAGGATATACAATAATAATATGATTAAAGTAAAAGATTTCTAAACATTTAGCTGACACACCATCTTTAAAACATAGGCAATGTGTAGCGTCCTAACTATAGCAAGTTTGTAGCTAGTGAAAGCTACCAAACGATTGTAAACATACATTTTATACAAATGCACATAAACAATACCGATAGCAGTATTATGACCCAGCTACACTAGCACAGCAATCACTACAAACTATGTCAACATTGACTATGATCACCCTCCCTTTTACATACCATATGTCCTGGTTCAGAAATTACCACTCCCTCAACCTTGTATTTATTACACGGAAGTTTGCTTAAGGCAGGTAAATCTTTATGAGACTTTTCACTACATGCCCATATGTATTATATTAATTAAGAACTTAAAGAAAGATATTTGAGAATTACAGGTAACAAACAGTCATTTAGGTGAATATTGACCACAAAGATTGATTTGGGATTGCAACCTACCAGTCCATTGGTCACATCGTTACAACATGTTCTGTGCGTTCATTTATAGCACGGGAGATGAGAGTGAAGATTTCCCCATCGTTGTAGTCCCAGCTGTAGGTGGGCTGTTCACGCAGGTCCCAGGAGGGATAGGCATGGTCAGACAGAGGGTCAACGAAAAAACGCTTCTCATTGGGATAGTTGTGAGTATGGTCACACCCAGTGTAACTGCCTGAAAATGTAAAATATCCTATAAAACCATACAGGACACTAAATCTCATGCTAAATCTTGAGTCCATCTACGGAATTGAATGGGGACATTTTTGTGATAATTTACAGATATTAAACTTTACTGGTTGGTTTGGGGGACGGGGGGAAGGAAGAGTATAATGAGGAATCCTTGTCTTAAAGATTAACCTCCAAAGATGATACCCAATACTTCATTTGTCACAGTTCCAGCAAGCATTTGTGCATCATGCCAAGTGTGAGTGCATCAGTCCCAAAAATCAACACGATGCATGAATGCAGCAAGTTACTCGGCAGGTGGTGATAAAGGGTTATGTGCATTCTACATAATAATGATGTACATCAACCTACCTGCAGGAGAGACATATTCAATGCCCAGAAAACGGTCTATGTTGGACAGGTCAGGAGACTGTACTCCCAGTGCCAGTTGTGCCCGGGACCGAGGCTCAGTTACTGCGTTATACTGAAAACAGTTGATACTGAATCTGTTCTGTGGGGGGCAACGTGTGAGGTAAGCTTCACCATAGGGAGAGTTGCATGTGTCCAGTGCACGAGCACGGATCTCTGCCAAACACAGGTCCAGGTTACCAGGTATGTTACGCTGACGACACACAGTGTCCTCCTGACTGGAAACACCTGTAATAATGTATCATAAAATGTGACACAATCTGTTAAAAAGGCCCTTAGTGCAGGGTTAACTAAGGTCCCTTTTCAAAGCATATGTTACAAATTCTAAATTGTTGCCCATGAATTGGTAATTACTGTCCTTTTACACTTTTATAGACTTATTAGTTTAACTGCAGTAAGTTTCTTTTCAAAATTCTTCATAAAATGATGGACTTCAATGTGAAGATGGTCAAGGAACAAACATAAAAACATAAAACTAATTCCAGATGAATTGAGATCTACTATTGAACTGCAGTAAAATAATCATGTACGCACCTTGGAATGGTGGCAGTAAAATGGCCAGGGCAAGTAGGATGAGCGTGGCCATGATGCTGTGTGTGAGGTGACTACTCTTGCTGTTGCTGCTGCTGCTGCTGCTGCTGCTGTGAACAGACTCCTTATGTACTAACCCTTCAATATACACATAGTGCTTTATAGCTTCACTCTCATGCCAATTGTTATTTGACTAGAAAAGTATGATGTAAACTACATATAAACACTTGATGAACCTACAGGGTTGATACACTCCTCAAGGGTGAATAAAGCATAAAAGAAGCCCTAGTAAATAGACTCACAAGAGCTGCATTCATGCATCACAACAACAAAGGGCATAGCACATTAAAGAACTATGACCCCTAGAGGGTTAGCTTGCACATGACCCCTCACATGTTATCATCAATTCATTATAATACTATTTCCCAAAATCCGGTAAACAAGTGGTTAGTTTGGACGTCATCATATCATGTTGATGCTATTGTCAACCTGCTGGAGGCTCCTCACAAGTTTCTTAACATTGTCCACATACTCAGTGTGCCCGCATGCATCTTTACAACCAGAGGTTTTAGTGTACTCCATTAGTCATGCGACTATAAAGTGCATGGTTTTGTATAATCTAATTAACAGCATCATTTAATGAGCATGAAATGTAGCATGTCCTTGGTATAGGGGCAATTAGTTCTCCCTCTCTGCAGATCATGTCATAGGTACCTTTTATGCATACATTCTATTGAAGATAGAATCCTCTCCATAAGCAGGATGGTATTGTTAAATTTTTTGGGAAAGAGGCTCCGCATTAACAATCATGCAATGGTGGCATGACACAACACAGTTCTACCATCCACAGTAGTCCTACTGTACTGTAATTACATCTCATACACACAAAGCTTCACTATAATAATCGTAGTATTTTATGTTGGCTAGAAATGTTTTATTCAGACTTTCCCAAAAATTCTGCTCCTGCTGTATTACACAAAGGAATTGTAATTGTTTTAAAACATATTTAATGCCTGAAAAATCTGAACGTTATGCAGTATGTTTTTCAGTCTATATGCAAAGTCACCATCTGATGGAGAAAGATCAGATAGTCAAGTGTTAATGTACATTTGGGGATTCAATTAATGAATCTGTGAATACACTCAGAGTCAGAATCATGATTTATCAAACGGTTCGTCAAAGGCAAACTACATATTTGTATTTTGGAGCTACTTATTCTGTCATTTGTCAAGATAACTCATGAATACTTAGTAATTATTGAAGACATAAAAGATGTTTCTTGCATAAGCAGAAAACTGAGGTACAATTTGAGGTGTAGGAGCTGAGGACGTGATTGGGGGCAGTGGGATTGACAGCCGCCCTGTCTATATCTAAGGCCACCTTTTTTTCTTTTTTACTTGGATTACAGGCTTTTGCACCAAATATTTTGGGGGCGGGGCGCAAAAGAAAAAATGCTTTTTTAAGGGGGACGTTAGGTGCCAGAAATTCCAAGTGGTCAGGGGCAAAAAATTAAAAATAAATAAATAGAAGAAAATCCCTTTTTTTGGGCAACCAAATGAAGATATATTCAGAAATGTCCCAAGATTGAAAGGCCATGTTGAGTTTTTGTTGGTCAGCATATACCAGGCCGGGAAAATCCTACCTTTCTTCCGTGTAGGGGAATAACACAGCAAGAGCTTTTCTCCCCTGTATCTTGGGCCAACTTACATGTAATATGAGGTTCCATCAGAAAATTCTATTTGCTGATATCTAACCATTATTTGCTGAAAATGAATATCATACATACAGGTGGACAATAAAGTTGTCTAGGTATCTGTGAATGGGTTTGTATGGCAGTCTTGTATTTCTTGAAATATAATGGTTTTAATGACAAAATAAAGCCGAAAATAAGGTATATTTATATGTGGACTCCTCCCCATTCACCCCTCCCTCACCAACCCACCTGTACTAGACCCAGCACCGGGAGATCTCCCCTTGGAGGTGCAGGTCTGGGGGCTCTTATCTCTCACCACGGCCCTTATCTCTGGGCAGATAAGGGCTGAGCGTCAACCAGGGGGATGCCTTAAGTAAGGGGAAATCTCCCCATGCTGGTGAAAATGCCAGGGAAGGCGTTTCTCCTTGTAATGGGAAAGGCCCAGGATTTTCCTGGCCTGTATACTTTTCTCTTTTTATGGTCAAATTCTCAAAAAATCCTGGGGCAGGGGTTAATTGCCCAGGTTCTATGATAGATAGAAAGAAAATTCAAAAAGTTTTACATTATCTGATTATGTTTCTTATATTCTAAATAATAGAAGAAAAGAAATTGACTTTTTAATAACTCTCAATTTTTTCTGTAGTCCCTACCCATGAATCACTTACCCACTCACTGCCTCCCTCCTTCCCTCCACCCCTCTAGTCTATGTGAACTTTGTGTGTTTGTCAGGGGAAGTGCAAATTTACAAAGTATGCTATTAAGAACTGGGACGTAGCAAATAATATATAAAAGAAGAAAAATCGCATCTCTCATCATTTCCATGTACATGTCCATCTCTCACCAATTCCTTATACAGGTCACCTCTCTCGTCGTCACATCTCTCTCAACGTCGCCTCTTTCGCTGTTGCCTCTCTCTCGCCGTCACCTCTCTTGCCTTCTCCAGTAATGTGTACCTGTATTGCTTCACATAGTGAGTCCGCAGCTGGTGGTGAGTACACTGGTATAAGTCGGCTCCCATGACAACCATAGTTCCACATTTTAGGACCAAAAGCACAAATTTCACTGGCAAAAATGGTGACCACCAACATGCAATGTTGTCATTGACCACTTTGACCATGCTTCGTTAGGGTGGCAACCTCAACTGTGGTCAAAACCACATTTTTCTTGTTTAAATCCCACTTATATCCCTACACATCCATATTGTCCGGATGCAATCACCCATTGTCCTGCTACACTCACCCATTGTCCTGCTACACTCACCCATTGTCCTGCTACACTCACCCATTGTCCTGCTACATTCACCCATTGTCCTGCTACACTCACCCATTGTCCTGCTACACTCACCCATTGTCCTGCTACACTCACCCATTGTCCTGCTACACTCACCCATAGTCCTGCTTCATATGCCCATTGTCCTGCTACACATGCCCATTATTATCCTACTTCACATGCCAATCTTATTTTCGTAGATTTTAAGATCATCCAAAATATGTACAGTGCAAATATTTATCCATAACATATATAACCAGCAGCTTCGTTGCTGCACCATAGGCCTGCCCATCTCCGTTGGGGGTGAGCCATACTTTTAGCGAGCGGGCAGACAACATGGCGCAGGGCGGGAACGTAACTACCGACCAGGACCCAACAAAATTGCCTGGGGTGAACTGCATCATGGGAGCCGTACCGTTATTAATGTGGTCCTAATACAACCACATCTGATATACTAAGTGTATAATTATTTAACAGATTACTATTATAATAGTTCTGAAGATTTCACTAATTCCAGGCGAGTAAGGCGAGTTTACTGACTCTTCTCGGTTGAAGTCCATTTTCCACCACTTATCATTGTTTCTCCTGCCTAAAAAGCTGACAACTTAAAGAAAACATATTATTCTTTGCTAATCCACAATAAAATTCAACTCAAATGTCCAAATATAAGAGGATTGATTGATTTTCGGCAAAGTTTAGTCGCCGAAACTTGACTCCTCGCAAAGGTCCAACATTGAACGACAACCGCAAAAAGTCACAATTTTCACTTCCGGTTTCCGCAAGTTCCGAACTCTGGGTTGGTACGGACATTTTATCTTCCGAAATAGAGCAAATAGCGGACTTTGAAGGTAATATTATTACTCCTACAGGTGATATAGAGGCATTTGCGGACCTTTTCGGCAGTATTACCGTCTTGATCAAAAAATAATTTGTTTATCGAGTGCTTTGGCAATCTCCGGTATCTAAAACCAACATGGCGGGCGGGGAACGCCGAGGGATGGTGATTCAATACCAAATTGGTTAATTTCATGGATTACAGCTAAAATATGAAGGGTAAGTCCGCAAATTTTGTTTTTTATTAATAGATTAGGCTCCCTTCCTTCGGGGGGTGAAATTGCGGACAGCTCAGTAGCAGGGTTATTCCGCAAAATGATATGGACGAACTCTCAAACTTGCCAAGACCAAAAAACTGAGTCAATGATTAAATGATAGACATTGGGAAATGACAGCTTGGCTGGGCGCCCCCGTTGAAAAACGCTTCAACCAAATTTTCTGGGGGGCTAGGGCCTAATTCAGCGTTTGTACCTGTAAATATAGGATGTTTTGTAGTTCTTAGGCTTTGTTTCCATTAAATATAGCGTATTTTAACCCCCAAACGAAGTCAATGAAAAAAAATATATTGTCTCAATCTGAATATAGGTCAACGATCAGCTGATCTGCGCTGAACTCTCCGAGCAGAGACTTAGTAATATAACATTGGTGACAGCTCAGTAGCCGGGCTCTAAAATATTGTACAAGGGGGGAGCTCCAAAATATTTTTTTCTGAACTCTCGTGTATTAGGCCTTTCTAATGATACGATTCATTAAGAAATGCAACATGTAGAAGTGACAAAACCAATACCGGCACGACCCTCAAACATGAACAGTACTAGAATAACTTGAGAAAATGATCAACGACAACGGCTCAAGGTAGGCTTATTTAATCATGTTTTACATTAAATTGACATACCCTACGCATTATGGGCCGGATTGACTGTAGGTTAATGCTAGTATTATGTAAGGAGCCAGAACTGCACCCAGGTGGCGCGCAGGTGGTAACTAAGGACGCCGCCTGCCTCGCTACCGGTGTTACCAAAACACTCCCCACACCGGCGCGGCTGGAAGAGATAATATAAACATCGATAGTATATCAGGACGAGAGATTGTGGTTAAATTCCGAAAATTGTGGGTGCTGGGGTTAAATTTGTCCCGAAAGTTTGAAGAAACAAATGGGAAAATGAAAAAAAAAAATGTTCCAAAAATTCTGAAAAATTCAGCGAGTCTCCCATATTTCATAAACATTGTTCTCTGAAAACGGCATGCAGCTCGGCCAAGTACTTATTGAGCAATAGACCATCGAAATGTGCGTGTTTGTGCTTAAATCCAATGGGAAAATGAAAAAAAAAATCGTCCTAAAATTATGAAAATTTCAGCGAGTCCCCTGTATTAGCCCTGGGTTACTGTCTCCAAACGGCATCAACATTGGCCCAGTGGTTGCTGAGAAAATTGATGTTTCTTGGGTTGAAATTGTCAATCAAAATGTGGAATTTCCGAGTACCGCGATCCCCGTAAAAAGTGTGTTCCACTTTGTTTAGGTCTTGGCTGAGGCCAGAAATGAAACCCTGACAAAATTCTGATCAAAATTGACTATTTACATGTCCAAATCAGACAAGATTTCATTTTTTCAAATTTATTGCCAGTCATGTGTATTGGGGTGAAGCAAAAAAAAATTGACCCCCCCCCCCCCCCACTCGGAAATCACCCTGTAGTGACACGGTCCCCAAAGTCATTTCCATGATAGCCGCATGTATCGACAGGGCCCCGGTAGCTGTTTACCTAATACTAAGCCGCATGTACTTTTATAAGATCTATAGATCTACCAGTGCTGGTCTCTTCACTAATAGTAGATTGTTACCCCGGGGGGGGTTCCTTCGCTAAAAGTACATGGTCCGACCTGAGGAGGGATAAAACATCGCATGCGCTGGTCTCTTCGCTAATAGCAGATTGTTAAACTGGGGGGGGGGGGGGTCCCTTCAACCCAAAGAGGGATAAAAAATTGCATGCGCTGCTCTCTTCGCTAATAGTAGATTGTTAACCCTTGGCGGGGGGTCCCTTTGCTACTCATGGGCTGACCCGGGGAGGGATAAAAGATCACATGCGCTGGTCTCTTAGATGATAGTAGATTTTAACCTGGTTAACACCATTGATTAAAGTACCCTTTCTTTTTGACAGGTCAAGATCTAGACTGCAGTGGACAACTTGGCTACCCCCACTGTTTCCTGAGACACCATCTATAGATCTACCAAAACATGACAGTCACATTCACAGGTCGACCACTTCAATGTTAAGGTAAGCTTATTTCATACTGTCTGGCATTATATTTACATATACCATGCACTTTGACAACATGTCTAGCATTATAGGACGAGATATGACAAATTATACACAGCCAAATATGATTTTCTCATTTCAAGAAAATAAGATTATTAAACCTGTGTAGCGGACAGGGCACTTGATTTAAGAAAACAAAATTTCCCTTAACACAAGTGCCCTATCCACCAGACAAGTTTAATCATCTTATTTTCTTGAAATGAGATAATTATTTTTGGCTGTGTATATAGTTAATCCAAATGACCATAGGAAGCGAGTCAGAATCAGGCAAAGGTAAAGTAAGAAAGGAAACTGATCTTGTAGTTAGCGTAATTGACACCAGATGGCGGTAGTCCATGAGAGGCAGCCACTACAGCTGGGAATGAATGACAGGAGGCAGATACTGAGATAATCAACAATGGTAACAGTATGATACACATTACGTAATAGGACTATTGCTAACAGTATGCATGGTATTGTGGTGTTTAGTCATAACTTCACTTGATTAACTAGTTTTAGTTGAATAATGATATATGTGTGAGAGAGTGTGAGTGTGTGTATGGATGGATAGATTGGTAGAAATTGGTAGATAGCGTATAATTAGTATTCTTGATATTAAGTATAGTTATGGCTTTAATGTGTTATGCCCTTCGTCATAATAAATGCAGCCATATGGTGAGTTATCCTGCATTCAAGCATCATGTTGACTTCACAGGGTTTTTTTTTGTTTTAATATCATTTATTTGTCGATAAAGAGGGTTGTACATGTAATCCTTGTGTTGTTCATCGTTCATAGGCATATGTATACGTCTGATTGGTCCACATAGTACCATTTGTAAGTCGTAAATGACATTCCTTATATTTAAATGTAACAACTGATCGTACGACATATTATACACAAGTTAGCGGTGTAATCAAATAATAATCAAATCATATTACCTACAGTAGAAGGAAAACATTTGATAAAATTAACCACCTACAACATGTTTTTAGACAAAAAATGAAAGATTGGACGCTCATCCCCACTGAAAAGTGTATGGGTTGATTTTCAGGTCCATCTGACTTCAACAGTGGTATCTATAATACATTAAGGGAAAAGGATATCTATGAGAATTTGGATAAGAAGGGAAGATCTTCTAGCTTTATAAATTGTTTATATAAACAAATAATTTATTATATCCGAAACAAAGATATTAATATTTCCAAAATAATTTAGTAGAGATGGATTAATTTTAAGGTTGTGAAAACAAAATTTAGGAGGAGATACCAGTATTTGTTTAAGTGAGGAGGAACAAGCCCCCACCCATGCTACCCCCTTAAATTTTTGAGAGTCCGTAGGCTCTCTTTTTTAAATTCCTCAAAGGTTGGAGCATTTCTTCTCATGGGTGGGAGGTTGTTCCAATGGACAGCACCATGGAACTCAACACTTCTCGAGTAGGTAGCACTATTTGAGTGTAGTACCTTGACCATAGGGCCATCAAAGGCTCTTGTTCTCATGAGTCTAGCATCTTTATAAGAGTCATCACGAGAGCGATGGTACATAAAATTTTCCAAGTGGATACCTCTTCTGTCGGATAAATAATTACATTTAGCATCATTATGAACTATATTTGTAGGTGTTAAATGTGGATACTTTAGGCACACTTTCAGGCATCTATTTTGGGCATATTGTAGTGGTTTTAACAGGTTATCAAAAGTGGTAATGAATAGTACATCTGCATAATCAAAATACGGTACAATTGTAGCTTGGTACATTCTAATTGCTATTTTCCTATTCAAGAAGGGTCTCAAGTTACATAATTTATAAGTTTTATAAGCCACAGTTTTTGCAACAAAATTTAGATGAAGTTTAAAGGTTAGTAGGGGGTCAAGGGTGACTCCTAGGTATTTATAGCTAGGAACCACTTGTAATACTTTATCGTCTAGGGTGATATTTACATCTAAAGTTTTCAATTTCTTATTGCTGGCCGAAAAGATCATTATTTTAGTTTTAGTGGCATTAACTGAGAGTTTATTTTGTTGACACCAAGTGGAATAACACTCGAGATCCTTCTGTAAGGCATGTGAGGCTGATTCAAAATTATTATGAGAAGTATAGATGACTGTGTCGTCAGCGTACAATTTGATTTTACAATTTTTTATACATTTAACCACATCATTTACGTACAATAAAAATAATAAAGGTCCTAAAATGGATCCTTGTGGGACACCACATGTTATTAACCTTTTACTAGATAGAGTACCATTTGCTAACACAGTCTGATGTCTGTTAAACAAGTAGTTTTCAAACCAGTGATAATTATCCGACCTTATACCATAATGATTAAGTTTTAATAAAAGAACAGAGTGATCCACAGTATCGAAGGCCTTGCGTAGGTCTATGAAGGCTGCTATGGTGTTATTACCCACATTAAGTTCCCTCCTGATATCATCAGTGAAGGAAGCCAATGTATTTATTGTACTATGACCTCTACGGAAGCCACCTTGTGAATTTGTTAAAACATGCTCTTTCGCAAAGAAGCCATACACTCGGTTGTGTACCACCTTTTCCAATAGCTTACAGGGTAATGGAAGCAGAGATCTCCGACCCATGTACAAGTTAAGGTTTCATAAGATAACTCTAGATTATTTTATTCAAATTATACCAGTATACGTGGAAAGAACCGGGAAATAACAAATTAAACTAATAATAATACATATCAGAACATATCTAGTCTCTACCAAATAGTATATAATACTGTTGTTCAATAGCTACAGCATTGTTCTGATTCCTGGCAATGGCAATGGCAAAGGAGGTTAGTACCGGTAGGTGCTTTTTACCACTACACTTTTACATACATAGCAAGATGTCACAAGTCAATCGGGTTTGTACCGGTAAGTACATAGGAAAATTAATAAATTCAGATATTAGTTTATATATATCGAATCAAGTCTATACCGGTAAGTACATGATACATGTAGTATGTGATACTGTTGTACAATCGGAGGTTAGTACCGGTAGGTGCTTTTCACCACTACACTTTTACATACACAGCAAGACGTCACAAGTCAATCGGGTTTGTACCGGTAAGTACATAGGAAAATTAATAAATTCAGATATTAGTTTATATATATCTAATCAAGTCTATACCGGTAAGTACATGATACATGTAGTATGTGATACTGTTGTACAATCGGCACAGCGCTAGTCTAATTCCTGGCAATAGCATGTAAAATACACAGCGAAAATGTTGTGAGTCAATCAGGTATATACCGGTAAGTACATAGGAGAATTTATAAATTCATCTAATTATAACACATATCAAATCAGGTCAGTGGGTGCTTTGGCTCGACCATTGTACTTTTACATGCACTGAGAAGGTAGTGTGAGTCAATCAGGTCTATACCGGTAAGTACAAAGTAAAACTAATACAGTTTAAATGCTAGAATTACATATCAAATCTAGTCTCTACCGGTAGGTATAAAATACATGTTGGCAGGGATGGTGGTCTACGTCTTGATATTAAACTTACAATTTTCTTTCATATAATTTATAAGGTTTGTGGCTTTTAAATCTGTACCGGTATGTTACTAAGGATACTTAATATATTAGATTAAACAGAAATCAAGTGGTGATTTGGTTATTATAATTTAGTGACATTTACAAAAGTTTAGTTTAAATCATTTTAGTGTCAGACTGAAAAAGTTGTTTGGATCACATTGCTGCTATTGTTGTGGGACGGCTACAACTCCAGGTATGACCTCAGCAACGGCTTCTCCAGCATTTTGCTCAGCGTTCTGTTCTTGGAGCCTCTTCAACTGTCTGGCTTCATCTTTCTTTGGTAGAGGTGGCTCTCCTGTTATGGATACACGTAGGTCTTCCAGGATTTCGCCTAGTCTGTTCCCAAACTGAATGTTTTCAATGATAATCTCCTCCGCCTGCCCCAGATGGAAGCCACATCCATAGCGCCTATCTAAAGTGGCTTCGTATAAGTGAGATCCCTGTGTGTCGGTTAGTGCTTTGCGCCTGTCGGGGTCATCGAACTTGATCTTTTGTAGGGCAGCCATTACATCGTCTTCCATGTCGTGCCATTCAGCATTTTTCCTACAGTTTTTGGCCGCAAACATACAATCCATAGGGGTCTTAACTGTCATAACTTTCCTATGAAGAGGCATGTTGTCACAGACTATGCACATTTTTGAGCAGAATGCTCTTTCAGTTGAATCGAAGTTTTGGCCTTCATATTTAATAGGGCACTTGTAGAGGTTAGAGAAGACTGCGTGTGGACTTTGAAACGCGTATCCATCTGGAGTTTTCACCAGTTTGGCATTTTGTAGAGATATACCAAAGGGAATTTTGTGAATTTCATCGTAGGCAAAGACTTGCCCTGCTACAATGATAGTTGAGCCTCTAACTGTGCATTCGACATTTTTGGACCTACCCAGCGCCTGGAGTGATCTAAGATCTCTTTGAATGTTCTTTTCTTCAACTGTAATGTCATCTGACAGGTGGACTCCAAACCAATCTTCGTTCCCTTTGAGCTTATTTACGTTTGCAAAGATCTTGTTCTTGTACTGCGCTGACGAGAAATGTATCACTACAGGTCTTGGTCTGGGTTTGAACTTTGCTCTGTTTTGGCTTCCTGGAGGAGGTGGTTGTGGCTTCCTGCCCCTACGGTAAATAGATTCAGCAGTGCTATTGTCAAATTTTAGGCCTACGTCGTTAAACAGCTGATCCAGTATGTCTCTTAGACTGCCCGCTGTGTCCTCTGGTAATCCTTCCAGTATAAGGATCCTACGTTTGACAGAGTTGTCCAGCCTTAGGAATTTATCCCCATAAGCCTCAGAGTCTACCTGTAGTTTCTGTGTTACCTTTTTTAGGGAATTAATGTCTTCGTCGTAGGAAGCCACCGACTCCTCAATATCGCCCACCTTTGTTTTGGTTGCTCCTAATTCGAGTGACGCAGTGTCTACGCGTGTGGTTTCTTCCGCTATACGGGTAATGTTCGAGTGTACTCTCTTCTCTATTTCACTTAATAATGAAGCCGTTCTAAAAGTAATATCCTCTTGTTTTGTGAGCCTTTGTTCCAATTCCATTACCTTTCTCAGTACCTCTTTAGGAGTTGATTTTTCCGTCAGCGCAGGTAGACGCGGTGTTGTTGTTTCAGCTTCCGCCATGTTGGAATTTGCCGTCTCCTTCGGTGAAGGCTCAGGTTTCGCTGTCAGTCTAGTTGGTTTTCTGACCTGTGCACACATTTGGTTTGATCTTTCCACTCAGTATCCTTTTACACAGGTTTACTGCTAGAGTTGAGCTGATTTAACCAATATGTATACGTTAACAGGTCGAAAACATGCCCCGCGATTCCGCTAACCTTCCACCTCGTCACGTGACATTTTCCCGGTTGATACATTCCTTTTAAGAGCCGCATGATGCCGGTGATGGTGAGTTATAGATGATGCATCATTACAACATATGTTTTAAAGTAGGTCGATACCATTAAAAAACGGACCACTGCGCATGCTTCTGCGCATCTAGCTTAAATATATCAGAATAACCTCATATTGGGTATGTTCATGCTGCTATGACCCCTCATTACTCATACAAATTTCTGGAAAATTAAGCATTTTATCAGACATTAAACTTTTGTATCATAATTGAAGGTATTTTTTTTCATTTATTTTTCATTTCTGGCGTTTTTTTATTCACTGTATTTATGAACCTATAAATGACGTATGTTAGATTATTAAAGTGAATAGAGTGCTTTAAGTACATCCAAGGCCTTATGATGAGGCATTTTTAGTTCACAATTATTATAGTTTTACCCAAAATGCAATACTTCCAATATTCAGTTTTTCACATTTTTGCATTACTTTTTTACTTCAAAGGCCCCTAACATCAAAATAAAGTGCGGGACCCTATGATAAAAATCACTCTTGTCAGTTGGCAAATGATCCAAGGAAGCTTTTGGTGAAGTTTCAGAAAAACTTAATATTTTTTACTATTAAATTTGATTGATTTTCTGTTTAATTAAGACAAATTAATCCAGATTTTCAACTAAACTCTTTTTTTTAACCCAGAATGCCAAGGCACAGAACCATGAAATTATTTTTTTAAATAAAGAAAGACATCTAGGCATTCATCCTGTAATATTTAATTTTTTTGTGGGCGCTGATTATGACAGTATACAATCATGAAACTTGTGATATTATTTTCAGAATTTTTAGAGAAAAATCAAAAAAGTTTATTTTTTCAAAATTCTGTTTTAAAAAAAGTAGTTTCGGGCCCCCCTATTTTCTTTTTCAAATATGTGTTGCAAATGATCTAAGGTATATCTGGGGAAAAAATTGGTGGAATTCTAAACTCTCTGAGTCAATGGTATCGACCTACCTTAAGGTGTTAATAAGTGACAATTTGTTTTTACTACGCAAGGTCGCAACATTTGCATATTGTGTAGATATGTAGGACAGTGCCATCTGCCTTTAATTGCAACTTCTTGAAGGGGGTGTTGTGGCATATTTGTGTATTTGGGCTCAAAGGCTACACAATCATACTATAGACTGTAAAATATTGAAAATATTGAAATTGAAAATAATAACTACCAGGCAATAAGCTGACCCAGAAAGGATGACTGACAAGTTTGAGCTGCTGGACGTAGAAAAAGGCTTACGGGCTGAAAGGCACAATGCTAAAGGGACTGAAGGAGAGCCTGGCCCAAAGGATCAGGCCGTTAGATTTCTAAGAAGATTTACAGGTAAGTCAGGTTATGGAAAAGTATAGTTGTCAATTTCTACAATCTCAAGTTTTGACTTTTGAATGCTGCATTTAGAACCATAACATAATACAAGTTATTTCGGCACATTCATGCATTTGAGCTCAAAGGCTATACAATCAGCTTTGGTTGACAGCTATTTAAAAGAATTCTCCATAATATGCTAAAAATCAAAACTGAAATACTATAGACTATAAAAAATTGATAATATCATAGTACAATTATCATATCACACAAAACCCAACACATGGAATTTATACTTTTTTCAATTTCTATTTGAAGTCTTTAAGTTGAAGACATTTTCGAAATTTTTGTAGATTTTTGTTAACTAATCTTCAAGTTTCAACATTTTGAATTATCACTTTTCTTCTGGCATGAGATGTTTAATTAGAACAAAAGTGCTTCTGGGATACCTTAAATGATCAATAAACCGGTGATTACCATGGTAACATAACAACAACAAACAGTATCCAAGCAACATGAAATATGATCACATTATATAGTAAATAGACCATTTGTGATATTTTGATCTTAATCTAACGTTTTTCCCAATGAGATATGGGAATGTTACACAAGTATGAGAATGAACTCTATTATGAATAAGGACATAGGCCTATACAGTATGTACATAGAGATTTTTACCACAAGAGAGACTAATTATTTTATGATATTAATTAGTAATATTAAAATGTTCGAAACAATAAATGGCAGGCAAGTTTTATGTCAATATAAATCTGTTCCCTCTGAAGCTGACCCAGAAAGGATGACTGACAAAGTCAAGCTGCTGGAGATTGAAGAGGGCTTACAGGCTGAAAGGCATGCTGTAGAGCCTGGCCCAAAGGATCAGGCCATCAGATTTCTAGTTTCTCAAGTTTTGACTTTTGAATGCTGCATTTAGAACCATAATAAATTACCATTTATTTAAAGGCGAGAGAGTTTACTGTTCCTTTTGTTTGTCTAGTCATCAAATCGCTTCCTGGCTATCTATACATATTTGTAGGGGCACGAATATTTAGTATATAGTCGAACACCTACCCAATAGTGTGTCTAGTCTGAACCAGGGGTCGCTGCGAGCAAAGGCCAACAATATAAAAGCTGCTCCCCACCCCCGGTTCAGGCAGACCTTGTCAGGTCTCCGGCATAGAGTGACTGTTTTCTGAAAGCTACCCATATACCCTTAATGATTCTGAAAGCGAACGTTACATCCGAATGTTAGCATATCTGTCCAGGTTCAGTGATTAATAAACCACCATTTATTCTTCGCATCTCACAAAGAAGTCTGGGGTTCGTGTCTTTATTTCGAATCCTATCATAAGAACGACGAACTCCACACTGGTGCCGTGACCAGGATTTTCTTTTTGATTGATTGCGAACCGACCCTGGCAGAGGCTCGATCGGAGAATGGGGGGGGAGCATGAAAGAACAAAGGATTCCCTAGAGGAGGGGGAGTTGGATCTCAGTCTGGCACACATCAATAAAGTGTAGGATCAGGCTGCGAAACTCCATCCCCCTGACAAATGGGAGAAATGACGGTGGAGCCTCATATACCGAACCCCGAGAGAGCACCCCCTCCCAAAAGGGGACCTCAGCCGGGATCCTTATGAAGGAAATCCATGGAAGAAGGTGGCTCCGGTCGAACAGACCCATGAATGGTTAGAAAAGGATCTGTCCAGACGAGGGAGACAAATCCCAGACTATGACGCATACTGCGAGAGCCTGAAAGCAGAGGAGGATGAAATGCAGGATAGGCATAATGCCATGAATGAGGATTTGATCCGACTTACAGGGGAATGAGAACAGGTCGCCCAAGAAAACGAACGGGTAATAGGACAAATCAAGGATGATAGAAATCGATTGAGTGCAGACTGAAAGTATGTTAACGAACAGTTGGCACAGGAGTCTGAACAACTTGCCACTGTAAAGAAAGAGCTCGAGAATGCCCAGAAACAATTGGATCTGGAGCAGTCTAAGCTTAAGAAAGACAAAGAAGAGGCTCGGAAGTCCTGAGATCTAAGGGACACCTATGAGATTGAGATTAGCCGTCAGTCAGACAGGATTAAACGGATCAAGGTGGATTTCTCCAAAGAGGAGCAAACCAGCCGAGACTTGAAAGAGCATTTCGAACTTGAGATGCAGGCACTGAATCAAGCCAGGCAGGACATCAGGACTGAGTTAGAAAATCTGAGTAAAAAGGAGGAGATGCACGACTCCTATCCCAGTGGGCACAGAATTCAGTCCAATGTTGAATCAACATTAATTCACCATTGAATCAACATTGACAACCGTTTATCAAGGTTGATTCAATGTTCTGTGCCCACTGGGATGTAGCTTAAGAACTCCATTTAGAGGAGCAAAGAAAGAGCCAGACCAAAATGAACAAAAAGGGAGGAGGGGCGGTCATCTCGAGGGAGAGCACTCACCTCGCCTCCACCCGCAAACCCATTCTCAAGCAGTGCGAGCCCCAGGAAAGGGATGGGGCCCGGGGGAGCGTTTGTGACGGGAGGTATGAAAGAAATTGGAGAGAGGAGATATTCAATGAAGGGGACCGGAAAGTAACCTACGGTGGGACGGAGTCTAAAGACATTTTGTGTCAGGACGTCAGCCCCCGACCGAAATGAATGAACCACAGTTATGGATCATTGCATCCTTTCGCGGACTCTGTCTGGCCCAACCTATGGGGTCCCTCCTCCACCGGTCTATAACATTACATATCAGTATGGGGCCTCACCGCCCGAACATGGAAGGGGTAGACAACCTCATCCCCGCACCGGAGCTGGGGATTCGAATGGAGGTGGTAGTTCTCAGCTGACAGGAGGATCCACTCCCCGACCAGTCCCTGCGCCTAGAAGGCTAGCAAAAAGAGCATCCATGGGACCCAGGATGGCCGCAATCGTTGATGCGGATCCATGCATTCAAGGGATGGGTATAGACTAGCACTGCAGTCGGACCGCTTCGGAAATCATGGAATGGAGTTGGAGGCAATCTGATAGACTGGTCTGGAACCAGAACAGTGCCCGAAAACCTGTTCATACTCCGCGGAAGTTTACTGGGGAAAACTGGAAGGAGAGCTATCAAGATTTCTGCGACGACAACCGGTATCATGGTTGGGACAAAGAGGCTTCCCTAGGACCCTTAATCAAGTGACTGAGTGAAGGCCAGAGAGGATAGCTGGAGTGGGAGAAGGAAGTAAAGAAGCATCTCACACAGCTGATGCACAAGTTCCACCTGATGCTGCCCATGAGGGTGTGTAACATGACGGAGGTGCATGGGAAAATGATTCAACTGGAAATAGATGAAGATGAAGCTTTTCCGGTGCCTTGTCTTCTACCTCTACAAAACAGTCCAGAGATCATAACAAAATCTGGCTCTCTCCTTCAAATCCCCAACATCCTAGTTATCTTCAAAGATCGCTTCATCCCAGTTGGAATCACCGGCCACCTCATCAGTGCGTTAGTCATGAACGAGGCATGGCTGCTCACTGGTAAGGTGTTCCAGAATCATGCCACCTTCCTCCCTGAAGGAGACAACACCAACCTCAGTATCACCATCCACCAGCAGGAAAACCGCCTTCATCTAGAGGGACACATCCTGGATGACAAGCCTCCACGACCAAACTGCCTCAGGCCCTACCTGTTTGTGCTACTTGAACAACTCGGGTTTGTCATCAGAAGCTCCTGCCCCAAAGCCACCATTGAACTGGGTGTGGAGTGTGGATGTGACAACCCAGAAAGGAGCATTGTGAAGATAGGAAGCACTGGGGAATGGATCGAGGGAAACAAGTCCATCTTCTGTCACCAACACCAGACTAAGTTCCTGACTAACAGGTACTCTCCATGGTTTGATGTCAAGCATTCCAGGGTAAGATCATTATTTCACAGGTTAACAAAGAGCATACCAAAAAAGATGCCTACCTCTATAAGGGCTATATAGTGTTTTCACATCCTTGACTGGCATGGTACATCAAAGCACTATACGGCCCTTAAAGGGTATAAACAATCTTTTTTTGTATCTATAGGTGAATTGGACATACAACATGTTACCAGAGAGATGGGTGACTTAGGAGTGGGGCTTGTTTATACTAGACTACAATGAAAACATTTTCCAAACTTCTTTAAGCCCTGGATTTTTCTCTTAACGCAGAGCTTTCCTAATAAAGGGGGATTGCAATATGAACTGTTATAGATGTTAATCTTGATTATCATTAATGAAGAAAAACATGCAAGTGAATAGTGCCACAATGTAAAAAAGACTTCTGTAAATGGCTAGAATGCGAGTTAGATCGGCAGTCCAGCTTAAAGAATCGGCCCATGGTTGGGATTCATCTTATACGCAAGTTTTTGCTGCTACGATACAGTACTACACAAGAATTTACGGTATTATCTTTTCTTAAATAACATAACTATTACTTTCATGAAGATGGTATAACTAAAAGGAAAAATTGGTTCCTAAATATTGTGAATATCATTTTCAGAACCTCACCATGCTACCAGGTACAGGTATGTTCTGACACTTGTTATTTTGATGTCTATGTCGAAGTAGCATGTTCAAATAAATTTAAACATTGAAATATAGTATATGACCAAATGTCATGGATCATCGGGATTTGAGCTGGCAGGGGTCTCAAAAGTAAATGTTTAAGTAAGGTTTAAACTTCTTTTGTACATATAGTATAGGTGTTGGGGATTAGAGGTCATATATTTGGGTAGGTTAAATATTATTATTAAATCCACAGTACAGGGTCATAGGGAGGGCTCAGTTGTGTCTACATGATAACTGGTGTATGGCAAAGCATTCTGATCTATGAGGCCATAATTACCAGCAATTTTCTTTTTAAATATGCATTGTATATGCTAAGCTATGATAGAAATAACTTGAAATATACATAATATCTCCTCTTAGTATCTTTATACCAAAGGGCTCAGTCGTGTTTACAGGGGCTTACTCTTGTCTACATGTAGATTACCCCTAAAATAGGACTGAGATTCACTGGGCTGTACAGGAAAGGCTATCACAGCTAGACTCCAATTCTTTTCCTGTGTATGGGTACATAATCTATGCTAATTATGCCATAGTTAATTCATCTTTTTTCTTTTTTTCATATGGTTTGGGCCATGTTCTCTGTGGGATCAGTCGTGTCTACGCTAAACTACCCCAGTACTTTCAACCACACACTATATTTATCAAACATATCATATAGACCTACGTGGTGCTAAGATGTTCTCTACCATACAGTGAACCTGACAATAAAAAGATCTGTGTGAATAGTTCTAATTATAGAGCAGTACATACAGTTAAATGTCAATTTTTTAAATTTTATTGTTATTAAAGGCCCATTTCGGGGTGTTTTTGACCCCCTGGCACCATAAATTAGGGTCTGATATAGCTAAAACCATGGTTCCCCAAGTAGGTCTAACCAAGCTGGATCATCCTAGACAAAAAAACAACTGTATAAGTCATATGGGATATTTTATTGAGTGGAGAAGAAAAGAACTTCAAATCAGGACGTTCTGTGGCATTTGGTCATATCATGTATTTTACAAAGGGCAAATATCATAGTTTTCTTCTTTGTTGCCAAACAGCTAACCTCAAAGACCAGACGCTGCTGAAGGTTGCTCACCAACTCGGCCCAGAATGGAGAGGACTCGGTTACCATCTGTTGAGAGCCACGTAGTTGAAGACCTGTCCACACCACTTAAGGGAGGATCCGGGCTGTATGGTCTCAGGGTAATCCCCAAATGCTCTCCTTTACCATATTACATCACCCTGTGGCATTTTTGAAATCTCATGATTTACGCCAAGAAAGCTTTTAGCACTTCATACAAAGAAATCTGAAATAACAATATTATCTAACTTTGAATTTGGTTTAAAGAATGAAACCTGTCCAATATCTTTTGGTCTAAGAACATTCATTTTGGTACAAAATTTCATTGTTTTGCATTGATAACATTTGTGTATCTTATGTGAGGGTGATCTGTCAATTAAAATATATGACTGCAATTCATCCACTCTAGATGCTAGTCAGGTGGCACCAGAGCTTGGAGAGTGCAGACATCTCTGCGGTGAAGGATCGACTGATCCAAGTGCTGAAAGAACGAGCAGACCTCAGACAAGTCGTTGCAGAGTACAATGGACCAAACGGTACATGGACATATAACCTGTTTTTTTATATAAAACAGTTTTATTTAGCCCCATTGAACAACTTCATCTCTTATGGATGAAGGTGCTCACTGGGCACATTTTATACCTGGTGGAAGTACCATATATAATATGCTAGTGGTGTTGATATATGAGCATATGGCTGAGGTGATTTATTTATTATTTTGATCTAATTTTATAGTTAGTGTAATAGCCTGCTACTTTGAGAAATTCAAACACATCATGGATATCCAAATATCATCTTAAATAGGTCGCTATTAAAGCTAAACCATATTCTTGTTCTGAACATTCATTCCTTCCCCTATTTCTACTTTTAGATTGATAAGATGAATGAGAATATCTCTACACATTACAGAGCAGCTACTCTTCCACAAGCTATCCAGGGGCCTGACAAAGATCTGGAGGGAAGTGGGTAAGAAGCTCGGGGTAGACGCTGGAGACATGGACGTCATCGAGACTCCCCAGATGCCAGACTACAACCCAGGGCTGCGGATGCTGGTCACGTGGAGGAACCAAGGAGGATGTAGGACTGAGCTGATCACACACCTGAAAGAGCTGAAACATCACACCATTGTACAGTCACTTGGTAAATGGTAGAACTTATCTTGTACCTAGCTACAGGTATGGTCTAAGTGGCATGTTTGCCGGTATGTTGTTATCAATGATGAGTTTGGGGCCATCCATTAATTACGTACGCATAATTCTGGCCAAAATTGACCCCCCCACCCCCCCCCTGTTGCAACATGTACGCATTGGGATACCCCCCCCCCCATGCGTACATACTCAAAACTCTTGAACCCCCCCCCCATTGTCAGCATCAGCAGGGGGGTACTGGGGGATGAAAAGTAAGAAGTGCATTTTGAAAAGGAAAATTGAAATTTAAGGCCATCAGAATGAAAGTTAGAGTTTACCGTCCACCGCCCGCATGCCTTCAAAAGGGCCGCATGAAAAGTTCATTATTAATGTAAATTTTCATTATTTTCGGTTCTTCAAAGATCTGAACAATATTTTACAATTTTCAAAAAAGTTAGGCCTCAGAAAACTCCGAAAATCCAGCTTTTTAGAGAAATACCTAATAATGAAAAATGAATAATGAATAAAGGCCGCATCTGTTTTCCAAAAGTCCCGGACGGTAAACTCTTACTTTCATTCTCATGGCCTAAAGAGGGGACAGTCTCCCCCCCCCCTTCACTAAAGAAAAAAGATACTAGGGAGAGGAGTTGTCAAGACTGCTAAGATTTTACCCAGAGGGAGGTACGAAGAAATCGTGAGAGAATTAACTGCCCCCCCCCTGCCACAAGCTTTGCAAATCATTTGACTTGTTGATATTGGACAAGTTGATATCATCGTTCTTACAGGGGTAGTTCCAAGGGGTTCTACCCCCCCCCCCCCGGAACTAAAATTCTAAGGTTATAATCATAATCCAGAAGATTGTGAAAATGTTAAAGAGGTACAGCCTATCTAATAGCAGGTACACTTGTTAGGCCCCTATAAACACTTCCTAGAAAAATGATAATTATGGTACAATAATACAGCAGTCATTGAACAGACGAAAATAAAATAAATCAAATTTTCACAGAAGAGGAATGGGGGTATCTTTCCCCTCGGATAATTTTAGAATTCTAGTTGGGGTTTTGGGCCCAAAAATAAGCCTTTTAGTCCAAAATATTAAAGGAAAACTACCCTACTGCGTACACAATGCGTATGCCAACATGACCCCAGAACCCCCCACCTTCCCTGTACGCATCTGTACTCATTTGGCTTGACCCCCCCACCCCCTCTTGATGCGTACGTAATTAATGGACGGCCCCTTTTATGTTAGGCTTAAATATTTAGCATTTATTTCAAAATATAGGCATGTCATAGATTATGGCAACTATAACACCTGGGTGCATCAGTAATAATCTTTCTATTCAGAGTCTTCAGAAATAATGCCTTAATTTATTCTACAGAGCTGGGGGAGATTTAACAGAGGTGTCCTGGGCCTCGCATGTAGAAGGAGGCGTTCTGGGAGTACCGCTGTATTCATTCTGCATGCTTCCACAAACAGTCTAGTGTCCCGATACTGACAGTAGGGAGCAACATGGACACAATGTCACAAGTCCTGTGATTCACGTTGATCTACACTCACTCATTGACATTCAGTGCATCTCTCTAATTTGATATTAAATACGCCCATATATTGTGTATGTTACAGTTTAAGGGGAAGGGTTTCTGATCCTTGACTGGGGGTCACAAATTGCAATCCCTCTCGAGGGGTGGGCAAGAAGATTTCACCTGTTTTTAGGGATGAAGCCCACAAGTTATGATTTTTTTAAATGAACACACGCACCCTGATTTTCAACCCACAAGGGGGGATGGCAAAAACCGTTCACTCGGGCAACTGCATGAAAATTCACACCCCTCCTCTTCTTGAAAAATGAGCTCTCCCATATACAAGGGTGTCTTAAAAGTAAAGTACAAAGTGACCATGTTATTAGTGGTTTGGTAGTTTATTAATATTGCAACTAATGTAGTAACAAGAATGTGTATACATGCACTTTTTTAGATATAACATTGCAGGGTAACAGAGCTGCATATATTGTGCATGTGTTCCATCTTCCATCCTGCTCTATAGCCATTTGTACACCGTGTCACTAGAGACACACACCAGCACAAAAGCTTGTATAGTTCTATAGCTTTTTTTAACTAATGTGTTTGTCCGTGTTCAACTTGTGCCTCATATCTATAGACCTTTTTCATAATAAAGTTGTGTTTACGTTTGTTTTAGCAGAATCCTCATAGCATTATCTGTAATGGCCATGCTTACAGACATATTATTTCAGGGGATTCACATGGCATTTATCCTTCAAATAGGGTATATCAGAATGGGGAATTTTGAGGATATCTTTATGAATTTCTCAGTCAAGCGTCAGAAATGTTCGAAAACTTTATTAACAACTTTTCTGAAAAGTCACCCTTTCTTCCTGCATTGGTCTATAGGAGTTTCCTGGCCTTATAAATTAAGTAGTGTCAAACAGCTTCAGGAGATCCTATGGACTAATGTAAACCATGAGTTGCATTTTTTGTTGTACCATTCAGCTTTCAGCAAACAGCTGTTTGATGAACACTGTTCATTGTCAAAACTGCTGCTTTTGGCATTGGCCATACAGACTTCTAGGTGCAGAATAATGTTATGTATAAATGGGATTGTCAGAATTAATTGTAATTTGGACAAATATACATGGATAGGGGTTATGTGCCGCAACTTACTTAAAAAGTCATGAACTAAGTAGAAAGGGGCTGTGCATGTAGGAGGGATAGTATATAAGGCTATACCTGTATAGGTCACAGTCGGCTCCTGGGGGAGCTGACCAAGCAGTCATTGTGCATGATAAAGATACAGTATATTTTCACCATATTGATAATCCCCTTTTGTTGACTTATCAACGTTGGACATTTATACATTTAAGAAGTAAATCAAACTTTTACTGGTTACTGTTGACATTAAAAAAATATAAGCTTATCAAATATGTTTGTTTTGCCTTAACTGATGACCCTAAAGCGACTACATATGATAGATATAGGTCTAGTGACCATCTCCCAGTAAACAAAAAAACGTTATACAACAGTTTATAACGTAATATAACGTTATTAACGTTTCTCAAAGGCTCCTTACTATGGCATAACGTTATATAAAGTTTTGCAACGTTATTTTGACGTAAAATAACGTTTTTCTGTTAGCTGGGCTAGCTTAAGATTAGACATGTGATTTAATCACAATTGACTCCGCACTCAAACATATTTGACCACAAGAAATGATCAACCCATCAACTTTAAACATAAAGAATTTTTATTTTAAACTCTAACCCCTTTTAGAATTCAACATTATGAAGGCCCTGCGTTTATATGGGTATGATTATAGCATAATACTTATTGGGCTGTAAAGTAATATAAAATACATTTGTATTCAATTTGTGTATCAATTATGATCACAGCATCAGGGAATTGAATGTTCGCAACTGGGGCAAATCTGGGAAAGTCACCATAACACCAGAAAAGGCACAAGATGTGTCTTCCCCAGATTTGGTGCAGTTACTAACATTCAATTCCTGGGTGCTGTTTGGAGGGATAACATTATGTATCAATTATCATTTTGCTTATCATTATTAATATGTACAAAAAAATAGATGGAAATGTGATGGAACACCTCTGTGGTGCTGTAGAATATGGTACATGACTTTGAGGTGAAGCTGAAGAGGTTATTACCATGTATTCTACAGCTCCAAGAAGATTTTCTCATGTATACAGTTTTTTTTTTGGTTTTTTTGGTTTAAAAAAAAGCCGGCAGTATGACATTGGATAGAAGGCGCAGTATTTTTTTTTTTTTTAAACCAAAAAAAAAAAAAAAAATACTGCGCCTTCTATCCAATGTCATACATGCATCTTTTAGCGGGATAACCAAGGGTCTATGCATATGGCACCTGGTGGCAAAAATTGAAAATGTAAGTTATTTCTATCCCACTGCATTAGCTTTATTTTGATGCTAAATGTGCCAATATTTATTTTTAATCTTTTCTTTTAATGCTCGGCATCTGGTTTCTATGGTCCGCGCAGTGATGTGAAACCATTTTATTTTCTTGACTGGCCTTATATGTGATCATATTATTTACAGATGTATGTACTTATTGCAATGTAGTAAATTTTAGATAAAAAAGTTCCCAGGATTACATGCATACAAATAGTATACGCCAATGTCATTTTTGTCATAAAGTTAAAAACAAACTAGGCCACTTTTTTTCAACCTATCCAGAGGAGGGGGGCAATTTCTTTTTTACGTATTCCATTTGCCAAACACTCATCCCCACCACTGTCATAAATAATGAATCCTCCCTTAGCCATTTGTAATATACACAGTTTATTAATGATAATTCATAGGTCTGAAACTAGTGCCTCTCTATTCTCAAAATTAGTATTTGAATCTCCACTTGGAGTGTTTTTCTGTAAGGTGCGTGGCATGGCCTCTACCTCAGCGATGGTTTCCGGCAGGGGCCGGTTGTGTGTCTCAGGTAGCAGGAGACCCAGGAAGGCAGCGGCCACACACAGAACCCCACACAGTCCCCGCAGCAGGCCCGGCTTGTACCGCTCCTAAAATACACCAAAAACACATACGTATAAGGCCGTGTTTCATGAAATCGGGCCAAGAAGGGCAGATGAAGATATAAATGGCCTGAAAAGGAGTTTAAATTAGTAATTTTTTCCACATTTGTAATAGTGATATAATTACTTTTTCATGCTTGCGGCTCAAAGATTGCACCCGGTCATATATATATTTCTTTTATTTACTAAATTCTTTTAAAGATTGTGAGCGGAAATTTCTCCATTTTCTCATAATTTCGGTCAAAAAAATGTAAGTCCAAAAATAATTTGGTTGCAAAAAACCCAGAATTGCCTTCCAAAATATTGAAAGAAAAAAATGGGTATGGCCAAAAGAAATTGGGTCAGTCAGGATACCTGAACACAACCCCTTCTTTTGGCCTGATGTTGGCATGTATATACTGACCAGAACTCTGGTGTAAGGAGACACGAGGTAGACAATGTTGACGACAGCTTGGATGGAGCCGATGGCGAGGCTGCGTACCGGTGTGGGGTACAGCTCCCCGGTGTACAAGTAGATGGTCATAAAGCTGGCCGTGATGCCCAGCTTACCCAGCACGTTACACACCACCACCAGCGGCACCCAGTCAAAGTGGAAGCTGTCCTCTGTAACATACATAAAGCTGTCACACCCAGCACGTTACACGCCACCACCAGCGGCACCCAGTCAAAGTGGAAGCTGTCCTCTGTAACATACATAAAGCTGTTACACCCAGCACGTTACACGCCACCACCAGCGGCACCCAGTCAAAGTGGGCGCTGTCCTCTGTAACATACATAAAGCTGTCACACCCAGCACGTTACATGCCACCACCAGCGGCACCCAGTCAAAGTGGAAGCTGTCCTCTGTAACATACATAAAGCTGTTACACCCAGCACGTTACACGCCACCACCAGCGGCACCCAGTCAAAGTGGAAGCTGTCCTCTGTAACATACATAAAGCTGTCACACCCAGCACGTTACACGCCACCACCAGCGGCACCCAGTCAAAGTGGAGGCTGTCCTCTGTAACATTCATAAAGCTGTCACACCCAGCACGTTACACACCACCACCAGCGGCACCCAGTCAAAGTGGAAGCTGTCCTCTGTAACATACATACATAAAGCTGTTACAGCCAGCACGTTACATGCCACCACCAGCGGCACCCAGTCAAAGTGGAAGCTGTCCTCTGTAACATACATAAAGCTGTCACACCCAGCACGTTACATGCCACCACCAGCGGCACCCAGTCAAAGTGGAAGCTGTCCTCTGTAACATACATGAAGCTGTCACACCCAGCACGTTACACGCCACCACCAGCGGCACCCAGTCAAAGTGGAGGCTGTCCTCTGTAACATACATAAAGCTGTCACACCCAGCACGTTACACGCCACCACCAGCGGCACCCAGTCAAAGTGTAAACTGTCCTCTGTAACATACATAAAGCTGTCACACCCAG
Source organism: Harmothoe impar (assembly GCA_947462335.1). Classification (NCBI taxonomy): domain Eukaryota; kingdom Metazoa; phylum Annelida; class Polychaeta; order Phyllodocida; family Polynoidae; genus Harmothoe; species Harmothoe impar. The sequence goes on from OX381717.1 coordinate 60,711,191, forward strand.
CACGTTACACGCCACCACCAGCGGCACCCAGTCAAAGTGGAGGCTGTCCTCTGTAACATACATAAAGCTGTTACAACCAGCACGTTACACACCACCAGCAGCGGCACCCAGTCAAAGTGGAAGCTGTCCTCTGTAACATACATACATAAAGCTGTTACAGCCAGCACGTTACATGCCACCACCAGCGGCACCCAGTCAAAGTGGAAGCTGTCCTCTGTAACATACATAAAGCTGTCACACCCAGCACGTTACACGCCACCACCAGCCACACCCAGTCAAAGTGGAAGCTGTCCTCTGTAACATACATAAAGCTGTCACACCCAGCACGTTACACGCCACCACCAGCGGCACCCAGTCAAAGTGGAGGCTGTCCTCTGTAACATACATAAAGCTGTCACACCCAGCACGTTACACGCCACCACCAGCGGCACCCAGTCAAAGTGTAAACTGTCCTCTGTAACATACATAAAGCTGTCACACCCAGCACGTTACACGCCACCACCAGCGGCACCCAGTCAAAGTGGAAGCTGTCCTCTGTAACATACATAAAGCTGTCACACCCAGCACGTTACACGCCACCACCAGCGGCACCCAGTCAAAGTGGAAGCTGTCCTCTGTAACATACATAAAGCTGTCACACCCAGCACGTTACATGCCACCACCAGCGGCACCCAGTCAAAGTGGAAGCTGTCCTCTGTAACATACATAAAGCTGTCACACCCAGCACGTTACACGCCACCACCAGCGGCACCCAGTCAAAGTGGAAGCTGTCCTCTGTAACATACATAAAGCTGTCACACCCAGCACGTTACACGCCACCACCAGTGGCACCCAGTCAAAGTGGAAGCTGTCCTCTGTAACATACATACATAAAGCTGTCATACCCAGCACGTTACACGCCACCACCAGCGGCACCCAGTCAAAGTGGAGGCTGTCCTCTGTAACATACATACATAAAGCTGTCACACCCAGCACGTTACACACCACCAGCGGCACCCAGTCAAAGTGGAGGCTGTCCTCTGTAACATACATAAAGCTGTCACACCCAGCACGTTACACGCCACCAGCGGCACCCAGTCAAAGTGGAAGCTGTCCTCTGTAACATACATACATAAAGCTGTCACACCCAGCACGTTACACGCCACCAGGGGCACCCAGTCAAAGTGTAAACTGTCCTCTGTAACATACATAAAGCTGTCACACCCAGCACGTTACACGCCACCAGCGGCACCCAGTCAAAGTGGAGGCTGTCCTCTCTAACACACATAAAGCTGTCACAACCAGCACGTTACACGCCACCACCAGCGGCACCCAGTCAAAGTGGAAGCTGTCCTCTGTAACATACATAAAGCTGTCACACCCAGCACGTTACACGCCACCACCAGCGGCACCCAGTCAAAGTGGAGGCTGTCCTCTGTAACATACATAAAGCTGCGGTCACACCCAGCATGTTACACGCCACCACCAGCGGTACCCAGTCAAAGTGTAAACTGTCCTCTGTAACATACATAAAGCTGTCACACCCAGCACGTTACACGCCACCAGCGGCACCCAGTCAAAGTGGAGGCTGTCCTCTCTAACACACATAAAGCTGTCACAACCAGCACGTTACACGCCACCACCAGCGGCACCCAGTCAAAGTGGAAGCTGTCCTCTGTAACATACATAAAGCTGTCACACCCAGCACGTTACACGCCACCACCAGCGGCACCCAGTCAAAGTGGAGGCTGTCCTCTGTTGACATACATACATAAAGCTGTCAATCCCAGCACGTTACACGCCACCACCAGCGGCACCCAGTCAAAGTGGAAGCTGTCCTCTGTAACATACATAAAGCTGTCACAACCAGCACGTTACACGCCACCACCAGCGGCACCCAGTCAAAGTGGAAGCTGTCCTCTGTAAATACATACATAAAGCTGTCACACCCAGCACGTTACACGCCACCACCAGCGGCACCCAGTCAAAGTGGAGGCTGTCCTCTGTAACATACATAAAGCTGTCACACCCAGCACGTTACACGCCACCACCAGCAGCACCCAGTCAAAGTGGAGGCTGTCCTCTGTAACATACATACATAAAGCTGTCACACCCAGCACGTTACACGCCACCACCAGCGGCACCCAGTCAAAGTGTAAACTGTCCTCTGTAACATTCATACATAAAGCTGTCACACCCAGCACGTTACACGCCACCACCAGCGGCATCCAGTCAAAGTGTAAACTGTCCTCTGTAACATACATACATAAAGCTGTTACAGCCAGCACGTTACACGCCACCACCAGCGGCACCCAGTCAAAGTGGAAGCTGTCCTCTGTAACATACATAAAGCTGTCACACCCAGCACGTTACACGCCACCACCAGCAGCACCCAGTCAAAGTGGAAGCTGTCCTCTGTAACATACATACATAAAGCTGTCACACCCAGCACGTTACACGCCACCACCAGCGGCACCCAGTCAAAGTGTAAACTGTCCTCAGTAACATACATAAAGCTGTTACACCCAGCACGTTACACGCCACCACCAGCGGCACCCAGTCAAAGTGGAAGCTGTCCTCTGTAAATACATACATAAAGCTGTCACACCCAGCAAGTTAGACGCCACCACCAGCGGCACCCAGTCAAAGTGGAAGCTGTCCTCTGTAACATACATAAAGCTGTCACACCCAGCACGTTACACGCCACCACCAGCGGCACCCAGTCAAAGTGGAAGCTGTCCTCTGTAACATACATAAAGCTGTCACACCCAGCACGTTACACACCCACCACCAGCGGCACCCAGTCAAAGTGTAAACTGTCCTCTGTAACATACATACATAAAGCTGTCACAACCAGCACGTTACACGCCACCACCAGCGGCACCCAGTCAAAGTGGAAGCTGTCCTCTGTAAATACACATACATAAAGCTGTCACACCGAGCACATTACACACCCACCACCAGCGGCACCCAGTCAAAGTGGAGGCTGTCCTCTGTAACATACATACATAAAGCTGTCACACCCAGCACGTTACATGCCACCACCAGCGGCACCCAGTCAAAGTGGAAGCTGTCCTCTGTAACATACATAAAGCTGTCACACCCAGCACATCACATGCCACCACCAGCGGCACCCAGTCAAAGTGGAGGCTGTCCTCTGTAACATACATACATAAAGCTGTCACACCCAGCACGTTACACGCCACCACCAGCGGCACCCAGTCAAAGTGGAGGCTGTCCTCTGTAACATACATAAAGCTGTCACACCCAGCACGTTACACGCCACCACCAGCGGCACCCAGTCAAAGTGGAAGCTGTCCTCTGTAACATACATAAAGCTGTCACACCCAGCACGTTACATGCCACCACCAGCGGCACCCAGTCAAAGTGGAAACTGTCCTCTGTAAATACACATACATAAAACTGTTATAACCAGCACGTTACACGCCACCACCAGCGGCACCCAGTCAAAGTGGAAGCTGTCCTCTGTAACATACATACATAAAGCTGTCACACCCAGCACGTTACACGCCACCACCAGCGGCACCCAGTCAAAGTGGAAGCTGTCCTCTGTAACATACATACATAAAGCTGTCACACCAAGCACGTTACACGCCACCACCAGCGGCACCCAGTCAAAGTGTAAACTGTCCTCTGTCACATACATACATAAAGCTGTCACACCCAGCACGTTACACGCCACCACCAGCGGCACCCAGTCAAAGTGGAAGCTGTCCTCTGTAAATACACATACATAAAGCTGTCACACCCAGCACGTTACACGCCACCACCAGCGGCACCCAGTCAAAGTGGAGGCTGTCCTCTGTAACATACATAAAGCTGTCACACCCAGCACGTTACATGCCACCACCAGCGGCACCCAGTCAAAGTGTAAACTGTCCTCTGTAACATACATACATCAAGCTGTCACACCCAGCACGTTACACGCCACCACCAGCGGCACCCACTCAAAGTGTAAACTGTCCTCTGTAACATACATAAAGCTGTCACACCCAGCACGTTACACGCCACCAGCGGCACCCAGTCAAAGTGGAGGCTGTCCTCTGTAACATACATAAAGCTGCGGTCACACCCAGCATGTTACACGCCACCACCAGCGGTACCCAGTCAAAGTGTAAACTGTCCTCTGTAAATACACATAAAGCTGTCACATCCAGCACGTTACACGCCACCACCAGCAGCACCCAGTCAAAGTGGAGGCTGTCCTCTGTAACATACATACATAAAGCTGTCACACCCAGCACGTTACACGCCACCACCAGCGGCACCCAGTCAAAGTGTAAACTGTCCTCTGTAACATTAATACATAAAGCTGTCACACCCAGCACGTTACCACCACCACCAGCGGCATCCAGTCAAAGTGTAAACTGTCCTCTGTAACATACATACATAAAGCTGTTACAGCCAGCACGTTACAGGCCACCACCAGCGGCACCCAGTCAAAGTGGAAGCTGTCCTCTGTAACATACATAAAGCTGTCACACCCAGCACGTTACATGCCACCACCAGCGGCACCCAGTCAAAGTGTAAACTGTCCTCTGTAACATACATAAAGCTGTCACACCCAGCACATTACACGCCACCACCAGCGGCACCCAGTCAAAGTGGAAGCTGTCCTCTGTAACACACATAAAGCTGTCACACCCAGCACGCTACACACCCACCACCAGCGGCACCCAGTCAAAGTGGAAGCTGTCCTCTGTAACATACATACATAAAGCTGTCACACCCAGCACGTTACACGCCACCACCAGCGGCACCCAGTCAAAGTGTAAACTGTCCTCTGTAACACACATAAAGCTGTCACACCCAGCACGCAACACACGCCACCACCAGCGGCACCCAGTCAAAGTGGAAGCTGTCCTCTGTAACATACAGACATAAAGCTGTCACACCCAGCACGTTACACGCCACCACCAGCGGCACCCAGTCAAAGTGGAAGCTGTCCTCTGTAACATACATAAAGCTGTAACACCCAGCACGTTACACGCCACCACCAGCGGCACCCAGTCAAAGTGGAAGCTGTCCTCTGTAACATACATAAAGCTGTCACACCCAGCACGTTACACGCCACCACCAGCGGCACCCAGTCAAAGTGGAAGCTGTCCTCTGTAAATACACATACATAAAGCTGTTATGCGCAGCATGTTACACGCCACCACCAGCGGCACCCAGTCAAAGTGGAGGCTGTCCTCTGTAACATACATACATAAAGCTGTTATGCGCAGCATGTTACACGCCACCACCAGCGGCACCCAGTCAAAGTGGAAGCTGTCCTCTGTAACATACATACATAAAGCTGTCACACCCAGCACATTACACGCCACCACCAGCGGCACCCAGTCAAAGTGGAAGCTGTCCTCTGTAAATACACATACATAAAGCTGTCACACCGAGCACGTTACACACCCACCACCAGCGGCACCCAGTCAAAGTGGAGGCTGTCCTCTGTAACATACATACATAAAGCTGTCACACCCAGCACGTTACACGCCACCACCAGCGGCACCCAGTCAAAGTGGAAGCTGTCCTCTGTAACATACATAAAGCTGTTACACCCAGCACGTTACACGCCACCACCAGCGGCACCCAGTCAAAGTGGAAGCTGTCCTCTGTAACTTACATAAAGCTGTTACACCCAGCACGTTACACGCACCACCAGCGGCACCCAGTCAAAGTGGAAGCTGTCCTCTGTAACATACATAAAGCTGTCACACCCAGCACGTTACATGCCACCACCAGCGGCACCCATTCAAAGTGGAGGCTGTCCTCTGTAACTTACATAAAGCTGTTACACCCAGCACGTTACACGCCACCACCAGCGACACCCAGTCAAAGTCTGTAACATACATACATAAAGCTGTCACACCCAGCACGTTACACACCACCACCAGCGGCACCCAGTCAAAGTGGAGGCTGTACTCTGTAACATACATAAAGCTGTTACAACCAGCACGTTACATGCCACCACCAGCGGCACCCAGTCAAAGTGTGAGCTGTCCTCTGTAACATACATAAAGCTGTCACACCCAGCACGTTACACGCCACCACCAGCGGCACCCAGTCAAAGTGTGAGCTGTCCTCTGTAACATACATAAAGCTGTCACACCCAGCACGTTACATGCCACCACCAGCGGCACCCAGTCAAAGTGGAGGCTGTCCTCTGTAACATACATAAAGCTGTCACACCCAGCACGTTACACGCCACCACCAGCGGCACCCAGTCAAAGTGGAAGCTGTCCTCTGTAAATACACATACATAAAGCTGTCACACCGAGCACGTTACACACCCACCACCAGCGGCACCCACTCAAAGTGGAAGCTGTCTTCTGTAACATACATAAAGCTGTTACACGCAGCACGTTACACACCCACCACCAGCGGCACCCAGTCAAAGTGGAAGCTGTCCTCTGTAACATACATACATAAAGCTGTCACACCCAGCACGTTCCACGCCACCACCAGCGGCACCCAGTCAAAGTGGAAGCTGTCCTCTGTAACATACATAAAGCTGTCACACCCAGCACGTTACACGCCACCACCAGCGGCACCCAGTCAAAGTGGAGGCTGTCCTCTGTAACATACATAAAGCTGTCACACCCAGCACGTTACACGCCACCACCAGCGGCACCCAGTCAAAGTGGAAGCTGTCCTCTGTAACATACATAAAGCTGTCACACCCAGCACGTTACATGCCACCACCAGCGGCACCCAGTCAAAGTGGAGGCTGTCCTCTGTAAATACACATACATAAAGCTGTCACACTGAGCACGTTACACACCCACCACCAGCGGCACCCAGTCAAAGTGGAAGCTGTCCTCTGTAACATACATAAAGCTGTTACGGCCAGCACGTTACACGCCACCACCAGCGGCACCCAGTCAAAGTGGAGGCTGTCCTCTGTAACATACATAAAGCTGTTACACGCAGCACGTTACACGCCACCACCAGCGGCACCCAGTCAAAGTGGAAGCTGTCCTCTGTAACATACATAAAGCTGTCACACCCAGCACGTTACATGCCACCACCATCGGCACCCAGTCAAAGTGTGAGCTGTCCTCTGTAACATACATAAAGCTGTCACAGCCAGCACGTTATACGCCACCACCAGCGGCACCCAGTCAAAGTGGAAGCTGTCCTCTGTAACATACATAAAGCTGTCACACCCAGCACGTTACACGCCACCACCAGCGGCACCCAGTCAAAGTGGAGGCTGTCCTCTGTAACATACATAAAGCTGTCACACCCAGCACGTTACACGCCACCACCAGCGGCACCCAGTCAAAGTGGAAACTGTCCTCTGTAAATACACATACATAAAACTGTTATAACCAGCACGTTACACGCCACCACCAGCGGCACTCAGTCAAAGTGGAAGCTGTCCTCTGTAACATACATAAAGCTGTCACACCCAGCACGTTACACACCACCAGCGGCACCCAGTCAAAGTGGAAGCTGTCCTCTGTAACATACATACATAAAGCTGTCACACCCAGCACGTTACATGCCACCACCAGCGGCACCCAGTCAAAGTGGAAGCTGTCCTCTGTAAATACACATACATAAAGCTGTCACAGCCAGCACGTTACACGCCACCACCAGCGGCACCCAGTCAAAGTGGAGGCTGTCCTCTGTAACATACATAAAGCTGTCACAGCCAGCACGTTACACGCCACCACCAGCGGCACCCAGTCAAAGTGGAGGCTGTCCTCTGTAACATACATAAAGCTGTCACACCCAGCACGTTACATGCCACCACCAGCGGCACCCAGTCAAAGTGTAAACTGTCCTCTGTAACATACATAAAGCTGTCACACCCAGCACGTTACACGCCACCACCAGCGGCACCCAGTCAAAGTGGAAGCGGTCCTCTGTAACATACATACATAAAGCTGTCACACCCAGCACGTTACACGCCACCACCAGCGGCACCCAGTCAAAGTGGAAGCTGTCTGTAACATACATAAAGCTGTCACACCCAGCACGTTACACGCCACCACCAGCGGCACCCAGTCAAAGTGGAAGCTGTCTGTAACATACATAAAGCTGTCACACCCAGCACGTTACACGCCACCACCAGCGGCACCCAGTCAAAGTGGAGGCTGTCCTCTGTAACATATATAAAGCTGTCACACCCAGCACGTTACACGCCACCACCAGCGGCACCCAGTCAAAGTGGAGGCTGTCCTCTGTAACATACATAAAGCTGTTACAACCAGCACGTTACATGCCACCACCAGCGGCACCCAGTCAAAGTGGAAGCTGTCCTCTGTAACATACATAAAGCTGTCACACCCAGCACGTTACACACCACCAGCGGCACCCAGTCAAAGTGGAAGCTGTCCTCTGTAACATACATAAAGCTGTCACACCCAGCACGTTACACGCCACCACCAGCGGCACCCAGTCAAAGTGGAGGCTGTCCTCTGTAACATACATACATAAAGCTGTCACACCCAGCACGTTACACGCCACCACCAGCGGCACCCAGTCAAAGTGGAAGCTGTCCTCTGTAACATACATAAAGCTGTTACAACCAGCACGTTACATGCCACCACCAGCGGCACCCAGTCAAAGTGGAAGCTGTCCTCTGTAACATACATAAAGCCGTTACAACCAGCACGTTACATGCCACCACCAGCGGCACCCAGTCAAAGTGGAGGCTGTCCTCTGTAACATACATAAAGCTGTCACACCCAGCACGTTACACGCCACCACCAGCGGCACCCAGTCAAAGTGGAGGCTGTCCTCTGTAACATACATAAAGCTGTCACAACCAGCACGTTACATGCCACCACCAGCGGCACCCAGTCAAAGTGGAAGCTGTCCTCTGTAACATACATAAAGCTGTTACAGCCAGCACGTTACACACCACCACCAGCGGCACCCAGTCAAAGTGGAGGCTGTCCTCTGTAACATACATAAAGCTGTCACACCCAGCACGTTACACACCACCACCAGCGGCACCCAGTCAAAGTGGAAGCTGTCCTCTGTAACATACATAAAGCTGTCACACCCAGCACGTTACACGCCACCACCAGCGGCACCCAGTCAAAGTGGAAGCTGTCCTCTGTAACATACATAAAGCTGTCACACCCAGCACGTTACACGCCACCACCAGCGGCACCCAGTCAAAGTGTAAACTGTCCTCTGTAACATACATAAAGCTGTCACACCCAGCACGTTACACGCCACCACCAGCGGCACCCAGTCAAAGTGGAGGCTGTCCTCTGTAACATACATAAAGCTGTTACACCCAGCACGTTACACGCCACCACCAGCGGCACCCAGTCAAAGTGGAAGCTGTCCTCTGTAACATACATAAAGCTGTCACACCCAGCACGTTACACGCCACCACCAGCGGCACCCAGTCAAAGTGGAAGCTGTCCTCTGTAACATACATACATAAAGCTGTCACACCCAGCACGTTACACGCCACCACCAGCGGCACCCAGTCAAAGTGGAGGCTGTCCTCTGTAACATACATACATAAAGCTGTTACAGCCAGCACGTTACACCCCACCACCAGCGGCACCCAGTCAAAGTTGAGGCTGTCCTCTGTAACATACATACATAAAGCTGTCACACCCAGCACGTTACACGCCACCACCAGCGGCACCCAGTCAAAGTGGAGGCTGTCCTCTGTAACATACATAAAGCTGTCACACCCAGCACATTACACGCCACCACCAGCGGCACCCAGTCAAAGTGGAGGCTGTCCTCTGTAACATACATAAAGCTGTCACACCCAGCACGTTACACGCCACCACCAGCGGCACCCAGTCAAAGTGGAGGCTGTCCTCTGTAACATACATAAACCTGTTACACGCAGCACGTTACACGCCACCACCAGCGGCACCCAGTCAAAGTGGAAGCTGTCCTCTGTAACATACATACATAAAGCTGTCACACCCAGCACATTACATGCCACCACCAGCGGCACCCAGTCAAAGTGGAGGCTGTCCTCTGTAACATACATAAAGCTGTCACACCCAGCACGTTACACGCCACCACCAGCGGCACCCAGTCAAAGTGGAGGCTGTCCTCTGTAACATACATAAAGCTGTCACACCCAGCACGTTACACGCCACCACCAGCGGCACCCAGTCAAAGTGGAGGCTGTCCTCTGTAACATACATAAACCTGTTACACGCAGCACGTTACACGCCACCACCAGCGGCACCCAGTCAAAGTGGAGGCTGTCCTCTGTAACATACATAAAGCTGTCACACCCAGCACGTTACACGCCACCACCAGCGGCACCCAGTCAAAGTGGAGGCTGTCCTCTGTAACATACATAAAGCTGTCACACCCAGCACGTTACACGCCACCACCAGCGGCACCCAGTCAAAGTGGAGGCTGTCCTCTGTAACATACATAAAGCTGTCACACCCAGCACGTTACACGCCACCACCAGCGGCACCCAGTCAAAGTGGAGGCTGTCCTCTGTAACATACATACATAAAGCTGTCACACCCAGCACGTTACACGCCACCAACAGCGGCACCCAGTCAAAGTGGAAGCTGTCGTCTGTAACATACATACATAAAGCTGTCACACCCAGCACGTTACACGCCACCACCAGCGGCACCCAGTCAAAGTGGAGGCTGTCCTCTGTAACATACATAAAGCTGTCACACCAGGCACGTTACACGCCACCACCAGCGGCACCCAGTCAAAGTGGAAGCTGTCCTCTGTAACATACATAAAGCTGTCACACCCAGCACGTTACACGCCACCACCAGCGGCACCCAGTCAAAGTGGAAGCTGTCCTCTGTAACATACATACATAAAGCTGTCACACCCAGCACGTTACATGCCACCACCAGCGGCACCCAGTCAAAGTGGAGGCTGTCCTCTGTAACATACATAAAGCTGTCACACCCAGCACGTTACACGCCACCACCAGCGGCACCCAGTCAAAGTGGAGGCTGTCCTCTGTAATACACATAAAGCTGTCACACCCAGCACGTTACACGCCACCACCAGCGGCACCCAATCAAAGTGGAAGCTGTCCTCTGTAACATACATAAACCTGTTACACGCAGCACGTTACACGCCACCACCAGCGGCACCCAGTCAAAGTGGAGGCTGTCCTCTGTAACATACATAAAGCTGTCACACCCAGCACGTTACACGCCACCACCAGTGGCACCCAGTCAAAGTGGAAGCTGTCCTCTGTAACATACATAAAGCTGTCACACCCAGCACGTTACACGCCACCACCAGCGGCACCCAGTCAAAGTGGAAGCTGTCCTCTGTAACATACATACATAAAGCTGTCACACCCAGCACGTTACACACCACCACCAGCGGCACCCAGTCAAAGTGGAAGCTGTCCTCTGTAACATACATACATAAAGCTGTCACACCCAGCACGTTACACGCCACCACCAGCGGCACCCAGTCAAAGTGGAGGCTGTCCTCTGTAAATACATACATAAAGCTGTCACACCCAGCACGTTACACACCACCACCAGCGGCACCCAGTCAAAGTGGAGGCTGTCCTCTGTAACATACATACATAAAGCTGTCACACCCAGCACGTTACACGCCACCACCAGCGGCACCCAGTCAAAGTGGAGGCTGTCCTCTGTAACATACATAAAGCTGTCACACCCAGCACGTTACATGCCACCACCAGCGGCACCCAGTCAAAGTGGAGGCTGTCCTCTGTAACATACATAAAGCTGTCACACCCAGCACGTTACACGCCACCACCAGCGGCACTCAGTCAAAGTGTAACTGTTATATCCAGCACATCCTAAGGGGCCACTCCCTATCCTTTCCATAGTTACTATGTGTGAACATCACCTCAAATCTGGTACCCGTATCAAGGGGCGAAATTTCCAAAAAATCACACCCTTTTCAAGGAAAAACTCAAAGAAAACAGACCTAAATCACAGATGAAAATATATACCCTAATTACGGGTAGTCCTGTAAGAAATCCCCTTCTCAAGGATGACCAAGAAATATTATCAGAAAATAAAGTAAAAAAGCTGTCCTCTGTAAATACACATGCATGAATATACCCAACACTAACATACAGACATAAAGCTGTTATACCAAGCACGCTACGCAACAAGGGACAAGGGACGAACTTGCGGAGTCACTAGACGCTGCCCATTCTGTGCGTAATCTTGAATCGCCACTTCTGGCATAATCTTAAAGTCTTATTCTTAGTCTTAAAGTCTTAATAATACTCACCATAATTAAAGAAGGGAAAAAAGAAAAGAGGAATCAACATAAGACGCCATCCATGATTAAGATTATGGGAAAAGTGGGCTTTTTAAGAATACAGGTTGTATTACAGAATGGGTGGTGTCTACTGACTCCGCAGGTTCATCCCCATGTGTGCACGCTCCCCAGCCACAGTGCAGGCTGTCCTCTGTACCATACATTTACTGTATTAGACGTACAGTAAAACCTCGCGTATAAGCCGCACCCCGAGTTTGGTGTGATCCTATAAGCCGCAGAGGCCATCTGAGAATTGTTAATTTGGTACTGTAGTATACTTATATAAACTCTGATTCGCGTACAAGCCGCGGCTTATACGCAAGGTTTTACGGTAGTTAGTACACTGTGAAGTTAACATGATATCATGAACATAGTATGTAGTACCGTAAAACCTCGCGTATAAGCCGAACTTGCGTATAAGCCACACCCCTACTCTGGGTCGATCCTATAAGCCGCAACAGAAATCTGACTATGGTAACTTTTAGCACTGTACCATAGTCGCAAAAACTTGTGTATAAGCTGCATCCTGACCCAGGGCTGATCTGACTTGCGTACTAGCGGCGGCTTGTACGTGCGATTTTACAGTAGTAAAGAGATTCATTGGGTAAAAAATTAAGATATTTATATATAGTATAAAAATTAGCTCAAGAGGAAGGTATGCTTACTGAAAACTTCAATGGTGGTGAGCATCAGACCAAGACCTCCCACCAGGTGAAAAGCAAACATTGGTATCCTCCGCCCAAATCTATCAAAATACAATTGAACTGAATAAAATGAAATTCTATAACAAACATTATTCTCTGCTGCATGTTATTTGATTGATTTAACTTTATAAATGTTCTCAACCAGACCTACTTGATAAGTAGCACAGTGTGAAACAGAGCAGCAGCGAGCTCAGCGAGGGCGTAGAACAGCAGATTCATGTAGCGGTCACCGGGCATGTAGGTCATGGTTAATGTTAATGCAGTATAAACCACATCATTGGTACACCTACATCATGGGGGAGAAAAACTATCTGGCTGTGTCTTACGAACTTGGGCCAATGTTTTCGTCTCTGACCGGGTGCCATCTCTGAGTGGCCTGAATGGAAACTGTTTATTAAGGGCAGATGTAAATAGAATTTGGCTGAAAAGGTTAATGGATATTATAACTCTTTAAAGTAGCAATTAGTTGCTTATTTTTATCATCATCTGCCATAAATAAACCGTTTTTATTCAGGGCGGTAAGAGATGGCACCCAGTCAGAGATGGCATCCGGTCAGAGACATTGACATTGGCCCAAGTTCATGAGACACAGCTGTGTTTAAAGTGGCATTCTCACCAAGAGTTTTCGTCAGGTTACATTTACAAATATATGACACCAGACCACTAAATTTGACATGAGGACATCTACTTTTCTTTAAAACATCTAAGGAAAATGGCCCTAGTGGCATGGGAATTATCTTAAAATAAACAGGGGGTATACCCATTAATTAAAAACTGAAAATTGTGATTATTAAGCAGCCAGAACATGGAGCATGGATACTTTGTCTAACCAACAGGGGACATGGGTACCTTCCATCTATGGCCCCATGACCTAGTCATAGCACAAGGATATTTTTTCATGTTCACCCATCCTTACGATATGTGTAGTTTTCAGTGAAAAGGGTATACTTTTTGCTATTTTTATCCTGTGATTAGGGTACCAAAATCGAGGTGATGTTCACACTTAGTGACTATAGAATATTCAGGGAGTGCCGCCCCCCGGGGTTGGAGTCACACTCAGTATTGCCACATCCCTATAGGGAAGGTTACACATGCTTGATTGCTTCTATTTATATGGGAGGTGCGGTGGGCAAACAAAGGGCAAACAAACCACTGGACTGTGAACCCTAGGTATATGAATTATGAATCAGGCATTTATGTTATGTACAATTAGTCAATTGGGTCCTAAATGGGGCAAATACATTCACATACAATTCATGTATGTTGTATAGTGAAATATGCATATCAGAACAAGACACACAAAATTAAAAATTAAATTTAGATTGGTGACCCTGGTGTGTGGCTATCATGATGAGGTTACCTAAGCACGTGTAGCCTTTGTTTTCCCACACTGTGGTGTAGCAGGACTATATGTAAGCTTCCCTATACTAGGTACCCTCGTCCCCAAAACCTTCTACAGGACGTCACAGGGCAAGGTCTGTGGGTAAACACAGACCACCATATGGTTGGGTAGTCAGAGCTCCACTTTCTAAATAGCACTGACTGGTCAGTTCTAATAATACAACTCGAATCGCAGGGTCAAGTTGTTTACCCAGAGCCACTAGAAACGTGTTCAGTGATCCAGAACAAGTCACAGGGAACCTCATGCTTTCATAGCAGGTTACCCCGTACATAGGGGTCCTGCACATGCACTGGTGTATGGTGTGTGGACTAGTGTACCACAGGCAGCAAGGTAAATACTTTTAGTTGTAGGAAGCTGCACCTGAGGGCACCACGGAATGGGTACCCAGGGGTAGATTCGATGATTGGGCTCCTTTAACACTAGTTGAGTGCATGTCAATCAAGAAAATTGAGCGCGAACAATATGCATTATTATCGCCTATCATACATACACATTGCCTTCGTAGGAAAACTGAAAATTAGCAATATGGAATTGAGAATAATATAAAGTGAAAGGCAAAGTCAATGTGGAAACAGCAGTTAGAGAATATGTCCCAGGAGGCATCTGTTTGAACCAACCCTTAATGTTTGGTTTGACTCCTTATTTACATAAAATTGGCAACTCTACTTCTCAAATCGTTTTATGACACTTGCTGAAAACTTCAAAGTACTGTAAAATGCAAATTTCTAATTACCAGATGAACAGTTGTACGAGTGTGTACAGCCGGATGCGTGGAGTACGTACAAGATCTAAAACTGTTGGAGACTTTATAATTGGTTCATTCTCTTTGGCCTTATCATCTATTACTTCATCATCTTTCCCATTCTTGTCACCCTCAGCTTTTTCGTTGTCTTCTAGTTGGCTTTTCTCGTTGAGTATTTCCTGGAGTTGGTTGCTTTTACTGCGCTGCTCCCTGATCATGTTAATGGCTGCCTCCGGCACCTCCATCCTGTTAAACCATGCGGCTTGTCTGACAATCCTCTCAATCTGGGTGAATCTGTTTTTCCCAACCAGCCATGCTATTGACTCAGGTGCCCTAAATCAATGCAGCAAAGAAACAAAGATGCCACTCACTGATTGTAAAAAGTCGACAGATTTGGTAAATAGTATGTACCGTAAAACATCACGTATAAGCCTAACTCTTGCATTAGCCGCACCCCGACTTTGGCCCGATCCTATAAACCACATCAGCGATCTGATTATGGTGGCTTTAGTACTGTACCATAGTAGCAAAAACTCGCATATAAGCCGCACCCTGACTCTGGGCCAATCATATAAGTGGCACTGCCAATCTAGAACCTCGAGTATAAGCCATGGCTTATACATGAGGTTTTACGGTAGGAAATTAATGTAATATATAACAGAAATTCCAGGGAAAATTTAGGAATTCCTGCAAAAGTAGGAAGAAATGATTCTGCTGCCTGCCACCTCACAGTGGAAATGACTTTACAACAAAGTTGAAAATTTCAGTTAAGATGAGATTAGAGACATGAGTATTGAATATTTGCCCACTATATGGGTGTAAAAGCAAATAAATCAGAATATATCGTTAATACATTAATTTAATTTCAGTTTTGTCAGTTGCTAGGAATAATAATTTTACTTACAAGAAAGCGATGTAAAAGGCAAACTGTGGCACAGCTATTACAATATTGAGGGTTCGCCAGTTGCGGCAGAAGTAGGCAACAGGAACAGCGGCTACGAGTCCTGCAGCGAAGAAGACCTCCATACCAGTAGCCAGCCCTGTGCGCTTCTTGGCTGTCGTCATCTCCATAACCAACACAAAGGCATTACTCATGTAAAACTGGAAACATCAGCCAACTAATGTAAGTTTCATATTCATTTCTCAAATAAACATGAACCAGTTGGAATGATAAGGCCAAACAAAAAATTCATTCAGATATCCCGACTCCCCTAAGGGAGTTGACAGTCTTTGACCAGGTGACCTCTTTGACCGGGTGGCCTCTTTGACTGGGTGACCTCTTGGACTGGGGCCAGTGTCAAAATGAAATTTCAGGTTATAATGATGGCCAAACTGAAATCAAATTGGTGTAGGGACACTAATATTATTACGATAGTCGAACGCCTACAAGGTAGTTCGGGCGGCCAGAGCCAGGGGGCACCCCTATCGGAGGCGAACAGTATATAAGCAGTCCTCACCCCCTAGTAGTATAGTATGTATCGGAACGGGACCATAGTTAACTACTGTTTATTACTCAATCGACCTGCAGCCAATCAGAAGCCTTCATTTGACCGGAAGTGACGTCACATGCCCATATAAGGGCATACCGGAAGTGACGTCACGTGACCTTGACCTAGTTAGAGGTCAAGGTCATGACGCAGCCAATCAGAGGCTTCCATTTGACCGGAAGTGACGTCACACGCCCATATAAGGGCATACCGGAAGTGACGTCATGTGACCTTCACATGTCCATATAAGGGCATACCGGAAGTGACGTCACGTGACCTTGACTTAGTTAGAGGCTTCTGATTGGCTGGTACACCGGAAGTGACCCATTATGCAAATGAGGGGACTACTTCCGGTCAAATGGAGACCCCTGATTGGTTGGGTCATGAAGAAATGTGTCTCTTAATTTTTTTTGTTTAGGAAGTGATCGACTTTAGGATCACGTGACCGGAAGTGACCTGATGAGTCACGTGACTAGAAGTGACGACGACACATGCTTTAATTAGGTGATCAGCAGCGACTGGAGGAAGTGTCACTTTAAGAGGACACGCTAGTTAATTGTTATAATTTTTTTTTACTTACTAATAAAAGAAGACGTATGAAAATAAAACACAACAATAATTTTATTTATTTTTTTATTTTATTTTTTTCAATTCTAATAAACACGCTATTTTTGAAAAGATGCGCTCAATCAATCAATAACACACTTTTTTTCATATTTTTAAAGGACTTGTTGTCACACCGTTAGAATGCACGCAACGCTTATAATACAAGTAGCGCACGTCATCTTTCTCTATGGTGTAAGTGTCCATTTTTGGTTCGTACCACTTTGAAATTTCTATTTACCGCAAGGAGAGTTTTTCGTTTGCGAAAACATCTAAGAAGACGACTGGTTCTTTAGGGTTTTGTTACTTCTGTACACTTTTTGCACGCCATCTCTTTTTTTTGGGATTTTCTTTCACTGGTGCTGCTGACTCGATCGTAGCAAATGTAAGTCTTAGGGTTGAGACTTAGGATCCCGTCACCCTCCCACGCCGCTTTCATAAGCCCCGAAGTTCTCAGATCGTGAAGGTAACGTCTCTCACAACATCCGCCGGGCGGCGGACACCATTTTCGCACTTTTTTCCGTTTTATCTTCACGAAAAGCTCTAAGTGATCGTCACACACCGATGTCGGAATCTGCTTTCGTTTCTTTCTGAAGTATGTCTCTCTCAGGCGAGGTTTGACTACACAGAGGCAAATATCAGAGGCACCCAATAGCGCTAATTCTACTCTCAGACAAGGGTCAGGCACTGCTGGACTATAATAGATGGGTCAAGGGCTATTCTAGTGAGGGTCAGGCTACGCCTGACATTCAATAACAAGCTGGACTTTGGCAAACTTGCTACAAATGATGGACTCCAGATCATCGTCCGCATATGTCGTCTCCTCGCACCATATTGTGTCTTCGCTTGTTTCGAATTCCGTCATTTTCTTGACAATCTCCTCCTGAGTGCCTTGCATATATCGAAGCTCCTTCAAGGAGTTGATAACTTGTATGGCGAAGACTGACAAACTTGAAGGAATTTCACCACAGTCAGGCCAAGTATACGGAGCTAAGAAAAATAGCTCTAACAAAATCTTCTCCCTCTGTCCAAATGAAACTACTGTTCCGATGAAGTTGAAGCATGCTTCTATCCATTGCTCCTTGGTGACGTCCTTCCAATGTTTCTTTACCTCACATGCATCATAGGGCACTGTTTCTCTTCTTGCTTCAAGTGGGAGTTGCTTTTTCTTTCTTGGACTCATTTCGAGAGGGTTTCGATGCTCTGTAGCGTCAACACTTTCATAAATTAAGAAAATAGCAGAACTAATCATCGTAACGTGCTGAGCGACCGTACAGTGGACGATGCTACGAAGATGAAGGGCGGGTGGAGAAAGTGTGACGGGTGAGAGTGGCGTTTCACTCCTTATGTACCCTGTCCTAGATAAGCCTCTTAAACGGCTGAAAAGACTCTCTCAGTACAGAGCTTCTACCGCAGGTGGGTTTAGACTTAAGCAGCTTAGTTCACACACGTGTCTGTTAGAAAAGCTACTTGCACACCTGCCTTCCCTTTTCACTAGTATTCACCCTCTGCCGACTTATAAGACACCTATACACTCCTTCTCGTGAAATCTATGGAAGATGATGGAAGGACCACCGACTAGATTTTCTTTGATCAGAGCGTGGAGGACGGCGTCGAAGGGAGGGAGCGTTGTGAACACAGCTTATAGGTTTTGGAAGAGGACCTGTAAAGTCAAACTGGCGAGAGAGATCTCGTCTTTCAACATGACAATGCTGGGATCTTGGAAAAAATTAGCGTGATTTTTTCAAAAGCTTCTATGAAAAGTTTGACGTCTTCGTTGTTGTAGTGGATCAAGAAATCTCTCATAGTTTGCATCTTCTTGTCGGACTAAACTTTCTGACATGTGGCGTAGTCGGATTTCGGCCATTTTGACGCCCGTCAGTTCGCTGTCAAAAGCCGATCTCGGTGGCAGGGTTCTGTTTACCAGTTTCTTGGTATACGTCATCCATTCATAAGGAAAGCGACTTTTCTCTTCGTTTCTGGTGAAAGCTCGCAAATAATTCGCGTAGCTGTAACCAAGTGCCAAATAGTTGACTACTATGTCCAAGAAAACTGTGTGTAAACCGTCAAGTATTGATTGCTTCTCTTTATGACGCTGAATTGTTGGTTTCTTCGGTCTCCGGAGGCAAAGAACGAGTGAAGGCGTATTTTTGATCAGGTTCAAGTCGTAACGCTCCGTGTTGAAGCCCACGACTGGAGCTTGACGGATGTATCTCAGAAGCTGCTTCTTCAGTTGAACTAACGGTTGTCTGGTGTGAGCTGCAGCGAAGCCGCCTGGAGAAGGGGTGAATGTCGCTTCCTCCAGCAGGAGAGCTTCACCTATCGCCACATGTAACTTCGCTAACGTTGGTCGGTAAAGTTCTAGCACAGCTTTCTCGATGACTTTGGCGTTCTCGTTTATGTGATTTTAAACTCGGTCTAACAAGGGGTCGGAATCTGCGTCGGATTCTCTGACGTACACCGACCCCTCCTACCCCGGAAAGTCGGATGCGACGCTAGCCGACAAAGGGACGTGATCCCACAGCAGGGACACGTGTTCGGTCGACGGTTCTCTGCACGGTCTGAAGAAAGCCTCGAAATCGAAGGTAATGTTGTAAGTGTAGATTCTGGAATGTCCGTCGGGAGGAAAAGTTTCACGTGTGGCAGCGGGACAGAACTGACGTAACAAATTTGAAGCGCGCTTGCTGGTGTTGTATAAGTGAAAGGAAATGTGGCGGAAGACGCAGAGGTTGTCCTTGTTGGGAAAATCTAACACACGGCTTCTCTTTCCAACTCGACCGTCCTGCCTGTTCCTACCGCCTATGGGAAAACCCCCCGGTCCCATGTAAACGCAAATGTTCAAAATTAGTAGGAAAAAGAGCGCACCGCTTGGTGTCAGCGTCGCAAAGTTTCCGTACTTCCTCGCAAGCGACGGTGTTTTCCATCTTTGAGAGGAGCTCTTCCAAAGTTTCTGAATTAGTTATAGTAGGGAGCGGTTGTAATGAGAGTTGCGTTGTTCTGGGAGACGTGAAAGTAGCGCAGTATGTTCTTGTCTTCTCTGTGTTGTAAGAGTAAGCCTACCGAGAAACCCACTTTTTATCATTGTGTGAAGCGGATTGCGACGCATAGTATCTACAGCGTCACTCAACTCGCCGGTTGGTAGTTTGACGTTTGTTACACTCACGCGAGTCCCGTGCATCCTGACACTCGTTCGTATTGCAGGCCAATTCGCCGTGAACGTTTCCTCACCGTTCGGTACAGCGCATGTACGTGGAGGGATAGTCACCTCGTCCAGAGATTCGCGTCGACAGGTGATCTTTTCAGCAATCGACATCGCCGCATAGAGGGCAAAACTTAGGTATTGTTCTTCATTTTTCTACGGGTCACTCGTGATTGTACGGTCTTTTAAAAATTTTGAAACACTTTTCGCATAGTGAAAGGTGACTGTAGTCTAGGATCGAATTCAACAGATGTCCATCTTACTGCAGGGATCAGACCACACTGGAGTGTCACAGCTCACTTTTATGTCTTTGGGTACAGCTGCATACAACCCTTGAACATACATTGCGACGTCGCTGCGACCCATGTCGTCTTGCAACACTTTCATCAGAGCCATAGGCTCAGACGTCTCGTTGTACTTCCAAGCTCTCAGCACTTCATAGACAGGGTTCTTCACAGTCCTGTCAGAAGGCACAGGTTGAGAGATGAAAGCTACTTCATGAGAAGTCAACCCTAAGTAGATCCCTATGGTCTTCCAGTCTCTAGGGCAGAGCTCAGCTAAAAGAGAGAAATATTTCTGCACTTTCCACTCCATGTCTCCACTCTCTAAGCCATCCCACATGTCATGCTTGTCCATGTACTCACGTGAGAATTTGATGAGGTCCATACGGTAAGATTCTTCCAAGGCGGCGGCTAGGTCCTTCCACCTAGTAGTACAACTTTTCTGGTACCAAGTAGTGAACATTTCTCTAGCTTGAGTTATGACACTTGTCTCACAACTGAGATATCCCATATCCTTCAAGTTCACTTCAAGGTATGAACCTAACCGTATGTAATCTGATGTCGGCAACTTACTACTTATTTTCAGTAGCATAGCGTCTGACAAGTATCCTAACGGCTCTGCTTTGAAGTATGATGATACAGGTACTACTGCAGCAGAACCAATAACAGGAGCAGCGTCTGCGCTGGTATCCGACGACTCGTTGTCGGAACAGGGCAACCACACGACTTCGTAAGGTGGTGGTGAGGGCAGTCGCCACGGACCGGACGCGCTACCAGTGGAAATGAGGTCGAAAAACGGACTGTGCGCCCGTAGCCCTTCGGGTTCCTCGTACGCCTCGTCGTCAGCGTCGTTCTCTGTCTCACCCTGTTGCTTTAGGGCATGTATGTCTACTACGCGCTGCTGGGGCTGAGTGTCCGAATAGCTGTAAGTCTCAGCGCGTGCGGCGTTGATGGCGTCGGTTGATGTAGCGGTGGAGAGGTTCTGTGCAACGTGCTGCGTGTCAGTACTAGTAGCGGCAGTCGCAGCAAGAGGTGTAGCAGCAGCAGCAGCAGGTGCAGCAGTAGCAGGCGCAGCAGTAGCAGGCACAGCAGCAGCAGGCGCAGCAGCCTCAGCAGGCGCAGCAGTAGCAGGCGCAGCAGTAGCAGGCGCAGCAGCAGCAGCAGCAGCAGCAGCAGCAGCACTAGCAGCACGAAGATCACCAGCAGCCGCAGCAGGCGCAGCAGTAGCAGCAGCAGCAGCGTGCTTAGCAGTAACAACCGTCGCGAGTGTAACAACGTCGCTACCACGACGACTACTACTACCACTACTACTGCTGCGTGCGCTCGCTACAGCGGGAGGGTGATAAGACCAAGCGGTTGCGGCGGTAGTCTCAATTTCAGTAGCAAGAGGAGACGCTGACGCTAAACGATCACCGTTCTGCGTACTCTTCTTGTTCTTGAACTCGATTAGATCCTTGGATGACACTAGTTGTTGTGTTTTGCTCATGGTGGTGACTGTAGAGGGCAGCAAAAGACTGAGTGAGTGAATGGGTGTTTCCAGCCCCCTTATATACTCCTTCTCGCTTCTAGAGCTAAGCTACTTACGGCTCTGTTCAGCTGCCGCCGGCTGACCAGCGGCCATTCACAAAGAAGAACAAAAAGACATAAGGCATGACGTTTTCAGCTGGATCCCTTTCCCCCTCCCCTTTGAGAGATCGACTGACATGAGCTAAGCTACTTACTGCCTTGTTCAGCAATTCAACGTGCGTTAGCTGTATAAAGGATTAAGCAGTTGCTGCCGCCGGCTGACCGGCGGACATTCACAAAGAGAAACAAAAGACATAAGTCATGACGTTTTCAGCTGGATCTCTTTCCCCCCTTTTTTGAGAGATCGACTGCCATGAGCGGGCGGTGTACCGACTGTGCTAATTCAACGCGCATTAGCTGTATAAAGGATTAAGCAGTCATGAGCTTAGAGTGTGTATACAAAAAACTACAGGAGGCGTGTTGTGTGAAGCAGGACCCCCTAAGACGGGTGTGTCTGTCTGTGAGTAGAGTCGTGTGCATGTGGTGAGCGACTTAAGTGTAAAACAAAAAAAATCACCGCCTCCTGCCGTGGTGAGTAGACTGGCCGGCGGCGGCCGGCTAGTTCAATAGGGGTGACAGCTGACTAAGGCTGTGCATGAAAATCCGATTTTCACCTGACCTCTGACGTTTGTTACAATGAATGCCAAAGGGGGAGAGAGTCGTCCTCAGGTAGGGGGTAGGAGGTAAAGCTATGGATAAGGAAAAAACACCATTTTCAGCTGGCCTCCACAGATGGCGATGACATACCCCTCGTCATCTAAGCTCTTAAGAAGCTCTTAAGGAGCGGAGCGGCTGCTAGACAGCTGGGGTGCTGTTGGAAATAGGATTAAACTCCCTCTGTATAAAAGCTCTGATTTCTGTTGGAAAAAAACCATATCAACTCTGACCACGGTAACGTCTACTACCACCACCACCAGCACCACCGCCGCCGCCACCGCCGCCGCCGCCAGTCACAGCTGATCGCCTCATTAAAGCATGTGATGTCGTCACTTCTAGTCACATGCTTCATCAAGTCGCTTCCAGTCACGTGATCCTAAAGACCCTCACTTCCTAAACAAAAAAAAATGAAGAGACACGCTTCTTCCTCTCGAGAGGAAGAAGCGTGTCTCTCGATTGAAATCTTTTCTTTTCTTTTTTTCTTAAAAGAGACAAACGCCCCTTAGAGTGCCCCCCCACCCCCCTAGAGTGCCCCCCTCCCCCCTCCCCCCCTCCCCCCCCACCCGCCCCATGCATCCTAAAAGCGCCCCCCTCCCCATACATCTTAAAGGGGCCCCCCTCCCCCCCTCCCCTCCCCTCCCCTCCCCTCCCCTCCCCCCTTATACACTCTAAAGAACGCTTCTACCTAGTTCAATAAGTCACTTCCAGTCGCTCGTAAAACAATAAAAATGAAAAAAAAACTTATATCGTAGTGTTTTTTATTAGTTTACCAAAAAAAATAAGAGACTCGCCTCCTCCTCCTTCTCCTCCTCCTCTCCTTCTCCTCCTCCTCCTCCTCTCCTCCTCCTCCTCCTCCTCCTCCAAAAAAAGAAAATATATCACATTTTAAAGCGCGTGACCCCTTAAAGACGCTCATCTCTTCATTAAGTCGCGTGACGTCACTTCTTCTTCTTCTTCTTCTTCTTCTTCTTCTTCTTCTTCTTCCGGTCACGTGATCAATCAGGTCACTTCCGGTCACGTGATCCTCAATGAGGTCACTCACTTCCGGTTGGCCATTAGGTCATGTGACGTCACTTCCGGTCACGTGACTCATCAGGTCACTTCCGGTCACGTGATCCTAAATTAGGTCATATGACGTCACTTCCGGTCCCCTAAGTAGGTCATATGACGTCACTTCCGGTCCATAAGTAGGTCATATGACGTCACTTCCGGTCACGTGACCAAATGGCGGCCTCTGATTGGCTAACTAGGTCACGTGACGTCACCACTAATCCCCTAAGTAGGTCACTTCCGGTCACGTGACCAAATGGAGGCCTCTGATTGGCTGCAGGTTGATTGAGTAATAAACAGTAGTTAACCATAGTCCCGTTCCGATACATACAATACTACTCCCCCTTGCTCTGGCAGACCTTCTCAGGTCTCTGACTGTATCACATTGAAAGATATCGAAAGCCGCATATACATATTGATCGAATCTCATATACATCAAGGATTAGCATTGTTGTACAGGAGAACGAAATAAACCCTGTTTTCTTGCATCTCTACATGAAAACTGCAGTTCGAGTCCTTATTTAATCGAATTACATATAGACGAACTCTACACTGGTGCCGTGACCAGGATTTTCATGAAAGAGATAGCGGACTGACCCTGGCGGAGGCTCAGTCAAGAAAGGGGGGGGATGAAGGATCCGGAACCGAACTGGAGGATGGGGAGCTGGATCTCACAGTGGCCCAAATAAACGAAGTCTGGAATGTGGCATCTCGGATGCACACCCCGGACAAGAAAGGATCTCGAAAGAGGAGTTTGGTTTTTCGAACTCCAGGAGAATTCACTCCATTAAGAACGATTCCGAATACCAATCCGTTCAGAGGGAACCCGTGGGCGGACGCACTTCCCTCGGAACCTAACCTCGGACACATGGAAAAAGATCTGTCCAGGCGAGGCCGACAGATCCCTGATTACGATGCCTACTGCGAGAAATTGAAAGCCGAGGAAGAGCAAATGAGGGATCGGTATACGGCCATGAACGAGGATCTGATCCGTCTGGCAGACGAAAAAGCTAGGGTAATCGCCCAGAACCAGAAAGAAGCAGAGGAATTGAAGGAGGTGAAAGCCAGAATACAGGCCGACAGGAAATATATCAGTGAACAGTTGGCACTCGAAACTTCTCAGTTGGCCAAGGTTCAACAGAAGATGAAATGTGTCCAGCACAATCTAACAGAAGAACAGACGCAGCTCCAGAAAGACAGAGAGGAGGCTCGTAGAAGTTGTGATCTTCGGGACACCTACGAAAGCGAGATTGAGCGACAGTCCCAGAGGGTAAAGAAAATCAAGGCGGACTATTCGAAAGAGGAAAAGTCCGGCCACAGTTCGAGCAAGAACGAGAGGCCTTGAAGCAGGCCCGAGGTGAAATGAAAGCGGACCTCGAGGTTATTCAGAAAAAGAAAGAAGAAGTGAATGACACCTATCTGGCCTACCAGAGTCAGATGGAGGAGATCCGCAAAGCGGAAGAGGTTCGTAACAAAGAACCAACGAATGAGGGAGGCCGGCTACCAAAGCATGTCGCGTCCACCCCTAGTCCGATCTTGACTACCGTGGAGCCAATCGAAACACGGGGGGTAGTTGCGGACGGTAAGTACGAACGAACCCACGGGAGGACTGCCCCGAATGACGCCGACCGTAAGGTAACGTATGGGGGAACAGAGGAGAAAGAGATCTCTAGTACCCATGATATTACGAGCGAGGCCCCACCCAAACGAATGAATCATAGCTACGGCTCTCTGCATCCCTTTGCGGATGACACCCTGGCAGGACACCATTATACGGTACCACCACCACCGATATATAATATAACCTACCAGTACCGGGCACCATTACCCGGAGCCGGATCGAACGAAGGACATCAGTCCTATAATGAAGGGGGGGGATCGATTCCGAGCAGGGGATCGGGTGGTGCTCCGAATCCCGGAACTAACCCGGGAGGAGGAACTGGGACTGTGCCGGACCCTGGTTCATACGGAGGTTACCCCCCCAGCCCTGATCGAACCCAGCCCCATCCAGGAGGAGGGACACCAAGACCAGTCCCTGCCCCGAGAAGGTTGACAAAACGATCATCTATGGGCCCGAGGGTCGCTGCAATAGTGGAATCCGATCCTTGTATACAAGGGATGGGGATAGACTGTTGTAGTCGAACCAGGGAGGATGAGTCTGAAATGGAATATGGAATGGAGCTGGAGGCAGTCGGATCGACTGGTATGGAGTCACAACAGTGCTCGGAAGCCTGTTCGGACTCCCCGGCGGTTCAATGGGGAGAATTGGAAGGAAAGCTACCAAGACTTTTGTGACGACAACCGTTACCATGGGTGGGACAAGGAGGCTTCCTTGGGTCCCCTCATCAAATGGTTGAGTGAAGGTCCGGGAAGAATAGCGGTAGATGATTGGCAAGAGACGTATGGAGAGGCCGGAGATTATGACCAATTGGTGGCAGCAGCCACACATATCTTTGGTGTATTGTCAGCGAATGATCCTTGGTCGGAGTTCCAGGTACGGACGCAAAAACCGAAGGAGTCTCCGAAAGTGTTCGGTCTGGAACTTCAAAGGTTGTTGCAAAAGGCCCGACCTTATTGGAGGCATGATGATGAATATTTCTTAGATGAACTATTCACCCACTTCTGAGGACTGAGGGATCCGACACATGCTGAACTCGTCCAGAAGGAATGGGGACGAGGTTCCTCAATGGTAGATTTCTTCTTGGCTATAGATCAGCATGAAAAGAAGAAACGATTACTTGCTGGGTTCGTACCCAACCAAAGGGTGGCGTCCGCACATGCGGCCACCCCCGAAGAGAGTGATTCGAATGATGGTTCGGATGAAGAAAGAATTGCGGCCATCGGGGGCGACAAGAGGGATAGGAAGAATCGGTGGAAGAAAAACGTTAGTAAACCACCTGAGAAAGAGAAGCCAGTAGAGGTAAGCTCTAAATCGGTCCCTACCCCCCTGGTGGTGGAGTTATCCGAGAACGAAAAGCGGTTGATGGCCATGATGGAAGAAATGAAAGGGTTGTTGGACTATCAGAAACGACCGAAGCTGGATAGAGCAACGGTGAAGTGTTTCAGATGTCAGGAGACCGGACATTTCGCAGCCGAATGTACGGCGGAAAAACCTGTTTGGAGAGAAAGAAAGAGAGAGGAGACGGGAAATTAGAGGGGGTTGTCCGTGAAGGCAAGCTGACGACCCCGAATAAAGTATGCCAGGATACAATCCATACGAACGCGATTGAGGAGTCTGTAATGTATCCGCCCAGCAGCATGGGAAATGCTAATGAGCCGAAAACATGTGGGGCTGGGGGTGTTGGTGAGACAGTTGCCAGGGAGAGCAAAGAAGGGAAACCGATCACCAATAGAGAGGAAGGTTGGGTAGAAGAACTATCCAGGATCGGGGGGATCCGCCTTCCCCAAGGTCATCCGTGTCTGGAGTATTTGAAAGGATTCGGATTCAATTTTGACATGACAGACGACGTCAAACGGTTCGCAAGTAATCCCTCGATGATGGGAGGAAAGAGATGGTATGTGTCCGTATCTGTAAACGGCAGAATGGGGGAATTTTTGTTGGATACCGGGGCTAGCCACTCCGCTATGTCGAAAAGATTCTTCGATCTGGTGTCGAACATGGATGATGACCTCACAACGAGGGTAAATGCATGTGCGGCTGACGGGAGCAAGATACGAACGTTTGGTAGGACTTGTATGATCATCTTGGTGGGCGGTAGGGAACATATCATTTCCCCTACTGTTGCTGGGATTGAGGACGACGGGATCATAGGGATGGATTTCGCTTCCTTGTATGGAGCAAAATTGGATCCCGTCTCGGGAGTGTTGAAGTTAAATCATCCCTACAAAGACAGGATACAATGCCTGGCACGTGAAGTTAGTGGTGTAGCGAGTGTAGTACAGACGGTAAAAATACCTCCCGGAATGGCATGTGATGTCTTGATAGCCTCCAGTAGGATGAAGAGGGGCGTTCCGGGGGTTTTCGAACCTAATGTGACTGTGTTGGGAAAGAAGGGATTGGAATCGGCCGACACCCTGATAGGGAATATAGCGTGGGGAGTGGCCCCCATCACGAACCCGGGTTCGAAAACCGTCTACCTAGAGAAAGGCACTGTAGTAGGAGAAGTGATATCCGCGGAAGCGGTCACCAGTAGCTTTGAGAAGGGAAACGGACTAGTCCCGAACTGTGAAGGAATGGAGGAGGGAATAGCAACATTAATAGAAAGGTCCGGAGTACAGACAGAGGGACAGAAAAGTGCCCTGAGGGAGATGTTGACTGAGTGTAGTTCAGCCTTCGCGCGGCCCGGAGAGCCGTTAGGACGAACGGATCGGGTCCTACACTCCATCAATACGGAAGGGGCGAACCCAGTAAAGATACCGTATCGACGTCTTCCTCTGGCAAAGAAAGTGGTAGCGGAAGAAGAGATTACGAAAATGTTGGCGGAGGGGGTGATAACCCCTAGCACCAGTCCTTGGAGTAGTCCTGTATGTATGGTAACCAAGAAGGATGGGAGTATCCGATTCTGTATAGACTACCGGAAGCTAAATGGCCTGACTAAGAAGAATTCGTATCCGCTCCCCCGGATAGACGAGACCATTGATTCCCTTGGTGGAAATGAATGGTTTTGCACGATTGATTTGCAGTCTGGTTATTGGCAGGTGGGAATGAAAGAAGAAGACAAGGAGAAAACAGCGTTTTCGAGCCATGTAGGGTTGTACCAGTATAACGTGATGCCATTTGGACTATGTAATGCTCCGGCCACGTTCGAAGCCATGATGGAGACCTTACTGAGTGACTTGTTGTGGAAGAAATGTCTAGTGTATCTGGACGATGTGATAATATTCGGAAAGACATTTGACGAATGCCTGGGGAACCTGAAGTTAGTGTTACAGCGGATAATCTCGAATGGATTGAAGCTGAAGCCTAAGAAGTGTAATATGTTTCAGAAAAGTATTAACTATCTAGGACGGATCATCTCTACGGAAGGGGTGAAGGCTGATCCGGAGAAGGTTAAGACGGTAACGGACTGGAGCATTCCTAAGGGGCCGAAAGAAGTGAGATCCTTCTTAGGGTTTTGTTCTTATTACAGAGATTTCTTACCAGGATATTCCCGGATAAGTTATCCAATCCAATGTCTGTCGCACTGGACCCCGGGGAGACGTAAGGAGAAGTTCCCATGGGGAAAGGAACAAGGGGAAGCATTCGAAACAATTAAACGGTTGTTCGTGGAGACACCGGTGTTGAAATACCCCACTGCGGATGGTCATTTTATATTAGACACTGATGCGAGCAATGAAAGTATAGGGGCAGCCTTGTCTCAAGTCCAAGATGGGAAGGAGGTTCCAATAGCATTTGCAAGCAATACAATGAGTAAAGCGCAAAGAAATTATTGTACGACAAAGAGAGAATTATTGGCAGTGGTAGTGTATACAAAGAAATATAAACACTTCTTGTGGGGATCTGATTTTACGTTACGTACGGATCATTCCTCTCTGCGGTGGTTATTGAACTTTAAAGATGCGGAAGGTATGATAGGACGGTGGTTGGCACACCTATCTGAGTTCGGATTGGACCACAGCCAAATTCAGCATAGAAAGGGGGCTAAGCATGTGAACGCTGACGCGTTGTCGCGAATCCCAGTGAAGAAGTGTCAGAATGAGGGATGTGATGATTGTGGGAAGCATAATGCCGTGCTGGCAGGAGTCCGAAAGCCTTTTAGAGATCTCGAACCGGTAATACTGGAATGGGACGAGAACTCCATTAAGAGCTTCCAGGAGAGAGATGCGAATAGTATCCGTCTGAAGATGTTACTTCGAGAAGGAAGGGTCCCGACTCGGCCGGCGATATCGTTGGAGAACAGGGAGATGAGGCGACTGATAGCTCAATGGACAGAGTTAGAGGTGGTAAATGGATTGATTTATAGGTGGAAGACGAATGCTTTGGGAAATAAGTCAAGACAGATCTTTATTCCTACTGCCATGCGAAGGGATATAATGTTCTTTTGCCATGGACATCGGACCAGTGGTCATTTTGGTAGAAAACGGTCCCTGGAAAGGCTGGCTAGAATGTATTACTGGCCAGGTATGAGTACGGATCTGTTGAGATGGATAGACACTTGTCCGAAATGTTGTACGAGCAAGCCAGGTCCTGGGCTAGGTAAAATGCCCTTGACCCAGGAATTGTTTGGAGTAAGGTTCGCGAGGGTGGCAGTAGACATAATTACAGGATTTGTGACAACTCCGGAAGGAAATACATGTATGATGGTAGTAACGGATTACTATACGAAGTATACGAAGGTATTTCCGATGAAGGATCACAAAGCAGCGACTTGTGCGAGAATGTTAGTTAAAGGATGGATCCTATACTTTGGAGTGCCTCTGATGTTGCATAGCGACCAAGGGAGAGAGTTCGAATCGAATCTATGGCAGGAAATGTGTCATCAATTGGCCATTTGCAAGACCCGAACCAATCCGTATCGACCACAGAGTGATGGTCAGGTGGAAAGATTCAATCGTACCCTAATACAGGTCCTGAAGAGTTTAGTAAATCAAGAAATGGATGATTGGGATGAGCAGTGCGACTTTGTTTGCCATGCTTATAATAGCACGGTACATGCGAGTACGAACTGCTCTCCGAATCTGTTAGTATTCGGAGAAGATCTGATTATGCCAGCGGACCTAGTGTTCAGAGTAGTTGGTATGAATCCAGATGTCCCGTGTCAGATCATGTTTGTGGAAGCGTTGAAGGAACAATTCCGGAAGGCGTACGAATTAGTAAGAAAAGAGTTAGGAAAGACAGCTAAATGGCAGAAAGTGGGCTATGATACTAATCTAAAGGTTCGGCGGTTTGCGGTAGGGGACTTAGTAGCGAGATACCACGAACCTCTGGTTGGCATCAAGCTGAGGGATAATTGGGATGGTCCGTGGAGGATTACCCAGAGAATAAGTGATGATACGGTCCTGATGAGAGATACCTTCGGGAGGAATCAGAAATCGAATGTGGCCCGGTTGAAACCATGGAAGGGGAGAGAGTACTCCACGGAAATGTTCAAGATGGGACAAGAGGAGAAGGAGGAAA
Source organism: Harmothoe impar (assembly GCA_947462335.1). Lineage (NCBI taxonomy): Eukaryota > Metazoa > Annelida > Polychaeta > Phyllodocida > Polynoidae > Harmothoe > Harmothoe impar. The sequence continues at coordinate 60,742,197 of OX381717.1, forward strand.
TGAAAAGGGAGTTAGATAAAGTAATCGAGAAGAGGGGTCCGGGGAGACCTAGGAAAGTGAAGAAGGAAACGGTGCAAGTTAAACAAACTCCAAAAAGATCGGAGAAAGCAAAGAATGTCTCGGCAGGTGTAGACAGGAAGAGAAGGACTGTTCCCTATATGGCTAAGAGGGAACGGAAGCAGACCGCTCCGAATGTCGGGTGTAAAGAGAATCCAGTGGGGGTTCGTCGCAGCCCTAGGTTGAGAGTGAGGGGTGCTGTTACCTAACCTGAAACACAACGATGTAATCAGTTAAATATTGTCATAATTATCGGGGTAACCTGGTAATTTGTCTTATATGTAGGAATGATCACGACAGAAGCCAGAAATCCAACAAACTCACCTTTGAATGTGCCAGTGGGTGGTGGACGGGTAATCCGGCGGATTAGTAGTTGCTATCCGTATTTAAATCCATAATGACTCGAGATGAATTCGACAGGGCGGTGAGGATATCAGTGCTATAATTACCTGATCGTAATGCGTGACGCGCGGGAGAAGTGATTGAGTGTTTATGTTTTGCAAGCGCGGGAAAACAATGAAGTCTCGCCGAATGCGCGGTGTCTCGCGAGACCGACGCGCGTGCGCAAAGGTCGACGCGGGTCAACGATCCGCCATATTTGTTTACGGTTCGCCGGACAGAGTAAGGGGAAGCGTATCAGAGCACAAAAAGCGAGGGTATAAAGACTGTTTCAAGTGATATCGGTGTATAGCAGGTGGGTGAAGTAGCCAGGAGCCCGTAGAGAGGGTCCTGGTACCTGTCATTCAAGTTTATATCGATTGAAAGAACGTGAGTGTCACGATGGCTTCGGCGTCTGGCTCTCATTCGGAAAGATCGGCCGTCGACGAGGTGTCCGAGACGTTCATGGAGACTGAGGCGATGTCGCCAGTTACAAAGACCGAAGAAAGTGTACTGAATGAGGATAGTTCCGAAGAAGAAGATACCACTATGGGAATGGAGATTGAGGAGATATTAGAACGATCGGACGAGCCGCTGCTCGAACCGAATCTGGATGGGTTCAAGTCTCGGTATGACGGCCGGGAGGTACACATCCACGCCCGAATCCTGAAAGGAGAACGAAAGTGTTGGAATGCAGCCACCAGAGACTGTGTTCGGCACTTTTTATCACCGACTGAGTACGCAGCCCTACCATCATCATGGCTGCTATATTATAATATGACCGAGGCTGGCCTGCAAGTGAGCCAGTCGTTCCGGAGGGCCATCTTCGATTGCGAAATCGCACATCGACAGCATCGCCTTCCGAATGTCCCGTATGTACTGACCGATCATACGGGGATGGGGGTTACCGGAATGGACATTGTCGGAGATGTCATATACCGGGAACCGGATATCGAGAAAGAACCGAGGAATGAGGAAGATTGGGTCGAACTGGCCAAGAATCCGAAGGTTCCGAGTCTGTACACTTTGGATGGGGACGAATTACTTCGTCGTCTGAAGGAGTGTGCTGATCCGGAGGAAAAACTGAATGAGATCATTCGATTCGGGAGGGGACCTACGCCAATCGGGCGTACGTACCCGGGCGAGAGGAAGAACTGACTGCGGCCCAACATAAAGAACGATTAGCATCTATCCGAAAGGGGAAAGCTATCCTGAAGGCGGCCAAGAGCAAAGGTAGCCCTTCGACGGAGAGCGAAACTGATGGGGAAGGCAGTGCTAAGAAAACGAAAGGAAAGAGTGTGAAGGGTAGGGGAAGGAAAAAGACCCTAACTGACACCGAATCTGACAGTGACCAGGGTGTTTTCCACACGGTCCTGTCGGCGAAGGATAAGAAGAAGATGAGGGAGAGTAAGAAAGACACTAAAATGACTGTGCCGAAGCAGGTGGTCACTAAAGTCACCGAGGCAGTTGGCAAGAAAGATCCTTCGAGTGGAGATCCACTGAAAGAACGAATGGCTGCCGTTCAGGCTGCTGCCACTGCTAAAGTAGGCAGTATAATTGGCAGAGGGAGTGTAAAGAAGGCTGTCAAGGTGACCGAACCCGAGGACAGTCCGGACGATGAGTCTGGACCGGACTCAGGTGGCGAACCTCCAGAGACTGATCCGGATCCAAACAAAAAGGATTCGGAGGAAGAAATGGAGGTACCGAATGAGGAAGCACCGAATGAGGAGGTACAGGAGGAGGAAGAGGAGAAGAATGAAGGGAAAGAGGAGGAGAACACTGAACGACTACAGCGAATCTGGAGGAATAGTGAAGCAAAGTTTGCCCACTTCATTCCAGGTTCGTTTGAAGAGTGCGCGAAGGGCAAGAAAGCTTACGGTTGCCCTGAGCCTCGCAACATGAACGATGAGAGTGATGACGAAGATTGGCTTCGGGAAACCGAAGACGATGCTTTGCCATCAGAATTCTATGATGAGTGGTTCAACCAGATTCTTAAATATCCGGAAAGCTACTACATAAGAGACCAGAAGTCAAAGTTACGCTGGGCATACCTGTGTTGGTATATGAAAGACGGTGAGCGGTATTGCCCGTTCACCATATGCATTGAAGAGAAAGGAACGAACAGGACGTATCCGACTCGAATGCGGTTCCTGCGCCATCTTTGCGAGAGGCACTTTCACCACACCGTGGTCTACGAATGTGCTAATTGCAAAGGACAGAGGGATAGCGCAACCTGCAATGGTTGTGTTACTCCGAGAAGGGGCGTGATGGTTCGCCATCTTAAGTACTGCCACAGCCCCGGATTGAGTGCAGCACGTGAGAAAGTAATGACCCTGCACGATAAGGTGATGATGGAGTACAATAAAATGATTCCGTCGGACTTCAAGCAGATCACAGTGAAGACCGACTCATTTTGTAATGTACACGAGTCTAAGAAAGGCAAACTGTGTGCGAGGGTTGCATTAGTGCGAGCTCGAGGCAAGTTTAAGATGTCGAACGAGCTATATTCTAGAGTGTGCGAATGGCGAGGTGATCCACCTAAAGCCAAAATAGATGAGAAAAGGCGGGCTAGCCGTAGCCCGGCGAGTGGTAGGGGAAAGAAACATCGATCCGATTCGCCTGAGAACTCGGAATTCAAGAAACCACTGGCCGTGGCTCGGGACTCCAGGTCGACTCATCAGAAGAGGAAAGATTCGACTGAGTATCAGTCACCCATGAGTGGGGGGTTGGGCTCACGTCCTTCCTCGGCAGCATCATCAGCTTCGCAGAGTGATAAGCCACCTGCTTGGTTCGATCGGAAAGAACCGGCCCCTACGCCGGCATCGAGTGATTACCCGGAAGTAGGCGGACAGAAGGTTCCTCAACGTGTCGAACCTGAACTGACTCAGGTTCCGGACAATAGGCCACGACTGAGCACACGACCGGTGGATCTTTACTTCGATCCGAGTGACAAAGTGGTTTGTGCCCAAGCCCAGGAGGCGGTGGACAATTTCCAGGAGTCTCAGAGGGAATTGGCTGTCCGATATAATCAGGGGGTGGCGAATCTATTCGCCCGCTCTCTGGTTGAACAGGAAGCCACTTGCCGAATGACTCTGGAGAAGGAGAACGAGGCGCTATTGGCAGCCGAAACTGCTAAAATCCGGAACGAGGCCAAGCTAGCCGCATCAAAGACTGCATTGGCTCAGAAACGACTGCAGGAGTCCAATGACCGGAACGAGGCTATGAACGTCAAGTTCCAGCAGGTGTTTGGTGTATTTATGGACGAGTGGGACGGCACCCGCGAATCTGCTCTGGAACTACTAAAGAACCAGGGTGATGAAGGGTGAGCCCTCAACTCGGGAGTGATAGCATATGAGTGAATTGATATTCGAAAGAGAATGAGTTGGTGGGGTATGAATGTCTACTGAACAATCGAACAAGCGGTAACAGGAGTACACAGGATGAAATTGGGTGACCAGACATATGAAGAGGAGAGCGCCAATCACCCGTTCGGAAGAACGTGTCTGTTCAGTCAGAACAGAGACAGCAGTACGAAAAATGAAGAGGAGAGCACCACTAACCCGTTCGAATGAACGTGCCTGTCCAGTTTGGGACAGGACGGCTGTTGAAGAGGAGAGCACCAAACACCCGAGTTCCTCCGAAAGGATGGAACTTCGTGCCTAACCAATGTCCAAAAAGGTTAGGATGGCTGCCCGGATCTTCAATTTTTGTTTCCTGTTTTTTTTAATCATGAGAGATGTCAAGTTGTTCTAGTCGCTATTCTGTATATGTTTGTATGTATATTATACATGTGTCCCTAATAATTCGAAATGTGTCTAGCCGTTCGGATGTATTACCACCTGCGTACATAATATTAGTTTTTGAATATTTTTATAAACCCTACTGTGTTCACGACGTAACATATCGCTTTACTAAAATAAACTCAGTTGTATGAGTTTATATTAAATTGTATATATATTTAAAAGAATAAGCGTATGTATTGTCTGGGGGGGGTGGTGTAGGGACACTAATATTATTACGATAGTCGAACGCCTACAAGGTAGTTCGGGCGGCCAGAGCCAGGGGGCACCCCTATCGGAGGCGAACAGTATATAAGCTGTCCTCACCCCCTTGCTCTGGCAGACCTTCTCAGGTCTCTGACTGTATCACATTGAAAGATATCGAAAGCCGCATATACATATTGATCGAATCTCATATACATCAAGGATTAGCATTGTTGTACAGGAGAACGAAATAAACCCTGTTTTCTTGCATCTCTACATGAAAACTGCAGTTCGAGTCCTTATTTAATCGAATTACATATAGACGAACTCTACATTAGTAATATATTGTGTAAAAATATCAATTAACTTTTTCCCGGCATTTCCTTCTACATAGCCCCCATTTCAGCCGTTTTGACGCTTGCCTGTCAAAAAGGTCAACCGGTCAAAGAGGTAACCCAATCAAAGACAATCAAGTTGTACTGATCTGGTGGGACCTAGCCCTATCTTAAATTTTCTTCCAACAGGCGTAGGTACTAGTGCTCAATGTGCCCTGTTATAAACCTTCTTCACAGAAGCAAGCAAGTCATTTCTAGGCTGTCTCACGAACTTGGGCCAATGTCTTTGTCTATGACCGGGTGCCGTCTATGACCGGGGGCCGTCTATGACCGGGGGCCGTCTATGACCGGGGGCCGTCTATGACCGGGGGCCGTCTATGACCGGGGGCCGTCTATGACCGGCTATCTAAAAAAGTTGTTTGGAGGAATAATAATGTTTATCCCTCCAAACAACTTTTTTAGATAGCCGGTCATAGACGGCACCCGGTCATAGACGGCACCCGGTCATAGGCGGCACCCGGTCATAGACAAAGACATTGGCCCAAGTTCATGAGACACAGCCTCTACTGTTTAAAAAACATGCTCACACGGCTGCAGTATCTGCTCAGTATGTCGATGGTCGTCTGTAGGTAGAAATTCGGCATGAAGGCCTTGATGAGGAGGAGGATGGGTTTGGACACGATACCCACCAGGTACATCGTCTTACGTCCGTAACGATCTGAGAGGACGTTAACAATGATACCCAGCATACCAATGATGATAGTCCTCACCATCATCATCACCTCAATGTAGATCTCGGCACCACACACCATGTCAAACTGAGAATCAAAATTATTTTTTTCTTTTAAATACAAGCTTTATTATGTTTAAGTACTGGAAGAGCCGAATTCAATGTCCCCATTGAATACAATGTGGCTGTATTCTATGGGCTAAGAAAAAGCTGTTTTCCTTCAATAAATGGCTTAAAATTAAAAAAATAAACACAAATGCCAACAACTTTGAGACTGCTCTTATGTATTTCACTCGTGGGGGCTGGGGCAGTATCCCACTCAGCCTGCCGCTTCGTGGGATACTGCCCCAGCCCCCACTCATGAAATACACCAGAGATGGTATCAATGGGCGTTGCCATTGTCTATGTATGACAAAACATTTGCATACTTGACTATACATGTGTGAATGGTAACCATATGGGAACTCTTCAATTTGGGGGGGCTGTTACCCATATCACTTATGGCTGTGTCTCATGAGATTGTAACAATTGAAATGTTTTTGGCTGGGTGTAAGTTTCAAAACAACCAATTTTGCTCAATGTAGTGTATTGGACATACATTCAGTACAATATATGGGTTTCATGTGAGAAATGTCAATAATGTGTCAAGGAGATTTAAGGTATAAGAAGAGTTAATGCTTACATCAGTGGTGATTGTGCTGTCATACCCAGCGTCAGGGTCAAACCAGTAACCATGACTACAAGGTCGTGTCTCATTGCTGATAGACCGGTTCACATATTCTGTACACTTCTCATATTTCAGTTCCCCATTTTCCCACCAGGTGGGGATGGTGTCGTTAAATGTGGAGTTGTCCGGGACCTTGCAGTGGTACGGAGGGGTGTCAACTATAAAGTGTAATATTAATGGTGTCCTGAGTTCACAGAGCTGTCAGGGGATGTACACAGGTATTAAAGGGTAACATCACTGAAGTGAAATGTCTTGTGCTAGGTTACAGTGTATGGTTATTTCTGTATACTGTGAAAGTACTTATTTTCACGGGTGTAATTTTTTGCTGAGGTAGCAAAAAAGACTAATTCGCGGGTATTTAATCCCTACTGTAGCATATAAGAATTTCGCGGATTTTTCATTTCCGTGAATATAGCGAAAATATATACCCAGCGAAATAAAGTACGACCACAGTATTCACCCCTGGTGTAACAGGGCTTTAGTATTTTATGCTGTAGTATGTCAAAGGATTAGTGACAAAAACTACTTTGTATATGTCATTCCATTTTCATGCTTTATTCTATATATGACAAATGCGAGATAAATACGCTACTGTAAAACATTGCATATAAGCCTAAGGCCAAAAAAAGAAGGTGTGTTTCAGGTTACATGGTCTGAAAATCTACGTAGGGTAGGTCGGATATTTTTTTTAATTTGATGTTTTTTTGAAAAGCACCAAAAACATTCCTTTAAGCAATAACAGCATCTTATTTTTGCTAAAAAAATAGTAAATAGAAGGGATCCCTGCAGGGGGGCAGAAACAGTACCCAAAATTGACTCGCAAACTTCAGCACCGACTTGCTGACACTGGCGTCTACTCGTGGACGATCAAATTGACTCTGAAATAGCCCTAAAATTACTTTAAATATTTATACAAATGTTTTCTCAAAATTGGATAAGAATTTCTAGCGTTGGCCCTGTTTTGCTAGGTAGGTAGTAACCTGAAACATACCTCTTTTTTAATTTGGCCTAACTCGCGTATAAGCCACCCCCTAGCTTTGAGGAATCATATAAGCCTAACTAGGGGTCTGGAAATTGTTATTTTAGTGCTGTACTATAGTAGCAAAAACCTGCGTATAAACCGCACCCTGACTCTGGGCTGATCGTAGAGGCCGCACCTGTGATCTGACTCATTTACAAGCCGCGGCTTCTACGTGAGGTTTTATGGCATGACTATCATATGATATAGAAATAGTAGAGAATATGTATTATTACTATAAATTAATTCATAATATAAATCCTTACATGAAGGGTTAGACATCTCAGTTAGATCTTAGTGATTAATACCTCGGACTCTGAGCTGAGTGAGTTCTATTTGTTACCACACTAAATAAACAGGGGAGATGTCTCTACAATACACCATACCAAAAACAACTGCTGTAGTTCATGTCACTGGATCTGCCCTAGATATGTCTACTGAATATCTCACATTCTGTCAGCTTAATAAGCACACATACACACACACCTACCCATTACTGTTTGTATCTCCCCGGGCCCTGTGTATTACCACAGGTCACATAGCACTCTTGCTGTTTGAGCACATATATCCAATATTTTATACCAAAGTCATTGCTATAATCAAAGTGGGTTCATATGCCAATATTTTCTTTTAACATGGATTTTTTGGATCTAATTACCCTTACAGGCAAAAACTAGCTTCTGCTACCAGCACCCCTATCTATACAATGTTCTTTGACGATCTAATAGGATATTTATATATGACGTTCTAATAGGATCCAAATTGGATAGGAGTGTGTTGTGTTTTCCTAATTGGATAGGAGTGTGTTGTGTTTTCCTAATTGGATAGGAGTGTGTTGTGTTTTCCTAATTGGATAGGAGTGTGTTGTGTTTTCCTAATTGGATAGGAGTGCGTTGTGTTTTCCTAATTGGATAGGAGTGTGTTGTGTTTTCCTAATTGGATAGGAGTGTGTTGTGTTTTCCTAATTGGATAGGAGTGTGTTGTTTTCATTCAATAAAGTGTATTTCCCCTTCATATTGGCGTACACACTTGGTGTGATGTATATACAATGTAGGCCTATATGTACATGTATACAAATGTTTAAAGAAAAAACTTAACTGGGTGCCAAAATATACATTTATCACTGCGATTCAAGCTCAGTGCTGCTATGAAAATAATTTAAGAAAACTCTCCAGGTCCCCTCCTAAGAGGATCAACAAAATTGGGTTTACTCACCTGTGCTATGTTATGGGCAGTAGTATATAATGTATCGGAACGGGACTATGCTTAAGTACTGTTTATTACTCAATCGACATGCAGCCAATCAGAGGCCTCCATTTGGTCACGTGACCGGAAGTGACCTACTTAGGGGATTAGTGGTGACGTCACGTGACCTAGTTAGCCAATCAGAGGCCGCCATTTGGTCACGTGACCGGAAGTGACGTCATATGACCTACTTATGGACCGGAAGTGATGTCATATGACCTACTTAGGGGACCGGAAGTGACGTCATATGACCTCATTTAGGATCACGTGACCGGAAGTGACCTGATGAGTCACGTGACCGGAAGTGACGTCACATGACCTAATGGCCAACCGGAAGTGAGTGACCTCATTGAGGATCACGTGACCGGAAGTGACCTGATTGATCACGTGACCAGAAGAAGAAGTGACGTCACGCGACTTAATGAAGAGATGAGCGTCTTTAAGGGGTCACGCGCTTTAAAATGTGATATATATTTTTTTTGGAGGAGGAGGAGGAGGAGGAGGAGGAGGCGAGTCTCTTATTTTTTTTGGTAAACCAATAAAAAACACAACAATATAAGTTTGTTTTTTCATTTTTATTTTTTTATGAGCGACTGGAAGTGACTTATTGAACTAGGTAGAAGTGTTCTTTAGAGGGGGGCGCTTTTAGGATGCATGGGGCGGGTGGGGGGGGAGGGGAGGGGAGGGGGAGGGGGGCACTCTAGGGGGGTGGGGGGGGGCACTCTAAGGGGCGTTTGTCTCTTTTAAGAAAAAAAGAAAGAAAAGAACTTAATCGAGAGACACACTTCTTCCTCTCGAGAGGAAGAAGTGTGTCTCTTAATTTTTTTGTTTATCACACGCCTTGATGAGGCGATCAGCCGCGACCGGAGGAAGTGACACTTTAAGAGGACACGCGACTTAATTGTTATAATATTTTTTTTACTTACTAATAAAGAAGACGTATGAAAATAAAACACAACAATTCACATGTCCGTTGTTCTCGTTGTTTCTTGCTTGATAAAGTCAAGTAATATCGCGATGCCGAGGTCAAACTTTCCCATGTCCTCAGTCAACACTCGAAGGAGTTCAAAAGGTGTACTGCCGGCACCGTCAGCTTCAGCTTGCCACATTTTCAACACTCGGAAGGCCCACTCAGCGGGACTTCCTCCGTATTCGCATTCTTCAGCGATCTTATCTAACCTCTCAGGCGACAATTTTAAATGTCCCCCCACCTCTTTCCACCTGCTACCTAGGCGTCTGCCGAGGGCGCCCAAGTGCTTATGCATCGCGTGCGAGTTGGGGTTCTCGAAATCCAACCCCTGCCTGTGGAGAAGGGTCATCCACTGAGCCAACAGTTCCACTCGTCTTATGCGGGTGAAGACGCGGCCGAGCTCTCCCCATCTATGACGCTGCGGGGTTTCACCCCACCAGACTCGGAACATCGCTGTACACAGCTCCTCCGGTGTCTTGACACTGCGCTCTACTAGAGCATCCATACGGGCGGCGGTAACTTTTAAGCTACTGCCCAACTCTCTCCAAGATCCGCTCAACTCTTTACCTAGTTGACGAAGCAAGGCGTCGCTATATGCTAAGCGCCGCTGTCCTACCTCTCTATTCTCCCCATCGGTCTGCACCGCGCGTCTCACGTCGTCAAGCCGCATTAACTTTTCAGGTGGACAAGGGGGTGAAGGCGAGCTTGAAAGTGGAATAGCTTGAGCCATCTCGTCTCGTCTTGGCGACGGCGGCGGCGGCGGCGGCGGCGGCGGTGGTGGCGGTGGTGGTGGTAGTAGACGTTACTGTGGTCAGAGGCGATATGGTTTTTTTCCAACAGAAATCAGAGCTTTTATACAGAGGGAGTTTAATCCTATTTCCAACAGCACCCCAGCTGTCTAGCGACCTGTCCGCATAACGCTTTTCAGCCGCTCCGCTCCTTAAGAGCTTCTTAAGAGCTTAGATGACAAGGAGTATGTCATCGCTATCGGTGGAGACCAGCTGAAAATGGTGTTTTTTCCTCATCCATAGCCTTACCTCCTACCCCCTACCTGAGGACGACTCTCTCTCCCTCTGACATTCATTGTAACAAACGTCAGAGGTCAGGTGAAAATCGGATTTTTTCATGCACAGCCTTAGTCAGCTGTCACCCCTATTGAACTAGCCGGCCGCCGCCGGCCGGCCCGGTCTACTCACCACGGCAGGAGGCGGTGATTTTTTTTTGTTTTACACTTAAGTCGCTCACCACATGCACACGACTCTACTCACAGACAGACACGCTCGTCTTAGGGGGTCCTGCTTCATGCCACACGCCTCCTGTAGTTTTTTTGTATACACACTCTAAGCTCATGACCGTTAATCTTAATCTTAAGTCACCACCATGAGCAAAAGACAACACCTAGCGCCGTCCAAGGATCTAAGCAAGTTCAAGAACAAGAAGACTACGCGGAACAGCGCTCGTTTAGCGTCAGTGCCTCCTCTTGCTACTGAAGATGAGACTACCGCCGCAACCGCTTGGTCTTATCACCCTCCCGCTGTAGCGAGCGCTCGCAGCAGTAGTAGTAGTAGTAGTAGCGGTAGTAGTAGTAGTAGTAGTAGTAGTAGTGGTAGTAGTAGCAGTACTACTGGTAGTAGTCGTCGTGCTAGCGACGTTGTTACACTCGCGACGGTATACGTTGCTGCTAAGCGCGCTGCCGCTGCTACTGCTGCCCCGCCTGCTGCTGCTGCTGCTGCTCCTTGTGCTGCTGCTGCTGGTGCTGGTGATCCTCGTGCTGCTGGTGCTCTTCGTGCTGCTGCTGCGCCTGCTACTGCTGCGCCTGCTACTGCTGCGCCTGCTGAGGCTGCTGCGCCTGCTACTGTTGCGCCTGCTGCTGCTGCTGCTGCTGCTGCACCTGCTGCTACCGCTACTACTACTGACGACAACGCTCCTGGCACAGCGCAGTACTGGCAACCGGGTTTTTACCTCCCCACTACTGTTGCTGATTTTGATGACCTGCCGCACGTTGCACAGCCCCTCTCCACCACTACATCAACCGACGCCATCGACGCCGCTCGCGCTGAGACTTACAGCAATTCGGACACTCAGCCCCTAAACCAAGAAGAAGAGGAGGAGGAGGAGGAGCAGCAGCAACAGGGTGAGACAGAGAACGACGCTGACGACGAGGCGTACGACGAACCCGAAGGGCAAGGGGTGGACGGTACGTTTTTTCGGCTCCCCTCTTCCACTACTTTCGACCTCACTTCCACTGGTAGCGCGTCCAGTCCGTGGCGACTGCCCTCACCGCCACCTTACGAGGGCGGCGGCGCTTCATCTTCTACCGCTACCCTCAGCACCGACGGCGTGTGGCTGCTCTGTTCCAACAACGAGTCGTCGGATACCAGCGCTGACGCTGCTCCTGTTATTGGTTCTGCTGCTGATTCAGCTCACGCTGATGGTGTTACTCTTCTTGCGGGTCTGAAACGTTCTAAGGCGGGTTCCAGAACAACAAGGCCTACTAAGAAGAGAAAAATACAAGAAAAAGAAGAAGATGGACGAGAAGAAGCAGAGAAAACCCCCCGTCCTCTCGGGTTAGAGTTCTGCTTAGACGGGACGTTGACGCGGGAGATCTGGGAGGACGAAGCTAGACTGTCTAGGAGGCCGCGCTACACAAAAGACGGCCAGGTGAAAGAGGTATCTCTGACCAGAAGCAAGCGAGTGCACTTCACTGCCGACGCGCTGCGCGAGCCAATAGCGCACATCGCCGAGATCCGCGCAGTGGTGCGCATACGCGACACAGCGTCCGCGCAAGGAAGACCTAATCACACCCCCTGGTTCACAGTGCTGGATGAGGAGGGCGAAGTGTACGCAGCTGTGAGCTACTACAGCGGTAAGAACCTCATCCACGTGCGCAAGTACGAAGGTCCTGACAAAAAACCCACACAGCAGGGGGTGACGCTGTCCGCCAGAGCGCTCAAAGAGTTGGATGACAAAACAGAGATTATTCTCAAATTTCTCGGTATAGATTTGGAATGAGAGACGCTCAACGCTCACGCGCGCACACACACAGTGTTTGACGTACGCTGTATGAGACAGACAGACGGATACACAGACAGCAGACAGATAAATAGATAGATAGATAGATAGATAGATAGATAGATAGATAGATAGATAGATAGATAGACAGATAGATTGATAGATAGATAGATAGACGGCAAAGTAGTTGGGAAAAACTTTTTTTAATTGGTAACTAAGTGAAAAAACAAAAAAGAACAAAAAAAAACATGACGCAGTACGTCTGCGAAAAGTGTTTCAAAACCGTACAATCACGAGAGACACGTAGAAAAATGTAGAGTAATACCTAAGTTTTGCCCTCTATGCGGCGAAGGCGATTGCCGAAAGATCACCTGTCGACGCGAATCTCTGGACGGGGTGACTATCCCTCCGCGCATATGTGCTGTACCGAACGGTGAGGAAACGTTCACGGCGAATTGGCCTGCAATACAAACGGGCGTCAGGATGCACGGGACTCGCGTGAGTGTAACAAACTTCAGGCTACCAACCGGCGAGTTGAGTGACGCTGTAGATACTATGCGTCGCATTCACTTCACGCAAAGATTTAGATACAAAGTGGGTTTCTCGGTAGGCTTACTCTTACAACACAGAGAAGACAAGAGCAAATTGCGCTACTTTCACGCAACTCTCATACAACCGCTCCCTACTATAACTAATTCAGAAACTTTGGAAGAGCTCCTCTCAAACATGGAAAACACCGTCGCTTGCGAGGAAGTACGGAAACTTTGCGACGCTGACACCAAGTGGCACGTTCTTTTTCCTACCAATTTGAACATTTGCGTTTACATGGGACCGGGGGAATTTCCCATAGGCGGTAGGATCACTCAGGCCGGTAGAGTTGGAAAGAGAAGCGGCGTGTTAGATTTTCCCAACAAGGACAACCTCTGCGTCTTCCGCTGCATTTCCTTTCACTTATACAACACCAGCAAGCGCGCTTCAGATTTGTTACGTCAGTTCTGTCCCGCTGCCACACCTGAAACCTTTCCGGGTTTGAACATCCGCGACTTACCCGCGTTAGAGAACTTGTTTGACGTACAAATAGCGGTTTACACCGCGTCGCGTCAGGTGCCGGGGCGGAAGTTGAGAAGACGCGTTACTCTGATCAGACCGCCTTCCAGAACTGTGGCCGCCCGAGGTAAAGTCAACCTACACCTGACGGCGAAAGGCGGTTTGCACGTCTCTCTGGTCACGGACTTCAACGCGTACGCAGGCATATACGAATGTTGCAAGTGTAAGGCGGCGTTCACCACCGAGTTCTTGCTGAAGAGACACAGGAACCAGCTTTCCTCTTGCCGACAAGTCAAGTTGCGCTACGTAGGTGGCATCTACCAAAATTCGAGAACGATTTTCGAAGCGCTAGCAGACTTCTCCATTTTTCCTCCCGACGGACATTCCGGAATCTACCCTTACAAGATCACCTTCGATTTCGAGGCTTTCTTCAGACCGTGCAGAGAACCGTCGACGGAACACGTGTCCCTGCTGTGGGATCACGTCCCTTTGTCGGCTAGCGTCGCATCCGACTTTCCGGGGTGGGAGGGGCCAGTCTGCTTCGTCAGAGAATCCGACGCAGATTCCGACCCCTTGTTGGACCGAGTTTTAAATCACATAAACGCCAAAGTCATCGGGGAAGCTGTGCTAGAACTTTACCGACCGACGTTAGCGAAGTTAGATGCGGCGATAGGTGAAGCTCTCCTGCTGGAGGAGGCGACATTCACCCCTTCTCCAGGCGGCTTCGCTGCGGCTCAGACCAGACACCCGTTAGTTCAACTGAAGAAGCGGCTTCTGAGATACATCCGTCAAGCTCCAGTCGTGGGCTTCAACTCGGGGCGTTACGACTTGAACCTGATCAAAATACGCCTTCACTCGTTCTTTGCCTCCGGAGACCGAAGAAACCAAGAATTCAGCGTCATAAAGAGAAGCAATCAATACTTGGCGGTTTACACACAGCACACGGTTTTCTTGGACGTAGTCAACTATTTGGCACCCGGTTACAACTACGCGAACTATTTGCGAGCTTTCACCAGAAACGAAGAGAAAGGTCACTTTCCTTACGAATGGATGACGTCTACCAGGAAACTGGGAAACAGAACACTGCCACCGAGATCGGCTTTTGACAGCGAACTGACGGGCGTCAAAATGTCCGAATCCGACTACGCCGCATGTCAGAAAGTTTGGTCCGACGAGAAGATGCAAACTATGGGAGATTACTTGATCCACTACAACAACAAAGACGTCAAACCTTTCATAGAGGCTCTGAAAAATCACACTAAATTTTTCCAAGATCGCAGCATTGACATGTTGAAAGACGGGGTTTCTCTCGCCGGTTTGACTTTACGGTTCCTCTTCCAAAACCTAGAAGACGCGTTCACAACGTTCCCCCAGTTCGACGCCGTCCTCCACGCTCTGATCAAAGAAAATCTAGTCGGCGGTCCTTCCATCATCTTCCATAGATTTCACGAGAAGGGCACCACGCGGATAAGGGAGCACAAGTACGGCGAAGAAGCGAGACCGTGCCAGCACATCCTAGGCCTAGACGCTAACTCTCTGTACTTGCACTGCATGAGCGAAGCGCACTGCACGGGCTATTACGCGGTGAGACGACCTGAGACCGAGTTCAAGCCCGAAATTAGGCAAAGAAACTCTCACAGCGCTTTGGAGTGGTTACGCTTCGTAGAGCACGACAGCGACGTGAAACTGCGCCACTCTTTCAACGGCAGCGAGATGGTTCTAGGCTGTCGAAGAATTCGCGTGGACGGGTTTCACGCGGCCTCTAATACGGTTTTCCAGTTTCACGGGTGTTGGTTCCACGCTCACGAGTGCATACCGTCGCACCGATATCAGTGCGCTTCACTGAGGGAGGAGAGACGCGACAGAACGGCTAGAGTAAGCGCTTACTTGAAAGCGCTAGGTCACAAGCTGGTCGTCGTGTGGGAGTGCGAATGGAGAGAGATGAAGCGTCGAGATGAGCGGGTTAAGGCCTCCCAACAACACTGGAAGGTTGACGCTTTGAAAGTGTCTCGAAACGCAATGAGCGGGAGCTACATCCTTTCCGCTGTCAAAGACGGGAAAATGTTCGGTTTAGTTCAAGTGGACATCACTACGCAGCGTCGAGATGAGCGGGTTAAGGCCTCCCAACAACACTGGAAGGTTGACGCTTTGAAAGTGTCTCGAAACGCAATGAGCGGGAGCTACATCCTTTCCGCTGTCAAAGACGGGAAAATGTTCGGTTTAGTTCAAGTGGACATCACTACGCCGCCTCACCTACGAGACTACTTCGAAGAAATGACCCCCGTTTTCAAGAACGTGTCCGTTTCAAAATCGGACATAGGACCTCACATGTCAGACTTTGCGCAGGAAGAAAAGCTGTTGAACACGCCTCAGAGATGTCTGATAGGGAGTTACCACGGAAAAAATATTCTCTTGGGAACACCGCTTCTCAAGTGGTATTTAGAGCACGGTTTGATAGTCACCAAAGTGCAGCTGGTCGTAGAATACCTACCTAAACGCTCCTTTGCCGGTTTCGCTGACGAAGTAACGGCGGCGCGAAGACGTGGCGACATGAACGAGAACGAGAAAATTCTGTCAGACTGTTACAAGTTAATGGGAAACGCCACGTACGGTAAAACAATCTGCAACAAAGAAAAACACACGGCGGTGAGATACACTGGCAGTCGGAAGTTCGAACTATTGGCCAATTCGTGGCGCTTCAAAAAGGCGTCCGAGTTGAGTTCTGATCTGTTTGAAGTCGAACTACAACCGAAAACAGTCAAGAACAACCTCCCTATTCAAATAGGGTTCATGGTATACCAGTACGCGAAGTTGAAAATGTTAGAGTTCACATACGACTTCTTGGATAGATTCGTCGATCGGCGCGATTATGCCCTTTGTCAAATGGACACCGACAGTCTTTACATGGCTTTCAGTGGTGACACGTTGGATGACCTAGTCAAACCTCGCCTGAGAGAGACGTACTTCAGAGAGAAACGAAAGTGGATTCCGACAGCGGTGTGCGACGATCACTTAGAGCTTTTCGTGAAGACAAAAACGGAAAGAGTGCGAGAATGGTGTCCGCCGCCCGGCGGATGTTGTGAGAGACGTTACCTTCACGATCTGAGAACTTCTGGGCTTATGAAAGCGGAGTGGGAAGGTGACGGGATCCTAAGTCTCAACCCTAAGACTTACATTTGCTACGATCGAGTCAGCGGCACCGGTGAAAGAAAATCCAAAAAATGGAGTGCAAAAGGTGTACAGAAGAAACAAAACCCTAAAGAACCAGACGACTTCTTGGATGTTCTTCGCCAACAAAAAACTCTCCTTGCGTTGAATAGAAATTTCAAAGTGGTGCGAAACAAAATGGTCACCTACACCATAGAGAAAGACGGCGTGCGCTACTTGTATTATAAGCGTCGCGTGCATTCTGACGGTGTGACAACGAGTCCTTTAGAGATATGAAAAAAAATAATAAGCGTGTTATTGATTGATTGAGTGCATCTTTTCAAAAATAGAGTGTTTATCAAGATTGAAAAAAATAAATAAAATAAAATAAAATAAAATTATTGTTGTGTTTTTATTTTCATACGTCTTCTTTTATTAGTAAGTCGCGTGGCCTCTTAAAGTGTCACTCATGTGACGACGTCACTTCTAGTCACGTGCCTCATCAAGTCACTTCCTGAACAAAAGAAATTAAGAGACACACTTCTTCCTCTCGAGAGGAAGAAGTGTGTCTCTCGATTAAATTCTTTTCTTTCTTTTTTTCTTAAAAGAGACAAACGCCCCTTAGAGTGCCCCCCCCCACCCCCCTAGAGTGCCCCCCTCCCCCCTCCCCTCCCCTCCCCCCCACCCGCCCCATGCATCCTAAAAGCGCCCCCCTCCCCATGCATCTTAAAGGGGCCCCCCTCCCCCCCTCCCCCCTCCCCTCCCCTCCCCTCCCCTCCCCCCTTATACACTCTAAAGAACACTTCTACCTAGTTCAATAAGTCACTTCCAGTCGCTCATAAAAAAATAAAAATGAAAAAACAAACTTATATTGTTGTGTTTTTTATTGGTTTACCAAAAAAAATAAGAGACTCGCCTCCTCCTCCTCCTCCTCCTCCTCCTCCAAAAAAAATATATATCACATTTTAAAGCGCGTGACCCCTTAAAGACGCTCATCTCTTCATTAAGTCGCGTGACGTCACTTCTTCTTCCGGTCACGTGATCAATCAGGTCACTTCTGGTCACGTGATCCTCAATGAGGTCACTCACTTCCGGTTGGCCATTAGGTCATGTGACGTCACTTCCGGTCACGTGACTCATCAGGTCACTTCCGGTCACGTGATCCTAAATTAGGTCATATGACGTCACTTCCGGTCCCCTAAGTAGGTCATATGACGTCACTTCCGGTCCATAAGTAGGTCATATGATGTCACTTCCGGTCACGTGACCAAATGGCGGCCTCTGATTGGCTAACTAGGTCACGTGACGTCACCACTAATCCCCTAAGTAGGTCACTTCCGGTCACGTGACCAAATGGAGGCCTCTGATTGGCTGCATGTCGATTGAGTAATAAACAGTACTTAAGCATAGTCCCGTTCCGATACATTATATACTACTATGGGCATAATACACTATAGCAGTATGTGGCTTTCGAATATGCAATGATAAGTGAATGAAAAATTACAGAAAAAAAACCTGCTCACTCATAAAAGGTCCAAGAGAGAACTCGACAGCGGCGGCTGCCCAGACGAGGCCGTGTAGGGTGGTGATGGAGATCTGCCAGGGCCCGTAGCCACCCAGGTGCTGCACCAACCGGTCCGGCTCCATGCTCCACAAAGACACTGCTGTCTAGCACTCTGGGTTTCCCTATATATTTTTGCTGGCCCAACTCACTCCATATAGGGCCAACATTTTTTTTAAAGGGTTGGTTTCCGGTAACATGGCTGACAAAGCAGACCCGGCCGGTCGGATTCTTTTCTTTTTTTTAATGTTTTTTTTCCTTCCACCTTTTTAGGGCCCAGTTTTAGAGTTTTCACCGTAGAATCCTAATAATTGTCTGATTTACTAACCGTGAAAACTGGAAAATAGCTAAATTTTCTAAAAATCCACGCCATGTGAGGCCAAAAATAGGGGGACCAGAGACTGTTTTGCTAGACCCGGTCAGGTGAATGGAAACAAACCTTTTTTTTAAATTTGGCCTAGGGTAGATTCACCATGTTCAACCGGTCCGGTCCATGTTCTTTCATGAGCTATATTTCAGGTCTGATTCCTGCTAGAGGATTTTGTGCATAGCCTTCAGAAAAGAACCAAATCTTAGGTACTGCTCAGGAGAATAACATTCATGATATCTTACAATGCCATATATCAGTTTATAGTATCTAATTCTATGATTTGTGAGAGCATTCAGAATTGGCCCTTTTCACCCTAAGTCAGCCAAAGTACACATTGGGTCAGCCATATAACAACCACCAGAAATATGTAGAAAGATGGATTGTGTGATTTACATCACATGTGACCCAGGGCTACGATAACCACAGCACCCCCTAACGCAGGCCTACATACAGTAACCTGCAACTGGTCTGCTGTCATGTTGAATTGCCACAACTCGAATTACAGTAGTAGGTGTCAACACTATAGGTACAGCACCCCCTAACGTAGGCCTACATACAGTAACCTGCAACTGGTTTGCTGTCATCTTGCACTACCATAACTCGAATTACAGTAGTAGGTGTCGACACTAAAGGTACAGCACCCCCTAACGTAGGCCTACATACAGTAACCTGCAACTGGTTTGCTGTCATCTTGCATTACCATAACTTGAATTACAGTAGTAGGTGGCGACACTGTGAAGGTACAGCACTCCCTAACGTAGGCCTACATACAGAAACTTGCAACTGGTATGCTGTCATCTTGCATTACCAAGTTAAATTATAATTATAAATACTTGAAGTTATTATGTGGGTGTCTTTGTGCACTACCAGTGACCTTTCTACATTGTTAAAAGCGTCTCATATTTTGGTCTCACCTCCTCTTAACCATTGCAGGTATAGGAAATCTGTGTGAACGTGCATCTTTTAAAGTCAGGATTCAAGGTCACTGGCCTATCTTCAGCATTAGTTCACACAGACTCTGTTTTCAGGTTGTTTTTGACATTTTTTGAGGGGCTTTTTTCATGGGGAATTTTTTGTTGTTGACATTTTGAAAAAAAGAGGGGGACACATATTGTTCCACAGTAGAACTTTAGCTTTATTTTGAACAGAAAAACCAAAAAACAAAGGCAGGGCGAACGTTCAAAGTCAGCTGACCAATCTACATTTTTTGTAGGAAAACCGTCTCACAGAGACCCAGGGTACCCCTGGGTCAATAAACCAGTGATATTGGGATTTTCATCAACAGCTTGACTGACATGAATGCCAGTATTATATATTAATATTTTACAACTAACAATGAAGAAGAAAACAAGTTATTGCATATGGAATTAATCAAGACTGTACTGTATCTCAGGAGAATACAACTGCATTGTGAGCTATCAACACAAGCAAATATTACTTGTATGAGCAGTCAGGACTAAATATAATAGTATAGACATGCGGTATGGAGGATTAGTAGAAAGTTCTATTGAGTATATCGGGGCCTCTGCCGCCTCAACCTCATTTTCACCCTCTTTCTGAGTTTCACCCTTGCCCTCTATACACTATACAAGTAAGCATGCTATTGTAGAGTTCGTTCGTTTAGTGAGTATGATTCGAAATAAAAGACACGAACCGCTGACTTCTTGGTGAGATGCGAAGAATAGGAGATGTTTACTATTACCTTAACCTGTACAAAAAGGCTAAACGTTCGGGTACAATATTTGCCGTTGTAGTCATTCAATTTAGATCTGTATCTTTCAGTGAACAATCATTCGGGGCATGAGACCTGAAGAGGTCTGCCTGAACGGGGGGAGGGGAGCACCTTTTATATTAGCTGTAGACGCTCGCAGCGACCCCTGGTTCGGGCTAGACATACTACTGAGTAGGCGTTCGATTAACAACATAAATATTCGTGCCCCTACACTATCCTTAATCCAGAAGTAGAAGAGGGTATTCTGGGAGGAGGGGGTATTCACAAGGGTACGGGAGAGTTCTTAGCCAAGAATTCCGGCTGAGAGAATTCCAGAAGGGATTCCAGAGAAGAAAATGCCAAGGCTGACTTAAGGTATGAGGTGGCTGACTTGGGGTGAATCTGTGGCTGACTTAAGGTGAAATAGGTATACCTTACGAAATCAGTCCTAAATGTAATTTAGGAAATTGATTTTGCTTGATAAAGTCATGATTTGTGTAATCTAGACATATATCCAGCTCACAAAACTAATCAACATTGTGTATGAAAGGGACAAATACTTAGAATCAACTACCAAAGAGTATGAACAGTGGAGAGATTATCATTCTCTGTTTGTCAAAACAGGTGAAATAGGGAGATTCCTGACTGATTTTACACTATGAAAAAGAATTATGATATAGATGCAATGTGTAGTATATTTCATGTCAAAAGTGGTTGACTCAAGGTATGAGTTTGACTCAGGGTGATGTGACCAGATAAGTTGGAAACAGAATCTATCTATAGATGGTCACGTGTTTGAAGTTTGAAGTTTTGAAGTTTGTTTATTAACATGACATCACAAATTACATGATTTTCAGACATGAGATTCTAGGCTACTTTCGAGTATGCTCCATCATTATAATTATTTCGCAAACGTCGGGTGTACTGCCGACGTCTATTGGACTAATAAGTACTTACTCATTGTAAGTTGTCACCAATATGATGATAAGTCTGAGCGCTTGTGCGTCTCTTGTTGTAATGGCTGCGAGAGTTTATTATGAAGCATAGTTATTTAAACGCTGGATGCTTAACAGGTGCTTGTGCACACATTATCCAAGGCGTTATGTTATCTCTGTTATATTTATAATGTTTATATATTAGAGTACCAAAATAGACTGATGAGTCAATGTCAGCCTGGCAGCGCTTGTGTGAAATGACATTGAACCGAATGGCGCTGACACACTGTGACATATGTAGGTCAGCAGCAGCTCCTAAGTACCATTCAATGGACTAGCTCGACAACCAGCTAATGTATGTAGTAACTGTTTCCACACCCAACTGATGTATTAAGTTGATCCACATCTAACTAATGTATTAAGTTGGGGCCACAACTAACTAATGTATTAAGTTGATCTGCACCCTGATCCGCACCCAACTAATGTATTAAGTTGATCCACAACTAACTAATGTATTAAGTTGATCCGCACCCAACTAATGTATTAAGTTGATCCACACCCAACTAATGTATTGAGTTGATCCGCACCCAACTAATGTATTAAGTTGATCCGTACCCAACTAATGTATTAAGTTGATCCACACCCAACTAATGTATTAAGTTGATCCGCACCCAACTAATGTATTAAGTTGATCCGCACCCAACTAATGTATTAAGTTGATCCGCACCCAACTAATGTATTAAGTTGGGGCCACAACTAACTAATGTATTAAGTTGGTCCACATCTAACTAGTCTTTGCGAAAATCTTTTCACCATGCTGGACATTCGGTCCTGCAGCTTGCAAAATTCGCAGGACCAGACAGATTTCCACAGGACCGGATATCGTAAGAAATAATATGCTATTTGATAATGGAAAATAAAAAATAAAAATAGCTTTGATTAACTAAAGATTGAGCGTGTGAGTGGCCTCACAGATGACTCAGGGTAAGCTGGGTGTGTGAATGAGTAATGGATGTTTAACACCATTTCAACAAACCTGGGCCTGTAGCTTATCATGTACAGTTAGATATAGTACTCCCTTATACTCATTTATTGGTCAATTCTGGCATCAGAAATGAATTCCTTGTTTAAAGGTACCCTCATGTCATGTGTCATACATGTATGTTATTCCATTTCAGGCCAGCAGGTGGGTGTGGGTGAGCAGTTGTGTGTGGGAGAGCAGGTGGGTGTGGGTGTGCAGGTGGGTGTGGGCGACAGTCGCCGGCTGCGGGCATGTACCGCCTTCTGTCCCTGTCAAAAAGCGAGTTCAAAAATACCAACTGTGACGTACATAGCACGGCAATAGGTGATGACACAGAGCCACGACAGAGCCCCCTTGTGGAGTGCAGGTATACTAATCCTCTGTCCAACCAACACACCCCCTTGTAAGTAGCAGCGGTACCGCAGGTGGAAATATGAGAAGTCGCAGTGGCGCCACCCTCTGCATGGCGGTTGCAATAGGAACTATAATATTTGTCTTGTGTTGCTCTGTTCTGATGTCTTTAATTTTAATTTAATTTAAAGCACTTAGATGGTTCTTTACTGTGTGTTGGAGGGTATTTCCAGTGTACAAGATGGCCTTTTGGCATGTGAAGAGAGAAATATGGGGCACTTTGGCAAAATATGTCATTTCTATCTTTGCTTTAACACTGAAGCCTATGTGGCTTTCATTTAGAGGGTAGCAATTTAAGAATACTTAAGAGTTTAAGCAAAAGAGAGAAATCACTACCTAAAGATTGCAGGCCAATTACAGCAAGAAGGAAAGACATTTCAAATTTCTTTTTGAAGGAAACATTTGTCCCCCGATCTTGCCTGTCTCTCCATGGTCTTATTTAATGGCTGTGGGCCATGGACATTAAATGAGAGCACTTCTCCCATGTAACAAAAACGTCTTAAACCTTGGTTGGGTCGTTTAGTATTACTCAGTTACCCTGAGTCAAAAATCTTAGTGTGTACTCTAGGACTTGTACCTTCAGTTCTAGTTGGAATATCTGAAAAATCCTTTCAGTTTTGGAAAGCCCATAATCAGCAGGACATCTGATCCTGCAACACCAGTCATTTTGCCGGACCAGAGCCATTTTAGGTGGACATTGCCACTGTCCGGCACATTTTGGCAAAGATCGTAACTAATGTATTAAGTGGGACCACAACTAACTAATGTATTAAGTGTGTACACAACTAGCTAGAATTCTTTTTGGTCCCCGCCACCAGAGGGGTCGAAATTCTTTTGGTCCTCCCCTCAGGCGAGCTGAAATTGAACGAGGCCGACCCCTTTGAGCTATAGTAACGCGCTGGCTTTTTCACCAAACAGGGGTGCAATGTTTTTAGTCCCCCCCTTAAAAGGAGTCCAAATCTTTTTGGTCCCTTAATTTTGGTGACTTTTCGACCTGAGGGGGTACTGCTCTGCACACTACCATGGGGTATTATGTATACTGTTCTATAATAAACAGTAATGTATACTGTTCTAGCTATGTTATACTATGATTTACTGCTATGGCTACCATGGTCATTACTCTCTGCAGCCACATGTAAATCCAAAATTGCCTTCATTAATTGTTTGTTTGTTTATAATTCTTCGTTTGTACTGTACAGAACATACCATGAAAGTACTTATATTCACGGGTATACGTTTCCGTAGAGGTTGCACAAAAGACTAATTGACAGGTATTTATTCCATACTAAAGCATTCAAGAATATCGTGGATTTACAATTTCCACGAATGTAGCAAAAATATGTACCCAGCCTAATAAAGTAGTAGCACAGTAGGCTTGTAACCTACATTGTTCGTCAAGCAGCGGTACAGCTTCAATACATACTTAATGTATTCTATACTTAAATAGTTTGGCATATTTATATGATATATTCAAAAAATAAAAGACAATAAACATGTTTGTTCTCATCTCCAACATTCATTATTTTTATTATCAAATGTGACTTTGAGGTCGCCATATCAACCGTTTGGCACGGCCCCTGAAAATAACCTTCAACGTCCACATGTCGTAAAAACTTCTGACGAGATACAATGACCCGAATGGCTCCTGTGCATACACATTTCTCATTGCATTGTAATACATTTCTGACATTTTTCAAATCTCTCTGTACATCATATCAATCCATGGCAGGCGTAACATCTTGCCTTTAAATAAACTTGTGCATATAGAACCTGGTGCGGGCCGGGTCGTGTGCATTATACAGATATGGGAGGTGGAGGTCTGTCCTGACACGCTCCGTAGACGACCGTGTACGGTGTTATAATACTATGTACAAGTGTACAGCTATGTATAAGGAGGCTGTAAAGGGAGGAGGCAGGACTGTACAGGACGCCACACTTATAACACACAACAACAATCTACCCCCTACAAGCACCACACGGTTTCCCTGCTAGCAAACCTCCACATCAACCGCCACAGATTCACACAGCTTTCCGCTGCTTCTATCATCAACAAAGATTTGTGGAAACTTTTAAGTTAATACAGTGTGTTGAGCGAAAGGACAATTTTTTCAAAGTGAGAATCCTTCATTTTCTTTGCGTTATCCCTGACTTGAGTAGTATATAAATATATGTACAATCCTGACATGCTTCATGAGGTGGACTATTCTAAAAACCAGGGGTCATGCTGGTGCTGACACCTGGTGGTGACACCTGGCGGTAATACCTGGTGGTAACACCAAACCTAAAAGGGTGCAGCCTAATGACAATGTGGTACAGCTGGGTATGGCACTAGTTAAACATGGAGAAACACAAAGGCTGCTGCTGCTGCTGCTGCTGCTAAAACAAGGCTCTGCTGCTGCTCACTGCATGAATGTTTGCATTTAAGAAAACTGAAAATGCCTTAAAGGAACACTTTAAGCAGCTTTAAGTTCAGAATTGCCACATTAATATCCCAGAAAAATCAGGATTTAAGTGGCTCTATTAAAGTGGTATTTGTTCAAATTAAATATGCTTAAATTGTTCCTCTAAGCATATTTAATTTACTTAAATGTGAATATTCATGCAATGGCTGCTGCTGCTGCACAGTAGGCTCACCACACACAGGGCACTACCAGAGTCAGTCGGCAAACTAAGGGGATACTATCACAGTACACATCACATGAGGGGAAAATAAAACTAACAAACAGATACCAATCAAACAAGGCAGCCGCAACAGCAGCAGAAGTAACTGCAGCAGCAGCAGAAATAACTGCAGCAGCAGCAGTAACTGCAGCAGCAGAAGCAGTAACTGCAGCAGCAGCAGTAGTAACTGCAGCAGCAGCAGTAACTGCAGCAGCAGCAGCAGTAACAGCAGCAGCAGTAACTGCAGCAGCAGCAGTAGTAACTGCAGCAGCAGCAGTAACTGCAGCAGCAGCAGCAGTAACAGCAGCAGCAGTAACTGCAGCAGCAGCAGCAGCAGTAACTGCAGCAGCAGCAGCAGCAGTACAGGGAAGGCTGTAAGAATAACACATGGCACACAACTACAACATTTTGGGTACAACAGGGCAGGGTTCTCCACCATTTGTACAATATGTTGGGTACAACAAGGCAGGGTTCTCCACCATTTGTACACACCCACCCCACCATACACCTACATAGTGCATAAAGTCTATGTACAAAAGTTGCACTCTAACCCCCCAGTCCTCACCTTGAATACCTGCTCCTCCTGTCCCCTGTATGATACACTATGTACACTGATTGAGGAGGCATGTGGGAGGTACCCACTCACAGGGAGGTACCACATGGCTGTGCAGCTACCAACTTGTCTGTCTGCATGACAGGAGAGGAGCAAGACAGCTCAATGTCTCCGTAGGACTATGTCTATAATACACTCCCCGTCCCTGCATTGTGTGAATGCATCCAAAACGACAAACGACCATGATTGTTTTGTGCAGAAAATACGTCCTCAGGTGTGGTCCGGCTGCACGTGAGGCAGGGTCCAGGGGCTTATTGCTTTGGCCGTAATTACACTGGGCACTTGATACTCAACAAAAGGGCAACCTCTTATAAAAATAGCTTCTATTGGTATCCTTCTGTTTACTTAGAGAGATTGAGGCAGTGAATTATGAGGTGGTTATTACCATGGTTACCATACAGCATGGGCATGTTACATGTTATTTGGATAAATGGAATAAAAAGCACAAAGACGTTTGTGACCGCAGTGGTCATGTGACCCTGGTGGTCATGTGACCGCAGTGGTTGGTCATGTGGTCGGGTTTCGTGGACACAGACTCCCTGAATAGTGTGTGATATCTTTTCTGTGGACGACGACCGACCATGACGGCAACGGAACATCTTTAACAAATCTACTCGGTCACAAACATGTTGATAATGTGAGGCGGTTGTTGACGTCTAGACGTCGTATTGTCAGAGGTAGGTGGGTATGGGAGTCATGAGCTGGACATGGATAGTCTACAGGTAAAATACATCCAAGTGCTAATTCATCCCACAAATGGACATCTATAATCAAGTAAATACAAAAATAAGGAACTACAGTCCCTTTAGTTTTTTTTAGTATTATAGACAAATTGAATTAAATCTGAAACTTTTAAACGGTCAAACCTGAGACGACATTGAAATCCATACATGAAAATGTCCATATCCAACAATGGTTCTCAAAATAGTTTCTAGGGCTCTAAGATCTGGCTGTTCTCCTCATTGCACTCAATGTTATGTAAACCTTCTCAAATGTCAACATTCAATCTTGCTCGACAAGGTGTACTGGTATTTGTATAGAAAAAAAACGCCGCCTTTGGAAAGCGGGAGAGGTCTTTCATGAAGGAAATGGTTCAAGTGTGACGGGAGATGCCCGTCAGCGTTAGTGAGGTATATACATGTCCACATGCAGCCTCTGGAGTGGCTGTCAGACTGGGAGTCTCCACACTGGATGCTCTGCTTCAACCCTTATACACTGTGCTCATACTTCATTTCACTAGGTATATATTTTCACAGAAATGAAAAATCAGAGAAATTGTTATATACTACAGTATGGAATAAATACCCACAAACTTGCCGATATCCACTTTTCCATGAAAATGTATATCCGTGAATAAAAATACTTTCACAGTATTACAAAATACATACTCTTGGATTTAATAAACAAAAGGGTGAGAGACACTTGGAATGGGAATTGGAGTACATTGCTTGTTGTCGGGTGTGAATTTTCCTCCCACGATTGCGGTGCGGGCTGGTAGGTAGCCATGGGTCCAACCCCCCTGTACATACAACATGGGACTCCTGGGGAGGTCATCTAGTACTCTCTAAGTACTCAGCAGTGGAGGAGGCTACAGTCTTTGGTATATCATCACAACAACAGCTTCCCTCAACATGATTTATCAACAACAACTCTCCTGTGTTTTCTCTCAGCATAACACCTCTGTAGGAATGTGTCTGCAGGAAGCTCCTACCCACACCCAGTAGAGTCACCCGGCACACCTTTATGCACAAATACCACACGCCGACTAACAGTCCTCAAGCTGGCCCCAACTCCTTCTGCAATGCGTCCGAGCGACATTGCTGGTATCTGAAGGGTTATAACCGCATCACTCCCCCCTTATGTTGTAGGGTGGATCCTTCCGCGTTACCTGCCAACATTTACAGTATTAGTACACCCAGCAGACTAGGACTACTTTCACCAAGAAGCTATGGTGCCAGCGATGACGCTCGGGAACAGAGGTTGAGGTGGGGCCAGCTTGTCCAGTCCCATACGTCACCATTTAACCATCGTCTAGTACCGGTTCCACCCACGAGCCTGCTTGTCCTTAATATATGTAGTAGTACTAAGGTCTTTAGTACTGTGGTACAGTACTGTATGTAAAACTGGGTGAATGGTTTTCATGAAAGAAAATTCTTACAAAAGGATATAGAACATTCAATACAGGGAGTTATTAAAAGGCCCTTGAAATAGATTCATAAATAATTAATATAGGCCCCAGATCCCTAGGCATGTAGGCATTAACATGTGGAGCAATGGCATCCATGTGGACCTACAGCATTCACATCTGACATAACATGGGTATATACACCGATGGTGGCAGACTTCAAACCTCAAAGGTATACACCTTGGACACTTCTTGATACCGCTCGTGATTCACGACTTATGACGTTCACTTTGCAAGTGGCCCTGTGTTGATGCTATGTCACCCCCTACGTAGACAGCACACATACATTCAGCATGTACCAACAACTGGTGTCTATATTTGCACGTGTCCCATACTTATCACATTAACAGTTGTACTTGGAAAATCCGGCTAATCCCTTGATATCAAGTCTGGTTTATAATTGTGCAGTCATTTAATCTTGATTGTTCCGTGGGCAGAGTGATGGTCTATATATATATACATATTGATTGATAGCCAGCAGAGGAGTGTATTTGTCATTGTGCATCGACCGGAGCAGGGCGGTAACCAGGTAGAGAGGAGACTCCATCCCCTAGTATATATACACGTAGTACCTTGTGCAGCGGGAGATATCCCCATGTTTATATTACAGGCTCACAGGTTCAAGTTGGACAATAGTCTGTGTTGATATCCTTATATTGCTCAGCCTCTGCATCCAATTCTCATTTGCAACAGTCCAACAATGTGAACTCCATAAAATCACTGCATTCACTAATTTTCCAGTCAACGACATTAGAATGGCTATTCGACCTTGGGCCGGCTGCAGTCAATTTTTAAAGTCGCGCGGCCGCCTGGTTGCGGCCATTAGCGGCTCGCATGGGATTCTGGGTAATCAGCACCCCCTGGTGGTTCACCAAGGTACTGTTCTGGTTCTCATCTCTGCCACTAGAGGTCACCATGAGGGGCATGGAGGCAGGGATGGTCTGGGTGACATTGGTGAAGGTCACCAGTTTCTGCGTGCCCCCAGCCTGGGTGGCAGGGGTCTCGCTGGTGGCGGGGGCGGGGGTGGTAGCGGCCGAGGCGGCCCCGGCCCCTTCCTCCTCGATATCGTCCATGGAGGTCTGAGCCATCATCTTCTGTCGCACCTCGCGGATCTTGAGCTGCAGACACACCTTGGTGGGGAAGATCTCCAGGTGCTGCGTCTGGAAGGCTGAGGTGGCCTGGGCTGTAACAGGAGGGGGAGGTCTTATAGAAACAGTGATAACCAGACAGGTTTTATAGAAACAATACACAGTGATAACATACAGGCTGTAACAGGAGGGGCAGGTCTTATAGACATGATACAGGGATGTAACAGGAAGAACAATGCAGACATATCTTATAGAAACCATACAGTGATAACCACACAAGGGGGTCTTATAGAAACAGTGTTAACCAGACAGGTCTTATAGCTCTAGACAGTAGAGTAAGGCATAAAAAAAATAATTGTTGTATTCCGGTATCCCAACCTACCCTATTTTTTTGGCCCGACCCTAAAGTTTTTGGGAGAGTTTTGGGGGAAAATGTGTTATTGGGGCCTAAATTTGGCCAAATACCTGTAAAATGTACAAAATTTACCAAATTACCGGAACACAATTTTTTTTCATGGCCTAATGTAACAGGAGGGAGGTGGTCTTATGGAAACCAAACTGAGTAATTAGGAAAACCTTTCTCAATTCTTATATCATATGGCTATACTTCTTTTCTTCGCTTCAAATAATTCAACTTTCCATATGATGCCTCCGTTACGGGTTATACCCAAAGTCTAGGTACGGCTAATACACGAGGGTTATAATAGGCTTATACATGAGGTTTTACTGTAATTACATTGAGTGCACTAAGTGTTCCCATAGATCCATGCATCAAGAAAAAGTGACTTTTCAAAAAGGTTTTTGATCAATTTTGTCACAGTGACCTACAAATTCATGATATAATCCCAGAATCATGCATTCTAATGTACACTGTTTGAAAGAGAATTGTCCTGTGAGCCTCCTGATACAAGACATTTGCAAACTTAGCCATTACAATGTTGGGAGGATTCTGCTAAAACCAACGTAAACACAACTTTATTATGAAAAAGTCACCCTTTCTTGCTGCATTGGTGTATATAGACCAGGGTTCCCACAAAGATTTCAGATCCAAATTCCATGACATTTCCATGACATTCCATGACAAAAATCTCAAATTTCCATGACATTTATAAAATCATTGTGTGGGGTCATGGGGCTTGGCCCCTGAGAAAATGTCTCAAAATACACAACTATATTTTGAAAAAGTCCCCCCTTCTTGCTGCATTGGTGTATAGACATGTGAGACTCACCGCTGGGGAACAGGC
The DNA here is from genome assembly GCA_947462335.1 of Harmothoe impar. Classification (NCBI taxonomy): domain Eukaryota; kingdom Metazoa; phylum Annelida; class Polychaeta; order Phyllodocida; family Polynoidae; genus Harmothoe; species Harmothoe impar. The sequence goes on from OX381717.1 coordinate 60,772,646, forward strand.
CGTGCTCCTCAAAAAGCTGCATCACCAGCTGTCGGCGTTGGTCCAGGATGCGGCGCAGCGAGGAGAAGGCACTCGGAGACGACGGGGTCTTGGGGGTGTGCGGGGAGTTCAGGTCTCCCTCCATCAACTCATCTGGTAGGACACATGGTGAAGGGTGAGACAAGGCATACTGAATTCAGACCTAATGTACTGTAAATGCCAGTGTACCACCCACGGGAATCAAACTCAGCTGTTATTTCATACCAAACATGCATTATATAGGCAAGATATAGAGTAGGAAGAGTCCTGCAGGGGTGGACAATTTTAATGTTACTCAAAGAAACTATAATTCTATTATATAATTCTCTCTATATATATCATTTAGAATACACAGTGAAATCATGAATCAGTAATAGAAACCAAAAATCTATTTAATTCATAGTATCCTACATGTACAAACCATCTCATAAACATTTTCCTATTTCGATAAATGAGCTCTTGTCATGCTCTAACAGACAGGGAAGAAAGTGACCAATCTCAAAAAAACTAAAAATATTCAAATTGAGGCCCCTGAATAAAGGTCCTCTATAGTTCAATAAGGTCTTAACGACATAAAAAAAACAATCGAAATCAAGGAAAAACTTTATCCTAGAACAGAAGTGGGGTGGGTTACTCACTGATGCCGGGCCGTTGTAGGGCGGCCACTTCGGCTAACGCCTCCAGGTTAAAGCTGGACCCAAAGAAGCGGGTGTCTTCAAAGCGGCTGCTCTTTGGTGTCTTGGGTGTTCCTGCGTCAGAGCTGCTGGACATACAGCGCTGCCGCCCGGTGGCCACTCGAGGCGACACCAGGTCCTCCCCGTCATGGCCACCCGCCCCGTCCGTGTCTGCAACAGTTTAGATATTAGCCTTAATAAGGGATCAAGAAAACTGCAAATATAACATACCGTAAAACCTCGCGTATAAGCCGCGGCTTGTACGCGAGTCAGACTCAGCTTTCATATGATACCAAACATGCCTATATAGGGTGTGGCTTATACGAGAGTTTTTATAAGTATACCAGCAGCTCCGCTGCCGGTGCGGGAAATTCGTGCAGACAGCGTTCGTCTGACCTAGTAAACTGCACTGTGGGAATGCCTTAGTCTATCGCAAATAGGGTCGTAGTGGCGTGAAACATCAATCTCCTAGCAGATGTTTAGGTCTCTTGTTTTCTACAGTTGAACGCATAGAGTATGATGGAGAGTGAGCAGATGAAGTGCATTCTTGGGTAGGCTCCCGATTTCCCTGGTGTTGTTTAACTACAGTACCAAATCAACAATTTTCAGAAAGCCTCTGCGGCTTATATAATCTGCCAAAGTTAAGGGTGCGGCTAATACGCGAGTTAGGCTTATACGCGAGGTTTTACGGTACCTCATTTGCATCATAGAACACCAATTTTCTCCAGTTAATTTGAGGTTAAGATCAGTGTGGTGGAGAGAGCCTGTGTATGTGTAGGGCAACTGAGGGTAAATCATTGAGTTATACACAAATACTCAGTTTCAATTGAGTTTACCTGGGAATATTGAAAAAAAATTCAAATATGGGCCTATCCTATTATAGTTAGTTATATGGTAGCTTTAATTTCAGGGATGAAAGTTGACCATGTTAAAAAGAACTGGAAAAATAACATACCTCATAACTACATTATAGAACACCAAGTTCAGAACAATTTATAATTTTAACATGGCCATAGACATTGTATCCTGCTAAGCTGAACCATTTGTCATGTACATGTGGTCATGGGTGTTATCTCCTGCTGGGTAGAGCGAGAAAATCTGTCGATACAGTCTCCAAGCATAGTACCTTGATGCCAGTGACTCTAGTGAAGAGCGTAAATACAAAGGACTATAGAGGAGAGAGGGCTTCTCGTTTTCTCAAGTTAACCTGAGACTGTCTCAGAAAAACTTGACATTGAGATCAGTGAAGTGTAGCCTGTCTGTGTATGTGTAGGACCACTGGGGTGAATCAGTGATGGCTGTCTTACCATAGCATTATACATACATCATAAGTTCTGATTGAGTTTATCTGGGAATATTGAGAAATTATCAATTATATCCTAAGAGGACCCAAAACTAGATAGACTGATTATAGTATTTGTGATTAAAAAGAAGACTTGATTCATGAAAAAACCTGAAGACTTTCATCCCTGTTTAATAGTATTTAATGAGTTATCTATAGCATGATAGTTTTGTTCCTGTGAAATTTTAATACTTTGTACTCTTATTTTCATTAAAAAAGTTGCAGTTTTTCTAAGCAGGAATCCTCTATGAAGATTGGTGATAATAAACACTGACTTTTAAAATTTTGAAAATCACGCAGGCAATTTGTGCAATTTAATGTATTTTGGTGTTCTAGTCTCTACATATGTCCAAATCCCTGCCTCCAGATTTCTCATTGGATCTGGATAAATCACAAAAAATGACCATTTTGATGACAAAAAATATCTGAATCTGAGCTTTCAAAGCTCTGAGCTATAGACACCTATAGACAGCTATTGACACCTACTTATAGACAGCTATTGACACCTACCTATAGACAGCTATTGACACCTACCTATAGACAGCTATTGACACCTACTTATAGACTGCTATTGACACCTACCTATTGACACCTTCTTATAGACAGCTATTGACACCTACTTATAGACAGTTATTGACACCTACCTATAGACAGCTATTGACACCTACTTATAGACAGCTATTGACACCTACTTATAGACAGCTATTGACACCTACCTATTGACACCTAATTATGGACAGCTATTGACACCTACTTATAGACAGCTATTGACACCTACCTATTGACACCTACTTATAGACAGCTATTGACACTTACCTATAGACAGCTTCCTCTTCTTGCGGTAGCTGCTCACGATGGCTCGGGGTGACTTTGGCAGCGGCGTTCCCGTCTCCGAGTCGTCTGGATTGAACTGGGGGAGTTCTCCGAAGCGGCGTTCAAAGTCTACATCCTCCAGCACCCTACGAGTGGACAACACCGAGGGCTGCTTTAAACTGGCAAAACCCGGACGGTGATAGCTGGGGTTAACATGGGCTCGTATAGACTGCTTATCTACACACTACAGTATAGGGCGGTTTGTCTACATACTACAGTATAGGCTACATGCTACTTATATAGGGCAGTTTGTATAAACCCGGACGGTGATAGCTGGGGTTAACATGGGCTCGTATAGACTGCTTATCTACACACTACAGTATAGGGCGGTTTGTCTACATACTACAGTATAGGCTACATGCTACTTATATAGGGCAGTTTGTATAAACCCGGACGGTGATAGCTGGGGTTAACATGGGCTCGTATAGGCTGCTTCACTACACACTACAGTATAGGGCGGTTTGTCTACATAGTATAAACCCCAGACGCTGATAATGAGTTTTAACATAGGCTTGTATAGGCTTCTCAACTACATACTACAAAAGCTGGAGAGGCACATATAGGGCGGTTTGTTTATTTGGTATACATGTATACTCGGGCAGTGTTAACATGGACTCATATCACAGGGTTGCCACATGGGCTCGCTGTGGGAATAACCTTGCTCATCTGTAAACTTTACATACAAAATAAACCTGTAATTCTCTATGAATTTCAACCTTAACTTGAAAATACTATTTCTCTGCTTGGACAAGAAGTACCGTAAAACCCCGCCTTCAAGACGGATTTTATTTGGGATTTATTTTTCCTACAAGACAGATTTTTTCCCAAAGTTTGGGGCTCGTCTTAAAGGCGGGGTTTAAATATAAAGGTTTAAAGAGAAATTCATTTTAAAGGCTAATTCATACAAGACAATTTTTTTTCTCAAACTAGGGGGTCGTCTTAAAGGCGGGGTCGTCTTAAAGGTGGGGTTTTACGGTACCCATTTCTAGGGACTAGTCATGTGTGTGGCATATAGTACATGTAGAGGTGACTTACTTCTCCATGCCGTCGTCGATGTTACGTTTGAGCACCGACTTGCGTGGACTCATGCAGCTGGGTGAGGGCATGGCGGCCGAGGCCAGCAGCTGAGAGGCCACCGGCAGCGGCGGGGGGATCGGCTTCTGACGCGTGGACCCCAGCTACAGCCAAAGAGAAGCCAGTTAATGAATATATTCATAGTATTGTGGACAATGATATTGACCTTGCAAAGGGAAAGTGAATTCAATTGATAAATATTCAAAGTATTCTGGACAATGATATTGTCCTCTAGGCTTAGCTTTAATTCTGCTGGTTAAATACACAGTTTTAAAACTCAAACATTTGGCCCTAAGTCGCTGGTCCTGAAGTGCCAAGCAGGGCTTGGAGGATATAATTCAAATCAAATTCTTACAAAATTCATTGTCATTGCAATGTCTAAGAGTGGATAATTTTGGAAACATTTTAACTAGTTTTCAGCATAATCAGTCTATGAATACGGTGAGGTTTATGATGTGTGACCTGAAGCTGAATTGAGAATGTACTTATGTATGTTCATACAAAAAGCAATTGTAACTGAAAATCTATTTTGATGTTAGGCCACTTAAAGTCGAACATCAGCTTTGCGGACACCGCCCGCGTCCGTTAAAAAGGCCCGCATTGGTGTTTTTTCATCATTTTAGAAAAAAAAAGACCAAAATGGCCGCATGGAGGGAATGGTCATCAATACAATTGCAACATTATCAATATCTCAGCTATTAATAAGGGCAATTTAAACGGTGTTTTTAGCCTTATGTGCCGACAAGGAAAAAAGAAAAAAGGTCCTCCTGCACCACAAAAAAAGTAATACAAAAGAAAGAAAAAGCCTCCCGCCTTCATCCTTTTTTTTCCCAAAAAGTGTCCGCAAAGCTGATAATCGATTTTAAGTGGCCTTATGAATATAAAATTTAAGACAAACTGACCAGTTGGTGCTGGTGCTGCTGGTGCTGCTGGTGCTGCTGGTGCTGTGAGGTAGAGGTGTGGGTGGCTCTCTGGGTGGAGGCAGCTGCCGCTGCTGCAGCTGTGGCCTGGTCAGCCGCCGGTTTGTCTTCTGACGGTTCACTCACGCTGCCCGTCTTGTACACCTACACAAACACACAGGGTATAGCATTGTTTACAAAGTTTACGAAACCTTTTTCTCAGATCTTTCCTAGGAATCCATCTCAAGGTTGTTCTTCATCAACCAATTTGGGTATTTTTTCCTCCTCACTTTTATTTTTGCAAATAATGTTCCTCAAAATGAGGGTTACCACCTCAAATGGTTAGTGTGGGTGTGGGGCAAAAAAAGTCCTCAATCAATTCAGTATTTACATGATACATATTAGTTATTTGGGCCATCCAAGCATGTCATCACAAATTCCTCTCTAAAACAGGTGTTATTTACTATTAATTGCCCCACCCGTGTCTGACTACCACTCACCTTGCGCTCCCGTTTCAAGGACCTTAGACCACTTTCGGCTACAATCTCCCTGTAACGCTTCCCCTTACACGCCCGCTGTGGCTTCCCATCCCCCTCAGTGTCCTTCACCTCTGACCCCTCGGTGACCTTGCCGTGACCTTGGTGGTTGGGGGTGGCGGGGGCGGTGGTGAGGTGGCTGGTGACGGGGGGAGCGGGGGACGGTGGTGCCATCTGGTAGACACTGCTCACTGTTGTCGAACCTGGAGACATTAACATACAACTTCATGTTTAGAAGTGGTACAAGATGGGGTCTGATGCTATGTCTGTGACTCATTCAATATGACTGCATTTCCACCATTTATGTTTACCATAAATTCTCGCGTATAAGCCTAACTGGCATATACGCTGCCCTGTGACTTTTGGCTGATCCTATAAGCCGCACCAGAAATTTGCTTATGGTGACTTCAGTACTGTATCATAATAGCAAAAACTCACTTATGAGCCTCACCCTAACCATGACCTGCTCCTATAAGCTGCACTGGCAATCTGACTCGCATACTAGCCGTGGCTTCTATGCGAGAATTTACTACATTATATTGAAATCATATTTCTTGTCATAATTGGTATGTTTGAGTTGAAATATTGAATATATATTGAGGGTTGCCACTCACTTTGGGAAGTATTGTTGCCATGGTTACCGGAGACCTTTTGGATGGACTCGGTGGCCACGGGGATGGTAGCCAATGTTGCCTTGACCTTGATAGGTTTGTGTGGTGCGTTGGTGTTACTGACAAAGCCGATCTCACCTTTACCATCGGTGGTTGTCATGGTGATGATACTGGGGGACCGGAGGTTCATCATGCCCGCTGTGGATAACGATAATATCACAATTATCACTGAGAAGTTTTGTATGTTATCTTGTTCTTTAATACATGCAAGTTTATACTCTGTTCAAAAAGTTTGTGTGCCAATATGAAAATCATAATGTTATTTTTTATAGCTGGGATATTGATTGGAAATGAACATGTTCAAGGGATAATCAAAGAAGGCTCACATTTCTACCACGACTGCCCCTGCCCCACACTTAATTATCGCTAACCCGCAAGAAGACCATGGCACTTATAAAAGACAGGAGCTTATTTTAAAATGGCACTTAAACAGTAGGTAGTAACCGGTGACTCACCATGATAGAACATCTGGCCCTGGGGGGAGATGGTCTGGGAGACCTTGGTGGTCTGCTGACTGGCTGCACAGGTTACAGGTACGCTGACTGGCACGTTGACGTTGACCCCACCCGGGGAGTTAGCGGGCGGAGGGTGCTGCTGGATCACCAGCTGCTGGCCACCTGCACACAATTACACCATCAGCAGCTGCACGAGGCCACACAAACACTACTGTCTTCAGGTAACACAAAATGATTTTACAGAAAATTCACCCTTTTTTGGTCCTAAGTAAACTTTTTCTTCAAAAAGGTGCAAAAAGCTTTTAGGTAGGGCCAAAACCTTACTTCTTTTTGTGGTTTGTTGATAGGAGGATCTACCCAACATGGCTGGTTATATTAGACGGAGGGCAGAAATTAATATTGGGAATGTGTGAAGATTGAACATTGATTTCTGTCAGGATTGTCAGGATGTATGTCTTTTAGCCTACTATTGACTGAAAAACATGAATAAATTGCTGATCCTTTACAAGGATACTTCCCCTGATCAGCACAGTGCAACAGTGCTGTGAGGTAGGCCTGTAGATAGGCCTGTCCCACCCCCACCTACATGTGGTAGTTACACAGAGTGTTACTCACAGTGCTGTGAGGTAGGCCTGTAGATAGGCCTGTCCCACCCCCACCTACATGAGGTAGTTACACAGAGTGTTACTCACAGTGCTGTGAGGTAGGCCTGTAGGTAGGCCTGTCCCACCCCCACCTACATGTGGTAGTTACACAGAGTGTTACTCACAGTGCTGTGAGGTAGGCCTGTAGATAGGCCTGCCCCACCCCCACCTACATGAGGTAGTTACACAGAGTGTTACTCACAGTGCTGTGAGGTAGGCCTGTAGGTAGGCCTGTCCCACCCCCACCTACATGTGGTAGTTACACAGAGTGTTACTCACAGTGCTGTGAGGTAGGCCTGTAGGTAGGCCTGTCCCACCCCCACCTACATGTGGTAGTTACACAGAGTGTTACTCACAGTGCTGTGAGGTAGGCCTGTAGGTAGGCCTGTCCCACCCCCACCTACATGTGGTAGTTACACAGAGTGTTACTCACAGTGCTGTGAGGTAGGCCTGTAGGTAGGCCTGTCCCACCCCCACCTACATGTGGTAGTTACACAGAGTGTTACTCACAGTGCTGTGAGGTAGGCCTGTAGATAGGCCTGTCCCACCCCCACCTACATGTGGTAGTTACACAGAGTGTTACTCACAGTGCTGTGAGGTAGGCCTGTAGGTAGGCCTGTCCCACCCCCACCTACATGAGGTAGTTACACAGAGTGTTACTCACCTTGTGACAGTGCTGTGAGGTAGGCCTGTAGGTAGGCCTGTCCCACCCCGACCTCCCCGGTCTTGCTGACCGGTGTCAGGGGCGCCATCTGTAGGGAAGTGGGTGTACCGGGCGGTACGTATGTCACCCTGCACAAAAGAAGAGGTTGTTATACACAACTGTTACAAAATCAAAGCTACATATTTGCTACTGTATAACACATTTCACCAAGTTTCTCTAAGGCCATTATTAAGACATTTTTTCTGACCACCTCATTTGCTCTTCAGTAAGCTGTTTAACACAAAAGGGAGATCAATCTTTGCCCACTGCCAAGAGGGATAAAAGCTTGTCAGCCTCAACTAAAAGCACTTCACTATTGCAAAAGAAAAAAATACATTTGACACTAATTCCATTATTTTGCTAGTGAAAGAAAAATGATAGTGAAATACCCATTTAATATGAACTAGGGAACTAAACCTAAACAATGTAGGTATTACTCTAGTTGTTTAATAGTAGTAAGACATTTTATGAAGATTAAGTAGGTATACTGTGCACTTACTTTGCATTCTGTGGCAGTAATATTTTCTGTGGTTGACCCTGGGCCTGATTTTGTGCTTGTGTTTGGGCTGCTTGTAAAACCTGCTGTTGGTGTTGTTGCTGCTGCTGCTGTTGTTGTTGTTGTTGTTGCTGCTGTTGTTGCTGCTGTTGCTGGGCTTGTTGCTGCTGCTGTTGTTGTTGCTGCTGCTGCTGTTGCTGCTGCTGTTGCTGTTGTTGCTGTTGTTGTTGCTGCAATTGTGCTTGCTGCAATTGTGCTTGCTGTAGCTGCTGGAACTGTTGTTGGGTTAATTGTTGTTGCTGTAGTTGCTGCAATTGTTGTTGTGTTATTTGATGGTGCTGTAATTGCTGGACCTGTTGTTGCTGATGTTGTTGCTGCTGCTGCTGCTGTTGTTGCTGGTGTTGTTGATGTTGTTGTGTGGTAATATTCACTGGTGTGAGACCTGAAGCGGTGAGTTGGAGCTGCTGCCCGGTGGCCAGAGTCATGGTGGGCTGCGCTAATGTCACTATCTGCGTCCCGATGAGCCCCGACATAGCCTGGGACTGCCCCTTACTGGTCTGATTCAGCAGCGTGCTGATATTGGTGGCTATGGGCACCGCCTGTGTTTGTGGCTGGGCCACTAGTTTAGCCGTCTGTGGCTGGCCCACCTTGACCATACCGGGGGAGGCTAGCTGCAGCTTGGTCCCGGGGGAGGCGGCGGCAGCAGCGGTCTGTAGCGACTGACCCCCGGGTAGGGTGAGCTGGATGTTACCGGACGGCACCTGGGTGCCTGGGAGCGCCATCTGCAGCACGTTCTGCAGCTTCCCGTTAGGGCCTGTCTGCACGGTGAGGGAGGGCAGGATGTACTGTACGTGGGTCGGGGTGCGGGGCGGCTGCTGCTGCTGCTGTTGGTGCTGCTGCTGCTGCTGCTGCTGTAACTGCTGGGGTGCCAGACTCAGGGTCCCGGCTGTGGCCAACCCCTGCCCCCCGGCCGGGGCAGCTTTAAACACAAGGTTAGTCAGCACTGTGGCAGGCACCGTCTGGGCGTGGGGGCTGGAGCGCACATTGCTCACCGCCACCGGACTCTGGGGGATGCCGGGGCTGGGCGGGGGCGCTACATGCCGCAGGGTGGTGGTTATAAAGCCGGTGTTCATGGCGTTGGTGCTGAGGGCGTTAGTGGTCATGGTCATGCTGATGTTACCACTAGACTGTGGTACAGCCTGGTTGAGTAGGGTCATCCCCCCGTACTGCCCGGGGTTACCCTGTACCAGGATACCCACGTTCTTCACCAGCGTGCCTCCCTGGGGGGGCGGGGACAGCAGTGCCCCCTGCTGGTTCACATTAAGGGTGGTGACCGCCGTAGCCGGCTTGAGGCCCAGGGTCGGGGTGGTGGCCCCGTGCTGGCTCACCATGGGCTTGGAGGCGATGGGTACCGGAGTGGAGATGGTCTTGTAGGTGGTGGTCACGTTGGTGACAGACTTGGACAGCATGGCCTGCACCGGGCTGGGGGAGGCCGGCTGTAGCACCCCCTGCTGCTGCTGTACTGACTTACTAAGCTGACTCTGCAGCTGCTGGATCGTCTTACCTCCACTTTTTGTCGACTTCTGCGTCGACATTTTCCCCATAATTGGCCCGTTGCGCCCGTTCTGCTTGCCCAAGGTCATCTGTGTGTTAGAGGAGAGGACGATGTTGTTACGGTCCTGGGTTGTCATGGTGATGTTCTGGATGGACTTGATCTGGTTGGTTTTACCCACAATCCCCTGTTGTTGTTGTTGTTGTTGTTGTTGGGTAACAAACTGGTGGGTTGTGTTCTGGTTTAACAGAGTCTTAATGCCGCTCATGCTGCGACTACGTTGCTGCAACACCCCCTGGTGTGTGTCCGGAGAACTGACGCGCCCGGAGAGACTGGCCTCCCTCTGCAGGATGTGTACGGTGGTGTCACTCTTGGCGCTGGACGGCCGACTGTCACTCCCGCTGTCACCACCTCCCAGACTGTCAAAGGCCTGTGACAGGTCGGTGCGGACCTTGGGGGACCTGGGTTTGAAGACGACCCCCTTAGGCTGGAAGACGGAGCCGCTGCTGGCGGGGCGGGGGATGTGGTCGCCGTGACCCCGGATCCAGTCGGTGCGCAGCGGGGACTCGGGCTTCATCTTGATGGGTTTGGGGCGGTAGGTGATGTCTGCGGCCGTGATGGGTTTGGGGACCGGAGAGAAGCGCTGCTGGGGGAAGGCCTTGTTCTCTATCAGGGCCTCCTCCTCCGACTGACTGTCCATCTCTGAGTCTGACACGTGCTCCTTACAATCCAGGTCCATGCCCCCGATCTCTGCATCACCACCGTCTCCATAGTTACCGTCATGCTGGTCCGCCTTAGCTACCTCCTCATCATCTGCAAACAACATGGGGGATGGATTAATTACTCGGCAGGAATAGGTCTCATTTCCCTATTGTAATACATGTATGTGCAGCAACAACTTTCATCAAATTATTGAAAAAACTGTTTTTTCAATTAATAAAAGCTAGGCATAGATATAACCATGCTCAACCAAACTTGATTTATAGGTGGGGTTTTAGAGTAGGACAAATACAGTAATTATTCCACCCAAAATGTTCTGAATTGCTAAAAATCAGTCAAAAAGCACATCTTTCTTTTTAACCCAAATTGATATATATGTACAGACAATTAACAAAAGCTCTCACAAATATGTCACAATTACACATTTTCTCTACATGTGCGACTTATGCCTCATTTTGTCAGAGCGGGTCACAATGCGGTACTTGTGCCTCATTTTGTCAGAGCGGGTCACAATGCGGTCATTGTGCCTCATTTTGTCAGAGCGGGTCACAATGCGGTACTTATGCCTCATTTTGTCAGAGCGGGTCACAATGCGGTACTTATGCCTCATTTTGTCAGAGCGGGTCACAATGCGGTACTTATGCCTCATTTTGTCAGAGCGGGTCACAATGCGGTACTTATGCCTCATTTTGTCAGAGCGGGTCACAATGCGGTCATTGTGCCTCATTTTGTCAGAACGGGTCACAATGCGGTACTTGTGCCTCATTTTGTCAGAGTGGGTCACAATGCGGTACTTATGCCTCATTTTGTCAGAGCGGGTCACAATGCGGTCATTGTGCCTCATTTTGTCAGAGTGGGTCACAATGCGCTACTTATGCCTCATTTTGTCAGAGCGGGTCACAATGCGGTACTTATGCCTCGTTTTGTCAGAGCGGGTCACAATGCGGTACTTATGCCTCGTTTTGTCAGAGTGGGTCACACTACTTACTGAGCAGGTCCTCGTCTCGGTCCTCACAGATTATCATCCGCTCGTCGTCGCTGACGTCATCGTCCTCGTCGTCATTCATCTCACGTACTGACGTCAGGCGGCGCTGGTGGTGGGCAGCGGAGGCCTTAGGGTAGGGCGCCTGCCGAGGACACAAGTACATTGTATAAATAATGGGAGGATTTATGTCGTGATGCTTTAATATAGTCTTCTTGAGATGACTAACCTAGAGATTTACACCGTAGAATCTAAGTTATAAGCCGAATTTCATTTGTCGTTTTTAACTAGCCGAATTTAACACCCAAATTCCTTTACAGCTTATAGATGAGGTCTTAATGTGTAGAATGGATGAAAACTCATCAAGCTCTTTAATTATAAGCCGAATTATTCCTCTCAAACTGACATTCGGCTTGTAACCAAAGGAGGCTTATTCTATCACCCGGGTTTTACGGTAGTACCATAAGTATAAATTCTATAGACATATCAGGTATTAATCCCTTATAGGGTTGATATATACAAGACAGTTAGACAATGGTAACACTGCAACAAGTAGCCACCCACAGCACTGATTCACACAGCAGAAGGATAACTTCTTTCTACCCCCCCCCCCCCCCCCCCCCAAAGATAGGGGTCCAAAGTCACTCGCCCCAACAGGGTTAGAACTGATTACGGCCGACCGCTTTTAGCGTGACTTTTTCGCTAAAAAAAGTTCTCCTTCCTCCTCCTCTCAAAGGATCCCAAATTTCCTTAGAGCAGATTCTTCCTTAGAGCAAAACTGTATTGGACTCTTTCGAATTGGGATTGTATTCATTCGGATTTTACATGACATTCATACAAACTAAAATATAATGATAGAATAACAAAATAATAGAAACCAGTCACACCAGGAAAGCCCACAAAGCAGCAGACACAGAAAGCGACACGACCGGAACACTCACTGCACCACCTACACGCGGGGCACACACTCACTTAGTCAGCCTGCGCTCCACAGCCTAAGTAATGTAGATTCTCACATATTAGCCGCACCCACAACTTTGACAAATCCTATAAGCCTAAAGGGGGTCTGAAAATTTTCTTTTTCTAGCCCAGAGAAGGCCTCAAAATAGGGGGGTTGTTTTAAGGGGGAAGGTGCTTATCACCTAAAATTCCCACAGATAAGCCGCAATTTGTACGCTAGTCAGACTTTGATACCAAAAATGCCTATATAGAGTGTGGCTTATGCAAGGGTTTTTATATGTATACTACAGTACTATATTGGCTATATATATCAGTTCAGACCACTGGGCAGCTCGTAGGATTTGCCCATGCAGGGATGAAAGTCACCTATCTCAAAAAAACTTGAAATGTTCAAATTGAGGCCCCTGAATAAAGGTCCTCTGTAGTTAAGTATAGGACTTCGTGACATCAAAAAACTTGAAATCAGGGAAAACTTGAAAACTTTCATCCCTGCCCATGTTAGATGTGCGGCTTATAATCAAGTTAGTGTTGTACGGGAGAATTAACGGTATGTCAAATACAGTATGTATCTCTTTTCACAGTGGCCCAGAGATGATGCCATAGGCTGTGTATGTGAGTGTGGCCGCGTGTGGGTGCGGGGAGGGGGGCGTACTTGGCTGCTGTCCGGTGCCACGTCCCCCGACGTGGTGCTGCCACCTGGTGTGTGCTTCACCGTCTCCCCCTGGTGGACCGCCGACATACTAACCGAGCGCGCCTTGTGGTGCGGGTTAGGGACGTTAGTGACGTCACGTGCCGCGGTGACGTCCGGTGCTGGTGCCGTGACAACGACGTCGGTAGCAGCATCGTCTTGCACAGTGGCGCCATCTGTCTGGGAACTGCCGGGTAACCCCTCCAAGTCTGTACAGGGGGAGGGACAGCTTGTAGTACAATGTATCTAATGATGATTATCAGTTATCAAGTTTTATTTTTATTAAATCATTTTTAAATTATTAGTTTTATTAAATGAAAAAAAATCACTATCATGTAGTAAATTTGAGATAATTTATGGAGGATTTCATTCTGCAAGATCTAATTGAGAGCTGGCTATCCCTCCAGATCTATGCAATAAAAGGAAAGATGGCACGATCTTAATATTGAGTGTGATTCCATATTCAATACTTTTATTTATTCCTTCTTACAGGAACCATGAACCAGAGTTGATGGTGAGTGCAACTTTCCCTCATCTCCAATATACTCATGTATCATCGATTTCAGGTTACATATTGGTTGTAAAAAGTGCACTGTAAAATCTACTTAAAAGATTTAAAAGACTATATAGAAACATTAAAGACGTTTCAACGAACCTGCGGGGATGTCATCAAACGACTCGGACTTCTTTGCGCCAGATGCTGACTTCTTGCGGTCCTTAGAGCACCACTTCCAGTCTGGGTGCGCCTTGAAGTGAGCCTCCTTAACCTGGGGGGAGGTATTAATAGACATATAGTGGTGTAAGGGTGTCAGTCTGTGTAGGCCGCCATCTTGTCCCCCGAGTGGGGAAGGGAGGGGGGCTAATAAGGAGTACACTGCAGACCTATTGCTGTTTTATTTAGGCTTAGTATTAATGCTTAACATTAATGCTTAAAGTAGGAATAATTCTGGTTATCCTTTTGAATGATATCATGACAGCATGATGTGGCTACTGCTCCTTTGTATAAAACAGTATATACCTTTGTAATGAATATTTTCCATACTTCAATAGGCATTTGGGGTAGAATCCCCTAGCATAACCCTGTGTGTAGGTGAGAGTAGTTTGACAAAATATAGGAAATCTTTCGTAATTCTTGTCAATTTCCCATACTAAATTAACATTACTGTGAAAGTCCTTAATTTTGCTGGGTATATATTTTCGCTATTTTCGCTTAAGTATGGAACAAATACCCGCGAATTTGCTGATTTTCACTCATCCGCGAAAATCTAAACCCGTGAAAATAAGTACTTTCCCAGTATTTGATACAGAAATTCACACGAAAACAAAAGTAGGGATTCCTGCAAAAATAGGAAAAGTGGAATCTCAGTTATAGTTACCTGGAAGGCGAGGTCGTGGTACTTCTGCTTCTCGCGTGGTCCCAGGGCGTACCACCACTCCCCCAGGATCTTGGACACGGTGCGATTGTCCTGGTTAGGGTGTCGCTGGTGGACCAGCGCCCGGTGACGCTTGGAGAATATCATGAAGGCATTCATCGGCCGCCGGATGTGGTCCTTCTCCTTCAACTGGGGGACACAACCAGGGAGCTGGGGTTTATACACATGGACAACAGTTTCTATGGGAGATATGTATTTTATTTCAATAAGAAGGGATTTAAATGTAATGTTTACAAAACTAAGGTAAGCTACCATTATTACTAGTATTTATTTTACCCAAGATAATGTTTAGAGAACCCAAGGTCCTGCTCAGATTCTGTGATCAAGGGGATTCCCTAAGTGACCAAGGGGATTCCCTCTGTGATGCAAAGGATTGCCTCAGTGACAAAGGGGATTCCCTCAGTGACCAAGGGGATTCCCTCAGTGACCAAGGGGGTTCCCTCAAGGACCAAGGGGATTTCCTGAGTGATCAAGGTCATTCCCTCAGTGACCAAGGGGATTCCCTCAGTGACCAGAGTCATTTCCTCGGTGACTAAAGAGATTCCCTCAGTGCCTAGAGGGATTCCCTCAGTGACTGAGGGGATTCCCTCAGTGCCCGAGGGGATTCCCTCAGTGACCGAGGGGATTCCCTCAGTGACCAAGAGGATTCCCTTAGTAACCAAGGGGATTCCCTCTGTTCCCGAGGTCATTCCCTAAGTGACCAAGGTCATCCCCTCAGCAACCAAGGTCATTCCCTCATTGACCAAGGTCATTCATTTAGTGACCAAGGGGATTCCCTAATAACCAAAGGAATTACCCAGTGACTAAGGGGATTTCTGTAACCAAGGAGATTTCCTCGGTGACCAGGGGTATTCCCTCAGGTACCAAGGGCATACATGGAGTGAGTGCTGGTGCTGTGAGTGCTGGTGCTGTGTGTGCCTACCTTCCTGGGGCTGCAGGGTTCCTCCAGTGGGAGGGCGCTGAGTGACTGAGTGCGTCGTTTGGTGGGCGAGGTGACGGGCGGGGCCGACATGATGTCACTGCTGACAAACACGTCATCGTCATCCTCCTCTATCTTACTGACATCTGCAACAACAAGATGGCCGACAATGTCAGACTACGGTGTAACTTACGATGTGATCTAGCATCGCTATCATCGAGTATATCAGTTTATCATGTAAAAGTGATACCATCAGTGCTCACTGTTAAAAGTTTAAGACTACAATTTTCTTCTTTTCTCCTAATTAAACCGTTTATTATTTTAATGTTTTAGACTTAGATTTCTTCTTTCTCACTTCTTTTCCCTTGAAGTGGCATAATCAACTAGTGTATCCCACTCAAAATTCTAGTACTGTTCTAGTCTACTATGTGGTTATGTGAGAATGCTCCTTTAATCAAACCATTCATTTCTATACCGCTTAAATTTATTTTCCCCTTATTAAAACCATTACATTTTCTACATTTTCCTGCTTAATTTGTTATCACATTCTACAAAGGTGTATTTCACACCTGACATACCGAGTGTCTGTGAGTCTGCACTATCGGCGGGCGGCGGCTGCTGTGGCTGGCCCCGACTCTGCCCCTGCCCGTCGCCCTGGTCAGGAGGCGGTTGTTGAGACCAGGAGCCGTCGGAGCCGGGCGGTGGTTGTTGGCCGGGGCCGGGGGGCTGCTGGCCAGGGGACGGAGCCCCGCGGGAGGCCTGGGGCTGGTGAGGCTGGTCCTGGTCGCCGCCGGCCTCCACAGCTGTAGCCGGAGCAGCGTTAGTGAGAAACGGAACCAGTGAGTGCCAGGGGAACACGGGGATGGGGCGCGCATCTACACTGGCCACCACTGCAACAACATCAAAAGTAGTCATCAACTTAAAACAACCCACAGGGCCACAGCAACAACATCAAAAGTAGTCATCAACTTAAAACAACTGACTGCAACAACATCAAAAGTAGTCATCAACTTAAAACAACCCACAGGGTCACAGCAACAACATCCAAAGTAGTCATCAACTTAAAACAACTGACTGCAACAACATCCAAAGTAGTCATCAACGTAAAACAACCCACAGGGCCACTGCAACAACATCAAAAGTAGTCATCAACTTAAACAACTGACTGCAACAACATCAAAAGTAGTCATCAACTTAAAACAACCCACAGGGTCACAGCAACAACATCCAAAGTAGTCATCAACTTAAAACAACTGACTGCAACAACATCCAAAATAGTCATCAACGTAAAACAACCCACAGGGCCACTGCAACAACATCAAAAGTAGTCATCAACTTAAAACAACCCACAGGGTCACAGCAACAACATCCAAAGTAGTCATCAACTTAAACAACTGACCGCAACAACATCAAAAGTAGTCATCAACTTAAAACAACTGACTGCGCAACAACATCAAAAGTAGTCATCAACTTAAACAACTGACTGCAACAACATCCAAAGTAGTCATCAACGTAAAACAACCCACAGGGCCACTGCAACAACATCAAAAGTAGTCATCAACTTAAACAACTGACCCCAACAACATCAAAAGTAGTCATCAACTTAAACAACTGACCACAACAACATCAAAAGTAGTCATCAACTTAAAACAACTGACTGCAACAACATCAAAAGTAGTCATCAATCTAAAACAACCCACCGCAACAACATAAGAAAATCAACTCAGAAGCGCAGCGAAATGACAGCAAAATTCAAGTACAATTCATTGATACAAGTAAGGAGGGAAGTCTACAATTACTATCTCAACATTCAAACTACATGAAGATATGTGGGAAGAATAACATGGGAAGTCAATGGGCATTATACCTGAACAACAGTAAGGGCAAGTTTTTTTTTCAATGGACAGTTGTTTTTATATTTGCCTTCTTCCTCTTCTGGAGAACGTGGAACTGATTTTTATTGATTTATGTATTGTAGTTTTTGTCTATTTTTAGTATTTAGAGGTCATAATCATGGCATATTCTAAAGTACTAAATATATCAACGGTCCTATTTGGGAGTGAATTTTTCATGACACTTCGCTAGTTGTACCCTGACACACCCACCCTCCAGTCACTGACAGTGTCTGTCCCTCCCCAACTGCTGCCCTCCTGTCACAACCACTCCCATCAGGGCCTCCAAGCAGCAACACACCATCCCCCATCAGGGCCTCCCATTCATCCTCTCCACTCCCGCCTACACTGGCCCCCTGGGCTGTACTCTGTGGGCCACAGCACCCAGAGTTCTGCCACCACAGGCGGCCTCAGCAGGCTCCGTCAGGTGGTGGCCTCTCGTGGCAGGAGTCGGAACTAGCCTCATTATGCCCTTATCCACTCTGAGGCCCCTGGGAGCAGGACAGCGCCACCAGCAGCTGCTGCCACCTCGTGTATGTTTCAGGAACTACTCCATACTCATCTACTACGCAGTATCATACCCCCCCCTCCCCCACACACACACACACATACACGTCCCATTCCACACTCTGTGTCACAGGAGCTATTAGGGGCCTATTATGGCAGTCCCTTGGCAACACTTGTCAAAACAAAGATACCGTCGCGATAAACCGCCTGGTCTTGAAAGAGCGCCTGTCTTGAATAGGCGCCGGGGTAGAGGGGCCTCCAAATATTTGTTAAGCACTAGAATCATGACCTCGAATAAGCGCCTGTGTTGTAAAAGTGCCTGTGTAAGAGCCCCGCCAAATTAAAGAGCACCCCGGCACTTAATCGTAACGGTACGGTATGTGTGTTAATGTAATTAATAACTGTAGTCACGACCTCTGAAACAACATGTACACAGCAGACATATCATACCCAGGGATATTATGGAACATGTGTAGCTTCAAATTTAAAGTTTAAGAGAATGAATAAATTGCGAAAATAAAGTCAGTTCAATGACACTTTACATTTATCTGGCCATTATGAAGGCTGTTTTTCCATTTAACAGTTCCACAAACTGCATTAAAACAAAATGAATGTAAACTGATAATATTTCAGATAAAAGAAGTATAAAGTGCAACACTAATCTGGTGTGAAGGGTTGAGTGTATTGGCTGTGTTTTGTTTAGTGGCATGGTACCCCCCTACACACACACACACACACACACAGTATACCTGGACCCTGGGAGTCTGTCACATGCTCCTGTGTGTGGCTGTGTGTAGGGTGTGTGTAGATGTGTATAGTGGCATTACTAGTGGTGTAGCTATATAGTACTGTAACTGGGTTGGTTCTGCTACATTGACCTGCCAACAGCATAAAGGGTTAATCTGGTATTGGGACATATTTGGCAAGTCATCTTGTTATGTGGTCTGATAGCAGTCCAGATGTCTTTGGGTTTTCATGTTGCCATTTCACCAATTTGAATTTACTGCTGAAGTCTACAAGTCAGACTTTATCAGTCATACCAATATGAGAGAAGTCTTCCTGTAGGAACTAAATATGTCAGGTGTGTGATGTGTGTGTGTGTGGGCGGGGGTTGTATACCTGCAACATGCCCATTGGGGGACAAGAGGGTACGCTGAATAGACATCTATTGCAGAACAAGATGGCTGCCTACCCTTATGTCTATTGGGGGACAAGATGGCTGCCTGCATTCATGTCTATTTGGGGACAAGATGGCTGCCTGCCGTCATGTATATATGTGGGACAAGATGGCTGCCTGCATTCATGTCTATTTGGGGACAAGATGGCTGCCTACCATCATGTCTATTGGGGGGACAAGATGGCTGCCTATACTCATATCTATTGGGGGACAAGATGGCTGCCTGCTGTCATGTATATATGTGGGACAAGATGGCTGCCTGCATTCATGTCTATTGGGGGACAAGATGGCTGCATGCATACATGTCTTTTGTGAGACAAGATGGCTGCCTGCATTCATGTCTATTGGGGAACAAGATGGCTGCCTGCACTCATGTCTTTTGTGAGACAAGAGGGCTGCCTATACTCATGTCTATTGGGGGACAAGATGGCTGCCTGCACACATGTCTATTGGCAGACAAGATGGCCGTCTGCACACGTGTCTATTGGCAGACAAGATGGCCGTCTGCACACGTGTCTATTGGCAGACAAGATGGCCGTCTGCACACGTGTCTATTGGGGGACAAGATGGCCGCCCCCAGGGCCTGATCCGCTACACACCTATAGTATTGCATCCAGGCTAACCCAGGGCATGGAGCAGACAGCTAACACAGGAGTTGGCAGTCACCCAGCACCACCTCCCACATAACAACTCCATCTACCCCCCCCCCCCATGTACCCCCCCCCCCACCCACCCACCACACACAAACTGTACACATACACACTGCTGTGTATTAGGAACTTGTCAATAACTGCAAGAAGTGGGGAGGGGATACATGGTCTGTTCATGGCCATACATTTGAATGTAACATGTAACTGGTGAAGTGGGGGGGGGGGGGGGCATTTCTCAATAACCATATTGGACAGGAAGAGGCGATAATGTATTATTGTCTTCCCCTCCCCCTTGCACATTACTACAACAAATGCCTTCTCCATGCCTGATGCTTTTCTCATCTTGTGCTGGTGAAATTGCTGAATCCCGTACTGTTGTGTATAAGCACCCCGGCGTTTATAACTTTGGAGTGCTGGTTATCCCCGGCGCTGATACAAGACAGGCGCTTATTCAAGAACTATTTTTAGTATTTTACAGTTACATGTATTTCAAGACCCCCATACCCCGGTGCTTATATAAAACTTGGCGCTTATTCATAACCAGGCGCTTAAATGCGACGGTACGGTAGCTGCTACTGTTGTTTTCTCTGCTCCTGTTGGCAGTCTGACCCGTTATACCCTGGCTACCACTGTGTGTGTGGTGGGGGGGGGGGGAGGCTGGGGTCAGGGGTCAGCTGGGGTAAAGGCCAGAAAGTGGACTGATGGTCTCCAAGCACATCCTCAGACAGGTTAGGTGTTTATAAAGTGTTGTGAGTAGTCTATGGTCATACCCACACTGTCTGATACACTGATAAGAGGACCCAATGTCAGCACCATTGCATGT
Organism: Harmothoe impar; assembly: GCA_947462335.1. Lineage (NCBI taxonomy): Eukaryota > Metazoa > Annelida > Polychaeta > Phyllodocida > Polynoidae > Harmothoe > Harmothoe impar. The sequence goes on from OX381717.1 coordinate 60,793,334, forward strand.
GAATATTGGAGTTTAAAGCTTGGGAACTTGAAGAGCAAAATCATAAATTGGAGAGTTTATATACTGTAAACGTAGATATTTCGGCTGATACAAATTTTCACGGATTTGCAATAATTACAATTTCGTGCGGATTTAGATTTGTGAATTTTAAAATATAGTAAACCTCCAACTATATTGGATAAATTTTCGCTGTTCATATTTTCACAGATTTTAATATCCATCAAAATATGAAGTTATAGATCCAACATGCATGTTTTGTATTTTTTGCTTTATTCATTTACGAAAACATGGTAAATGATGTTATAAAATTGCAAAGTCTATCCAATCGGAAAATGCAGTTAGCAGTAGTATATGAAGGCCAGTTCTGCCAACACTCCTGGATGGTTTTGTAACATTTGGCATCCTTCCACTCACACAGCCATGTTATGTAATTGTGGCCAACCTGGGATGAACTCTGGGCACCCCCCCCCCCCCCACACACACACATACAACCATAGTGGTGTGTGGTCATTGAGTGGTCAGTGTGTGGTCAGTGTGTGGGCTGCCAGCATGTTACAATGTTATACCCTGTCTGGGAGGACCTGGCGAGCCCCCTCACCATGAGGGCATTAGGACCTTTATTTGTAGCCATGTTAAGGGAATCAGCCTCATCCCTTTGGTGGTGTCGTTAGAGGCCATAAGGTTGAGAAGTCTGGTTTCAATGCTACTACCGTAAAACCTCGCGTATAAGCCGCGGCTAGTACGCGAATCAGATCGCTGGTGCGGCTTATAGCATCGGCACAGAGTCCAGGTGCGGTTTATACGCGAGTTTTTGCTCCTATAGTACAGTACTAAAACCACCCTATTCAGATCGCTGGTGCGGCTTATGCAGGATCGGCCCAAAGTCCGGGTGCGGCATATACGTGAGTTAGGCTTATACGCGAGGTTTTACGGTACTTCCACAGAGAGCCCATTATAGCCAGGCCTTTTGTCGGTCTCACCAGTAGTACAGGCAATATGTGAAATAGGTGTGAATTTTTTCATAAAAGCATGAAACTTCTCACACTTGTACTCCATATCCATGCGATGAATTTCAGAGGTGGGGCCGCTGAGAAAACCCGTTATTACGGCTGTGGCGGCCATTTTAAGTCGGCCATTACCAAAAAATCTGTTTTCTTCGATCAAGCAGCAACTAAATACAGTACTGCAACAAAAAAGGTGTCTAGACCTATGTTTTCAGGGTCACAGAACATGATTATGCAATGAGAAATGGTATAGTATGGCTAGTTTGACTATGGCGGCCATTTTGATTCCGCCATTACCAAAAAGTGTGTGGTCTTTGATAACTTCGCAACCAAATGGAGTATTGAAGCAAGTAAGGTGTCTATACCCACATTTCCAGGGTCAAGGAATAATGTGATGCCATCAGAGAATGTCTATTATGCATAGTTTCACCAGGAAGCTGTTTCACCTCAAATGACAATTATTTGTGGACCCCACAAATGCTATATGGACTATGGCAAATGCCTTATGGGTGTGGCAGATGCTTTATATGATGGGTGGGTACCCTGTGATTAAGCATATGCGGCACCCATAAAGCATTTGAGGGAGTCCATATATCATTTGCAGGCCTCATAAAATTGCTTTCATTTGAGGTGAAACAGCCTCCTGAAAAAAAAATTCTGGTTACCCATTGACAAGAAAAATATGTTTTTGGCAGTGAATATGTATATTAAGGTGTCAAAATTGATATATCATGGTCATATGACAATACCATGCTATCAGTTGTATGGTATCAGACTATAAGGCCTATTAGCCATTCATATCTGTCAGAATACAAATTCTATTATGTAATAGTTTCATAATAATACCAGACATGCTTGTGTGGAAGTAGATAGTCATGATCATGAAGCTGATGTAAATCAACACACATAATATAATTATGCTCCATTATGTGAGGATGCTAAATACAGTACATTACATCAAGCAAAATATATGCTAGTTTAGACTCAGTTCAGGAAATTATATGCTGATGATATCCCCCACAGTGTCATAAAGCTGGTTTTATCACAGGTTTTCCACATCAGTGTGCTCATTTTAGCATTTTATACACTCACAGCATGGCATTTTATCTCATGATTCGTTGCCTTAGCCAGTGTCATCCATAATGGTTCACTATCTCTACATTGGCTGATCCAGGGGGAGCCAACAGGTCTTGTCCCCCCCCCCCTCTGCTAAGATAAAGAAAGGATGAGGGGGAAAAGGAAGAATAGAGAAGAAAAGAGGGAAAGAAAGAGAGAAAGGGGAACAATATCATAACATATAGTAGCCCTTTTCAGTATAGTATAGATAGATTTTTGACTATTGGCTAAGTGCTCCTGGTGGGGGAGGGCTGAGAGCCCCATCCCATCAACATTTGAGTATTAGATAATGAATTATGATGCATGATATTATGACTGGAAGGGTAGTGAGTGGCTCCCTCCCTCTGTCTTAAACAGTCTCATGCTGCCCAATCCAGATTGATGTGGTGGGAACAGGGGATGGGTGAGGGGAGAAGTATGGGGACAGGTTCAAGATAATTCTTGGAGAAGCTACATATATGGTGAGAGCAAGGTGAGAAGTATGGTGAGAGGTTGCTATCCTTCCACAATCTCATAGGGGGACACTTAATATTGCCCACTTATGTATATGCAATGAGCACCCAGAATGAGGTGTGTGTCCTCCCAGAATCCCCACAGTGCTAAGGCATAGGTGGTATATGTAGGGCACCATCTAATAAGCCTTTTAGATACTACTAGCAGATTTTAACACAGAATACCACCCAATATGACACTGTGGCAGATATTTTTACCTTGATGTCCCTTTGGTCGAATTGCTTGTTCAATGAATTTTGGAGATAAGCCTGGTTGCCTATTGCTATGGGATTTCCTAATACACAGACCTAGCTATAACTTAAGGAAACATGAAGGCAATTAGAATATACTTAACCAACCCCCTATAGGGTGTTAATTAATGTTACAGTCTGGTAATAGTGTATAGAACCTTTGATAACAGAGATCCCCACAAAAAGGATTTGTATAGAGAAACAGTGGTCAGCCAGTGGCGGGAAATGAATAACCTTGGTCTGGTAGCCAAGCTATAGAGTTTGAGAGTCTATATTCTCAAGACCTGCTTCCATGTATCAACCTAGGCACTTACACTCAAGTCCCAAGGGCATACATAGATCCACACAAAAATGTCCATGTCCCTATGCCAAACACTCTCTCCTCCTTTGTCCTACCCCGTCCTTGTGTCCTATCCTATCCCCTCGCAAGTCCACTGAATTTGCATGTTACCTACATTTACCATATTCCCTTCATATCCACATCCCCTTACCTCCATGTAATTCCCCTTCCCTCTCTTTTATTCTCACACCACCTTCCCTCCCTTATCCCTTCTGCTCCGATGTGCCCATAGTCTCCTGCAGTAGTCACTATCCTCATCAGGTCACCCTTATCCTCCTCCAGCATCCCCTGCTCTCTTCCAGCCTCCCCTATCTCACCACTGGCATCCTCTAGCATCCTTGAACATCTACCACTAGTCCAGGATTTTTGAAATCTCATTGCAGGTCTAACAACATTCCTCTGAGGTATCCAAACTGTCCTGTTCTATCTCGTGTTCAATATCTCCCTGATTACCGATGCATCTCTGCTCCTCAATGCCCTCCTCCTTCTTTACTTGCAGTGTGTGCCCCTTTCTGGGAGGGAGGGTCCCCCCAAGAGGCAAGCAGGGTTATTGACTGGGAAGAGGTACTTTGAGGGGGAAGGTGGGATATTGGCAGGAAGTACCTTGAGATGAAGGGTGGGACATTGATAGTGAGAGGGTATCTTGGCAGGAGGGGTTGCATAATGAGAGGATGGTTGTTAGTGATTACCATTGTCCCAATAGCTTTTACATTTCTAACATGGTGACCCTTGAGGAGGGGGTATCCTGAAGGAGACATTAGACCTTAGGAAGTAATGGTGTGATGGCCGGGACTAGAATTGACAATCCTGAAGATGGGGTCAGAGATGGTAGAGGAGATCCAGGAGGAGTTATGGTGTAGAGCTACAGGGAGAATGGAGGGATCCCTTTAATGGCATACCAAATATTGCTGCCTTATGACATACACATTACCAGCAGAATATCATTCTGTATACCATAGTTATCCACTTCAGGCACTCAAATCAGTGCCTACACTGGATAACCAGGATGCATTAGTGCTCAGTAGATAACCGCACTGCTATGACACACGGTGAGTTTACATGGTAAACACGAGTTTACAAGGCAGAATAGATCAGTTTTTTTTCTCAAATGTTAAAACTGTGGTATAAATAGAATAAAACATGAATAATCGAACACTCAGGCTGGATATCCACGGCTAAGGCACTCGGCTGCACCTCATGCGCTAGCCCTGGATAACCAACCCTCGTGCTTGCTTGTTTATGCATTATTCCTTTAATAACCATGGTAATATGGGGTTTGCTACCGTACCTTCTTTATTGCAGTGCTATCATTGGTTAGGAACCAATTGAGAAAATGTGATTCTTAGTAGGCCTCTAATGGACATGCAAAAATGATGGCACAATGTTGTTCTATGACCATGGAAATATGGGTATAAATACCTTGTTTGTTGCAATGCTCTGAGTCTTTGTGATGTAATTCAAGAATTTATGTTTTTGGGTAATGGCCGAAGAAAATGGCCGCCATTGTCAAAACTAGGCATAAATTACCTTTTCTACTAACATAATAATATTCTCTGCCTCTGAAAACATGGGTATAGATACTTTATTTATGGCAGTACCACATCTAGTTTTGAAGTAGTTGAGAAAAATATCTTTTGCCATAGTCCATATAGCATTTGTTGCGTCCACAGATTATTGTCATTTGAGGTGAAACAGCTTCCTGGTGAAACTATGCATAATAAACATTTTCTGATGGCATCACATTATTCCTTGACCCTGGAAATGTGGGTATAGACACCTTACTTGCTTCAATACTCCATTTGGTTGCGAAGTTATCAAAGACCACACAATTTTTGGTAATGGCAGAACCAAAATGGCCACCATAGTCAAACTAGCCATACTACATCATTTCTCATTGCATAATCATATTCTGTGACCCTGAAAACATAGGTCTAGACACCTTTTTTGTTGCAGTACTGTATTTAGTTGCTGCTTGATCGGAGAAAACAGATTTTTTGGTAATGGCCGACTTAAAATGGCCGCTATAGGCAAAATGACGATATTTTCGGGTGGCCCCACCTCTGATTTTTTTGGTGTGGATATGGACTTGAGACATGCCAAGTTTCTTGCTTTTATGAAAAAATTCACACTGCCTTGAAAATCATGCACATATTGCTTGTACTACAGGTCCTCCCAGACAGGGTATACAGGGCCTGTTCGTGATTGGGGCAGGGGGTTGTGTACATACTGGAGACGTATTATATTTCACGCTGTACATATTTTTGCAGATTTCGCGGATTTTAAAGTCCACGAAAATATGTACAGAGCAAAAATTTATCCAATTTAACTCTGTAATTACTATATTTCAATATCTGTGAATTTTAATCCCAGCGAAATTGTACTTTTAAGCAAATCCGTGAAAATTTATTCCAGCGAAATTGTATGCGTTTACAGCATGGTCAGTTAGATTCAGGTTATTTCATCACAGGCTATGTAGACTATCTTTGCATAATACATTGTGCTGTATTTGCCAATCTTTGCATGAGCAGATCTTATTAATCTATCCAAGGGAAGTGAGGCGACACAGGAACTGTTTGGGATCCGCGCCGCTGGATAGACGGCCTATTTATTAACATAGTAACATGATTAGTTGAATAAAGTAGAGAAGAAAAAAAAAAAAAAAAAAAAGAATTTTTCCAAATGTCCATGATTGAAGGTGTAGCAGGCTGGCAGTGACGTCACGGCGTCACTGGCGGGAGAGCTGGTAACACCCCCTGTTGATTAATAGTAGTACTAGTTGACTAGTCCATGTCATTAATCTATCCAAGGGAAGTGAGGCGACACAGGAACTGTTTGGGATCCGCGCCGCTGGATAGACGGCCAAAGTCCAAAAATATAGCATGATTATATAATATGAAAATAGAACAAACTTAAGTCACTCATGATAATATAACTTAGTCAAAAGAGCGCACCCTTATGGTGCGTCGCATACGACGACAAGGCCTTGGAGACTAAGGAGTCCGTCGCCACTCGATTGGTGAAAGGCTTGGTGAGATACACCAATGCCGCCATGCTGGACCAATCCCCACATTGTCTTATATCCTCCAAGGAGAGGCCCAGATTGTACATGTACAAGGCGCCTGCGCGTCGTAAGGAGTGGCAACCCACCCTCTTAGACTCCAGACCCGAGCGGTCTAGCAGGGTCTTGAGAAAAGATAACAGCTTGCTGTAAGTCAAGGGCTTAGGGGTGCCAGATCCTACCAGCATGAAGGCTGGGCTGTTTGGATCTGAGCTTGGGAGATCCATGAAATGTTTCCGGACCCAAGTCACCGCGCACACTGGGGAACCAACAGCTACAGTGACAGGGACTCGGTGGACCTTTTGGCAGTACTGAATGGTTTTGGAGCTGGACACTTTTATTTCCAGCCCCCAGTCATTGAAGACCACGGCTCCTCTACGCAGGTAGTGACCCTGCAAGGCACTGGAGTCCGGGACAAGATTACTCTTCCTTAGGAGGCCTCTGAAGGCCAAGGCGATGCATGCCCACATAGTGATCTCGTTTGGATTTGAAAGGTCCAAGCTGTTAAACATCAAATGCAAGTCCTCCAGGAATAAAGTGGGGCGGTGAGGTTCTGGGTCGCCCAAGGCCCGGCGGATACCCGACATTGTCATTGCAAAAGTAAACTCAGACCTGAGGTATAGCACATCATGGCTAAAATAATTGTTAAGGCTGATCACAGCGCTGATGTAGTTCTGGATTGTAGAATATCTCAAGGATTTAGACAGGTACACCGCGTAACGGCACATGACGTCAAGCTTGGTGGGTACCGGGGTGGCGTCGGCTAGGGCACAGAACCCGAGGAACTTTTTCCACTGGGAAGTTTTCGTTTTCCAGGTGGAGGCCGACCACGCCATCGACCTCAACTCCGCGGCCCTGATGTCCAACTCCCTGACAAACTGGTTTGTTTCTACAACATAAATGGAAAGGAATGTCATTAAAGCACTCGGCTCTGGACACTGCATCGGCAACAACATTCTTGTAACCCGGCAAGAAAACCCCCACTAGATGGCAATTAAAAATCACAGTGTCCCAGAAAATGAGGCGGAGGATGTCCATAGACCTGCTATTGTCACTCTTGCCCGTATTCAACGCGGCCACCACCTGGGTGTTGTCCGTCACGCATTCTACACGTGTGTCGCGCCACTCGTCCCCCCATCTCCTCAACGCCATGAGGATAGGATATAGCTCCTGGACGTTAATGTTAGAGGGAATGTGCATATCCGGTTTAGGAGTACAATGATTGTGAAGATCTCTTGGGTCCCTCCAACTCTTAGACCACGAGCCGGCGGCCCAGTCGTCGCCGTACACAGCCCCCCAACCGACCGTGGTTGCCGCATCGGTGTGAATGATTGCCGTGTTCATTGGGCCCGGTTTGATGATCTTTGCCTCCCCGTTAAACCACGCTGCGAAGTCTGACCACCACAGGAGGTCCTGGCGGAATGACTTCGATAGCGAAACATATCGCTTGCCGGGGGTAAAATGCGAAAGCATTTCGATGACTCGATGACTGAAGGTCCTGCCGCCCCTAACTAGCGTGCTGCAGTGGGCTAGGACCCCACATAGGCGTTGCAGCTGCTTCCTCGTCGCCCGCAGGCGACCTGAGAAGAAGGCTATTTCCTCGTGTAGGCTGGCTATTTTCTCGTCGGGCAGACGGAGCTTCATTTCGATGGAGTCTAACTCCACTCCCAGATAGGTCTGGATTTGGGCCGGCGACTTGACCTTTTTATATGAAATATAGAAACCCAACCTCCTCAATACACTATGGAGGTAAAGTTGGGCGGTCTGGCATTCGCTGAAATTGCGACCCATCACTAGAAAGTCATCAAGGTAATTGGCACAAAAGAAACCTTGTCCCTCCATATGACGCGAGACCGCGTCGGTGATGCGAGTGAACACGCTAGGAGACATCCTGGTCCCGAAGGCCAAGAAATTGTCCTCTATGAAGCACGGGGTACCGTCTATGTCCCACTGCAAACCTTGAAACTTCCTGTCACTCTCTCTTATCAAAATTGACCTGTACGCACTGGTAATGTCTGTGACTGCCATAAAGCAGTACGGTTGTATGGCTGCAGAAACCATATCTACGGTTTTATACTTGAAAGTTTGGAAGGTTGATTCCATAAAGGAATTGATGGATGCCCCTAGCGGGCGGCTAGCATCCGTGATAGGCCTATACGAGCCCCCTTTTTTCTCGACGGCACCGAGGGCATGGATGCAGTGGGGGGTACTCGGCACCAACGACAACTTGCCACTACTCAACTCCTCGAGAATAATCTCGCTAATCTCATCCTTGGCTGAGACGGTCGCAGATTTATAGTTTGTACACAAATACGGGTGAATCACAGAGCCTGGGTCAACCAATTTAAAGCCGTGGGTTAAACCGTCCAACAAAAAGTGTGCGTCTGGGTCGGGGGCGGCTACACCATGTCCCGACAGCATATCCCTCCATGCACATAAATTCATCTGTGATCGAACACCCCCCACAAAGTGGGTCTCCTTGACATCCCATAATGGGAGGTAGTCTGCGTACATGCTACACAAATCATCTACACTCGCACATACACAAATAGCATCACAATCCACACTGATGTCCCATGTCTGCGCGTGCTCTCGGCTCGGCTCCGCACTGACGGCTAATGTCTGCGCGTGCACTCGGCTCGGCTCCGCGCTGACGACTAGATCATGTGGTCACATATGATGACCCGGGTTGCCCTGTTGGGCATGAGGGGGGCCTTGAGGTGGGAAACCACTCCCATATCCTGGAGGGGGGTTACCCATCATCTGCGACTGGTTGCCATAGAAACCGCTAGGTTGGCTCCTGCAGTATCTACCTTTATGGGCCCCCCGACAGTTGCTGCAAATATGTTTCTTGTTGCAAGGGTTATAGTCGCATCGGTCTCGGAAGTTCCATTGCCCACAGATATCCGGGGGGCACAGTCCTCCTTTGTTGCCGGAGCCCCGCCCCCCGCTGTTGGCCCCCCGACTCTCACTGCGCGCCGCCTCCCGAGCCAGCGCTCTGAGGACTGGCCCAGTGTTATCCGCGCCCAGGCAGTCGTGGCGGGCATCCTCATCGCAGTGTACATAATCTGTGAGGTCACCCTCTATGACCTTGGTGGTGACCTTGAACTCATACTTAGCAAGAGTGTCGGCCTCATAAGCCTTGGACAAGCCCCTCATAGTGATGAACCTCATATGGGCAGAGTAGCCCCTGGCCGTTATGCGGCTGGGAAATTCACCTTTAATGATACACTCGTGTACACATGTCATGCCATAGACAAGTTCTCGGTAGGACATTTGCTTGTAATCCTTGTCCACCTCCAGATGGTAATCAGGCCTAATCTTTTCCCTAGACCTCTTCCTCCTGTTATCCCTAGTATAACCCCTCAACTCATCACACAGAATCTCAGACAAACCTTGAGGTTGGCGGGGTCCCAGGAGAGCAGCATCAAAGTCTGGGGAGAGTAGTCCCAGAGACTGGTGTGATAGCCCAGCCCTCTGTAGCCCTGCCTGGATGGTGGCTGAAGCAGAGGATGGGTACAGAGGCTGTGGCCTCTGCTGCTGTTGAAACTGCTGTTGAAACTGCTGTTGATATGGCTGTTGCTGCTGTTGATGAGCTTGTTGGTGCTGGGATTGCTGCTGCTGCTGTACCCAGAGCAGGTAAGACTGGTAAGAAGTGTCGGCACTGCCATTTGTGTACACACCACCAACCTGACCTCGCTCCTTACAATTTTTCCAAATGTCCATGATTGAAGGTGTAGCAGGCTGGCAGTGACGTCACGGCGTCACTGGCGGGAGAGCTGGTAACACCCCCTGTTGATTAATAGTAGTACTAGTTGACTAGTCCATGTCGATAAAGGACATGATTTTCCTTTTCACAGGTAAAAACTGGTAAAAACTGCTTTTTAAAAAAAGAAGACAGATTTTTTCCATTCTAAATTTTTACAGCAGGAATTGACTGGATTATTTTGTTGTCACTCTAATCATACTGCAAATTTGATTTCCCTCAAGAAATAGGGTTTATAAGCAAGTTCAATAATATGTTTATATAATTCTGATCCTTTCCTTTAATGTTGATTCTGAGTTAAAAAGCGTTAAGATATGGTCACCAGAAGCCAAGTATTTTTAATTTGGCCTAACCCGTTGTGATACCAGATGGCATATCACACACACCCATCACATGTTAAGGTCATGACCTTCTCATGGAACTCAAACTGCGAGCCATGACGTCACAGCATGACGTAACGTGACAACAGGTCATGGCGACCCTCAGTATCGGTCACCCCAGCATAGGTCAAACCATAGAGGTATACACACGTGGTGGTAGAGCTCTATACTGGAAACGTACATATTTTCGCTTGAACAAATTTTCGCGGATTTGCTTCAAAGTACAATTTCGCTGGGATTTAAATTCGCTGATATTGAAATATTACAGTTGTATACCTATATTGTATAAATTTTCGCTCTGTATATATTTTCGCGGATTTTAAAATCCGCGAAAATATGTACAGCGCAAAATAAAATACGTTTACAGTATATGGTCAAACCCCCTGCAGCACCGGGCGCTGTTTGTGAACATGACCAGATGCTGTATGTATGTGGTATACATGTACCGTAAAACCTCGCGTATAAGCCGCGGCTAGTACCCGAATCAGATCGCTGGTGCTGCTTATAGGATCGGCACAGAGTCCAGGTGCGGCTTATACGCGAGTTTTTGCTCCTATAGTACAGTACTAAAGTCACCATAATCAGATCGCTGGTGCGGCTTACAGGATCGGCCCAAAGTCGGGGTGCGGCTAATACACGAGTTAGGCTTATACGCGAGGTTTTACGGTATATGTACAAACAGCAGCATACGGGCCTACATCGGTCATACCTGGCATCAACAACCCCCCCCCCCAATGTTATATCACTGATACACTACACCCCCCCAATGTTATATCACTGATACACTACATGTTATTATCATGTAGCACTAAAATAAAAGTATGAGGCAGTGTCTCACGACCTTGGGCCAATGTTTTCGTCTCTGACTGGGTGCCAGCTCTGACCGGGTGCCAGCTCTGACCGGGTGCCAGCTTTGACCGGCCTGAATAAAAACGGGATATTTAGGGCAGATGTAAATAGAACTTGGCTGAAAAGGTTAATGGATGTTATAACTCTTTAAACTTGTCATTAGTTTCCCATTTTTATCATCATCTGCCCTAAATAACCCATTTTTATTCAGGCCGGTCAGAACTGGCACCCGGTCAGAGCTGGCACCCGGTCAGAGCTGGCACCCGGTCAGAGACAAAAACATTGGCCCAAGGTCGTGAGACACAACCATGAATGTAAAATTGGCAAAAGATCGATTTTGAACCACAATACAATTGGGTTATTCTGACTATACAACTTTGAATATAAGGTACGACCGCATAGACAGTATCAAACCCACTCATCCTTACATTTTACAAATGTTACTGTTTAGCCTCCTCTATGGGCTATATATCAATGACTCAGCAGTTTTGGTGGTCCACATCCGGGGTCCACACAAGCAGCAGTTCAATATTCTAATACACAGCTATGGCTGTAATCAATCACTCATGGACCACATATTGATTCTGACATGATTTAAAGAATTAGTACAGGGACCGGGGCACGTCTAGGCTACAGAGGCCTAAACATGAGACGAAATTTCTGTTCTCAGCAAAATAATGATATATTTTTCAGTCAAAAAAAGGGAAAGAAATAGCAGCAAAATCCCCCCCCCCCCCAAAAAAAAAGCCTTCTAAAAAATAAAAACAATGGATCAATTTTGGTTAGGCCCAAAGAAATAGGGATACCTGAACACAATTCTTTTTTGGTCAGAGGCCCTGGTGTAGTATCAGATTAAGAATCAGTACAGGGACCTTGGCACGTGGAGGCTACAACGTCCAGGGTACAACATGTACATCTCTGTATACCGTGTAGGTATGTGGGACCAGGAAGCAGTTCTGGATCCCACTACACCTTGTCTAATAACACCATCATCATACTCCATGTACTCATCCTGGTCTCTGTATCTGTCAGTGTTTGTTTACACATGTGTGCGGCTGGCAAGGGTACTTTTTCAGAAAAATGTCCCTAGCAAGGGTCTTGTTTTGAAGGAAAAATGTCCCTAGCAAGGGTCTACTTTCAACAAAATCGCCCTAGCAAGGGTCACGTTTTTGCAAAAACGACATGTTTTTCACCAAAATGTACTACTTTTTCCTATTTTCCCGAACTTTTCCCGGACATGAGGAAATTTCTCTGTAAAATGACCCATTAAGTATATATTTCGTGATATTTCTCGACAAGAAGGATTTTGGGGCCAAAAGTGCCTTAGCAAGGGTATATTTTGGACACAAAAGCTCCCTAGCAAGGGTAAGGGTTGTCATAGGTCTAGCCGCACACCCATATCAGAAAAAATTCAAGAACTCCCCCCCCGGGCAGTGTACCCATCGTTTAATGCATTTGATATAAGGGAGTGTTCATTTATTACCTACAGGGGGGGTGCAAAAATCTTCCTGAGGGGCGGGGGTGTAAAAAATTCTGACCCCACTTGAGGGGGGGACGTAAAAAATTTAGCCCCTTTTTAGCGAAAAAGCCAGCACGTCACTATAGTTCAAAAGGGGGTGGGCAAAATGTTTTCCCCACCTTCGACGAGGGGGCGCGCGAAACGTTCCACGCGCTCTCAAGGGTGGGGGGCGTAAAAATGTTCGCACCTCCGCACAAAATCTCACCCCCCCCCCATGTAATCAATAAATGACCACTCCCTAATAAGACCATGGTTGGGCGCGTGGGGGGGGGGGGGGTCTCCCATACCACACATACACACACAATCTGTGATACACCTTCACATGTTTATGAATATTTTATGTTGGGGACCATGCACAAATTACCTCACCGATTTTAATGGGGCCTTCATTCAAGACCCCAGTGCCCAACCTGTCACTATTTCCCTATAGTTATGCAGACCTACACATGCAACGGTTTGCCACCTTCTACAGTTTGTAGAATTATCGTTGGTCTCCAGACTGGGAACACGTCATTTGTGAACGTGCCCCAACAGCAGCAGTACCCAGCCTGCAGCACGGTCTGTGTAGCCACCTTCCTGCTGCCGGCCCCGTACCCTGTATATACATGATCCACTCATACATTAACCTCATTCCGCCCCCACTATCCATGTTCCGGGCCCGCCTCACGCACACTGGTACACTGTGTCTCAGTATCTGACAGACAGTTGGGCATTAATACATTTCTTTCACTCCTGGGCTTTCACTTAGTCAGAAACAGACGACATTTTGGTGGTTTGTACCCGGCGTCTATGACGTGTGTGTGACGTATGTGTGACGTATGTGACGTGTCTGCAGGAGCCGCGGCCAGCTGGACGCTACGTCAAGATGTAAATGCGGCCCGGCACGTGGGGGGGGGGGGGGGCGTGTATGATAGTGATAGTGGTGGTTGTGAGGTGTGTATCCACCGTGTGTTTCATGCTCCAAACACACACCATCAACTACACATACTGCGATTATACTGTAAGACCATTTTACTTTGATAACTTGATTTTTTGTTTTACCTCCCCCCCCCCCTCATGGGATTTTTTTTTCGGAATATTAGGACCTACAAAATTTAAAAAAAGGTGTAAATCGATATGTATACCAGCAAAGTAAAAAAAAAGTCAAAATGAGGCCTTTTTGATCGGGGATATTTCTCAATATACAGGTAGTCATTTGATTGCCCAAAAAGGGGGTTGTCCAAGCTTTCACCCCCCCCCCCCCTCGGTCGCTTGGGAAATTTTGTAACCCAGCATCCCTGTAGGGCAGCTTTTTCTTCCTACCTCCGCCCAAAACCTTTGCTGTAAAAGCCTGCAATCAAAAAAAAGGTGGCCTCATACCCCGGGGGGGCGGGGTACTTGAATTTTGATATGGGTGTGCGGCTGGACCAATGACAACCCTTACCCTTGCTAGGGAGCTTTTGCTTCAAAGACCTAACCTTATTAGGGCACTTTCGGCCGAAGAGTCCTAGTTTTGAAGAGGAAAAACACAAAATGTACAATGGATGAGTAATTTCACCAAGAAATTTTACCAGTGTCCTCAAAATGTTGGCGAAAAAATGGGCAAAAATGGGACATTTCAGTGAAAAAGTGACCCTTGCTAGGGCGATTTTGTCAAAAGTAGACCCTTGCTAGGGACATTTCTCTCTGAAACAGGACCCTTGCTAAGGAGATTTTGTTGAAAAACTACCCTTGCCAGCCGCACACCTGTGTATACAAAATATACTAAGTGCCCCCCGGGCATCATACACAAGACCTGTAATGTACATTATGATAGCGCCTAGGCCAAAAAAAAAAAGGATTGTTTCCGGTAACCCGACCGGGTCTAGCAAAACAGGGCCGGGTCCCCCTCTTTTTTTCTCTTTTTCAAATTTTTCCCTGCATGCCAGTTTTTACGGTTTGTAAATCGGATAATTTTTAAGGATTTTAGAGGAAAAACGCTAAAAGTAGCCCTAAAATAGGAAAATTTAAAAAAAAAATTTAAAAGATATTAAAAAAATTCGACCGGCCGGGTCTGTGTTGTCTGACCATGTTACCGGAAACAAACCTTTTTTTTTATTTGGCCCAGTATCTCCCTATACAAGGCCTACAGTGTACATGTCCGAGGGGAGGAGAGGGATACATGTAGGGATGAATAATTAAACCATGACCTATAGGGTAGGGATGTCATTGGTATGATAGGTATCGATACATCGCTATTTTTTATGTATTGGATAACTGAATCGACTATCAATGGGTATCGATACGCCGCCATCTTGGATTCTTTTTATGCTTTATGTCATTTTTTACGGCTTGTAAATCGGACCATTATTAAGGTATTTAGGTAGTAAAAAGGGGGCTTCCATAAAGTATGTACGCACCAAGGGGGGGGGTCTATTTTCTGAAAATGTTTGCGTACATAAACCCTTTATTTTAATGCGTACAAGAACTTTATCGCAAAAACTCCAAAATATCTAAATTTTCTTTCATTTCATTGTCTGTAATAATTTTTTACAGTGTCTGTAACCTTAAATTTGGAAAAAAGTGGCTTAATCTACCTCTTCTTTTTATATAATGAATAACTGATATATTACCTAAATCGACACCAAAATAGTGAATAACTGATAACTCATAAAATTCGATACCGATGACATCCCTACTATAGGGTAGGTTGAAAGCCGGGGGGAGGGGGTAATGTGTTGATGTAGATAGATAAGGAGGGTGACGGAGGGAGATAACATTAAATAATGCTAGTGTGTGGAATGTCCGCCAGGGCAGTAAGGAGGGTGGTCAGGGTGGATTAGAAATTGAGGGAGGTGGGAGGAGGAAGTGACATCTTTGAACTGTAGTAAATGCGCAGGCATTTTTGCTAAAAGGAGCCCCCCCCCCCTTGTTGATATTAAATGGCCACTCCCTACAACACCTCATTGTGGGGGTGGGTTTCACATACCATCACGTCCTCCACACAAAGACGTACTGTGTAGTGTGTGTGTGTGTGTGTATGTGTGTGTGTAGGGGGAAGTGGGGGCAATATACACATAGCACCTACTATCTGCAGTGTTTATACCACAGTAAAACTTGGTTCAAATGCAAATGTAACAAACATAGCCGCCTGTATTAGGGGGCCCCCTAGACAGGTATACCTGCTCTTGAAAGTCTGAACCAATAGCAATCCCCCCTGGTGTATTGATGCTGCAGCGGCGAGTTACTCGCCTGTGATGCATTCATGCATCGTGCCGACCTTACAGGGTCAACACAATTCCTTCGTCATGGTGTCAAGATACTGCATAGGTGAGTCACTCGCGGGAGCTGCCGGGCGGGTCGAGTTACTCGCCGGAGCTGCCGGGCGGGGTGAGTTACTCGCCGGAGCTGCCGGGCGGGGTGAGATACTCGCCGGAGCTGCCGGGAGGGGTGAGTTACTCGCCGGAGCTGCCAGGCGGGGTGAGTTACTCGCCGGAGCTGCCGGGCAAGGTGAGTTATTCGCCGGAGCTGCCGGGCAAGGTGAGTTACTCGCTGGAGCTGCCGGGCAAGGTGAGTTACTCGCCGGGGCTGCCGGGCAGGGTGAGTTACTCGCCAGGGCTGCCGGGCGGGGTGGGGAGTGCCACAATATTCAGCTATATTCTGGTAGACATGATATCCACGAGAGGCGCGGGGGAGTAGGAGGGGGTAGGGGTGAGTCGGGGGGGGGGGGGGGGGGGCAGGACATGACTAATATAATAATGTGCTCCCCACTGGGTATTTCCCTCCTGACAGTGGGAAACCACCTCTACATGCTCTACATGATGCACAGAACCACAAACTGAACCTCAGTCAGTGAGGGGAGTCAGTGAGGGGAGTCAGTGAGGGGAGTCAGTGAGGGGAGTCAGTGAGGGGAGTCAGTGAGGGGAGTCAGTGAGGGGAGTCAGTGAGGGGAGTCAGTGAGGGGAGTCAGTGAGGGGAGTCAGTGAGGGGAGTCAGTGAGGGGAGTCAGTGAGGGGAGTCAGTGAGGGGAGTCAGTGAGGGGAGTCAGTGAGGGGGGAGTCAGCGAGGGGGGAGTCAGCGAGGGGGGAGTCAGCGAGGGGGGGTCAGTGAGGGGGGAGTCAGTGAGGGGAGTCAGTGAGGGGAGTCAGTGAGGGGAGTCAGTGAGGGGAGTCAGTGAGGGGAGTCAGTGAGGGGAGTCAGTGAGGGGGGTCAGTGAGGGGAGTCAGTGAGGGGGGTCAGTGAGGGGGGTCAGTGAGGGGAGTCAGTGAGGGGAGTCAGTGAGGGGAGTCAGTGAGGGGAGTCAGTGAGGGGAGTCAGTGAGGGGAGTCAGTGAGGGGAGTCAGTGAGGGGAGTCAGTGAGGGGAGTCAGTGAGGGGAGTCAGTGAGGGGAGTCAGTGAGGGGAGTCAGTGAGGGGAGTCAGTGAGGGGAGTCAGTGAGGGGAGTCAGTGAGGGGAGTCAGTGAGGGGAGTCAGTGAGGGGGGTCAGTGAGGGGAGTCAGTGAGGGGAGTCAGTGAGGGGACTCAGTGAGGGGAGTCAGTGAGGGGAGTCAGTGAGGGGAGTCAGTGAGGGGAGTCAGTGAGGGGAGTCAGTGAGGGGAGTCAGTGAGGGGAGTCAGTGAGGGGGGTCAGTGAGGGGAGTCAGTGAGGGGAGTCAGTGAGGGGAGTCAGTGAGGGGAGTCAGTGAGGGGGGTCAGTGAGGGGATCAATGAGGGGAGTCGGTGAGGGGGGTCAGTGAGGGGAGTCAGTGAGGGGGGCCAGGGAGGGGGGTCAGTGAGGGGAGTCAGTGAGGGGAGTCAGTGAGGGGAGTCAGTGAGGGGGAGTCAGTGAGGGGGGTCAGTGAGGGGAGTCAGTGAGGGGAGCAGCTCATGAGCAGCTCTCTGTCCTACAACAGGCGACTAATGCTGTAGTGCAGTATGTGAGGTAGACATCAACCACACTGCCACTTGGTCCCGCACTTGGTAGTATGGTATTGGGCCCGTATTGGGCCTGTGGGGTTTGGACGGGGGTTTGGATGGACAGAGGAGGTGCATGAAGGCAGTGTACGCCATCTACACTATGTGTGGCTAACACAGAATACCTTACATATGCCATACTATATGGCGCTCAGAGTATACCACTACCAGCCTGTGCTGGAGGAGGTACCGTGTAGGAGGCGACCTGTGTGGGACCAGCTGACGGCCACAGCCTCCTCCCCCAGCCTCTCACACGGCTGTTCTACACACCACCTCATCACGACACACCAGCACCTCACATGGGCAGCAAGGTGTGCAGGGGCGGATCGGGGGGGGGGGCCTGGGCGTCCGGACCCCATTTTTGGAAAAAAAATTAATTTTTCTAATGATAATTTGATCCGCTGCGAGTCGCAGCGTGTCACTTTTCGGTACTTTGGTGTTTGGTGGACCCCCCCATTTTTCAAATTCCTGGGTCCGCCCCTCCCCTTCAACGATGGCATGAAAAATTTCCGACCCCTTCCAAGGGGGGGAGGGCCGTAAAAAATTCTGACCCCTCTTGAGGGGGGGGGGCGCAAAACTTTAAGCCGCTTTTAAGAAAAAAAAGGCTGCGCGTTACTATAGTTCAAAGGGGGGGGGGGGCGAAAATTTTTCGCCGCCTTTGATGAGGGGGGGCACGAAACGTTCCACGCGCTCTCGAGGGGTGGGGGGGGGATACAAAAATGTCGCCCCTCCGCAAGAAATCACACCCCCCTGTAAATAATAAATGAACACTCCCTTACTCTTGCTGTATTCATGGGACGCATTTACCCTGTGGGTCTGATGCTGTACCTTGTTCTCTACCTGAGTACCGTAAATTCTCGCGTATAAGCCTAACTCGCGTATAAGCCGCACCCCTAACTTTGACAAATTATATTAGCCGCAGAGGGGGTCTCAACATTGCGATTTTGGTACTGTAGTATACTAATAAAAACTCTCGTATAAGCCGCACCCTATATAGGCATGTTTGGTATCAAAAGAAAGCTGAGTCTGACTCGCGTACAAGCCGCGGCTTCTACGCGAGAATTTACGGTAGTACCCCCATGTTTCTCCCCACTACCTTGTACATGAAGGCCTTCCACATGCCACCCTAACCTCCTCCCAGTGCTACAGAGTAGAGTTGCCTGTGTCTACCTCAGGTCGCTACACGAACGCCCCCACGAGCAGCGCTGGATCCGGCGCCGTGGTCCGCCCGGAGACTGATCTATAAATAGCCTCACCACGCGCTCAGTCGCCACTCACTCATTTACGGCGTCCCCCTCCTCCCCCTCACGGCGCCTGCGCAGTGCCTGCCGCCCCCAGTCACTACTCCCCCCCCCCCCCCCCCTCCCCTCCCGGCGTACTCTACTACACGCCGCACTCCCGGCCACACACGCCGCATACATTACCGCCCCGACCCGCCTCCCCATTGGGCGCATGACGTCATTGACAGCGGCGCGGCCTGTGATTGGCTGCCGCGCCTCCCGCCTCATTATGTATGCACGGCGCTGGTATGCTATTGATGTGGCGTCGTCCAATCAGCGTGCAGGACGGGGGCCGCCCCTGGATGCTTCCCAGGCCCGTGGGCGGACGGTATGGAGCTGTGGGGGGGGGGGGGGGGGGGGAGCCCCGCACAAGTCACTCTACACAATGAGAGTAGAGCAAGAGAGATGTAACAGGGTGCCCACCCCAGGTCCAGCTTATTTTCGATTAGACATGGTCAGTAAAGGTCCCAGCAGGTGGTATTTGGCCCTTCTCTGTAATCGAGCTGCTCATACCTCCTGGTGTGAGGGGTGATTCTGGGATTGGAAAGGGGGGCTAATTACATTTTATTGGAGGTGCGGGGTACATTTACAAAGGGATAGTCAGATAGCTGGCTGTATATATTATAGCTCAGCCTATCTAAGCACCCCTGAATGCAATTTCTGAAAAATTACACTAAATCAGAAGAAAACAGCATAATTTAAAGGTGTTTAGACAAAGGACCACAAAATAACCTTATATAGATGGAATGCTAACTCTGTTGTCTTTATATGTATGTTAGTGGTTGGTGCAGACAGTTGTAATTGTTGGAATTATCATGAGTATTCTATGTAGACCAGGGATTCAAAATAATATTCCCCTGTAATATAGTTTCACTCTATTAGTTTTCCTTAAATATATGCATACCCACATGTAGCCTGTACAATGCACTACAGGACTGGTAGTTTGAGCTTCATGTTGAATTAAAAGAAAAACCTCTAGGGAGATGCAAAGTACACCATGTTAGTTCCTCCAAATTGTAAATAGACCAAGGGGTCTGAAGGGGATTCACTTAATTTTCCTTTTCTGGTGGTGATAACATGGTGACCAAAGGGAAAACCGCCCACTGGGGGGTAAGACAATAAAACAGGCCGGCCTGGTGTACAGCTCTCAGATATGGAGAGGTGTGAAGGTCATTAGGGCCTCAGTAGTGCCGCCGTACCGAGAGATAGGCCTCTCTTGCTCTACTCTCGTTGCTCTACACAAGCCACTGGGAAAATTTTCCCCATCCCCCCCTGGACCCCCCCCCCCCCCCCCCCCCCCTCCGGCCTGGTGCCCCCCTCACGTAGCCGGCCCGGGCTGCGTCCCAGGCCGGACGGCGGCCGAGGCACACCCGGGACTTGCCGAGATCTGGTACGCCGTGAAAATAAAGTGACGAAGTAGTGGGAGGAGGAAGGAGGGAGTCTCACAGGGGGGAGAGATGGTGGAGGGGGGGGGGGAGGTGTCTGGGTCGTCCGTGAGTTGCTGCTTCGCTGGTCCCGAGCTGGTAGCGGCTACAACACGGCACAAAGTTACCGCCGACCGGCCACCAGCGGCAGCAGCAGCAAAACCTGCTTTTACCAAATGTCGTCTGCCAAAAAAACAAAATGGCGCGAAATAAATTCAACCTGCTTGCACAAACTGCATAATGCACATATTGCAAAAAAAAAACACAAAAAAAAACACCAACTAAAAGCATAATGCACATATTGCACTACCAGCAGTGGGAAGCATGCATGGTGCATGTCTATGGCCATGTGTTATCATTACCTATTTTCTACTTCCAATATTAATGCATGACATTATGAGGTTTATAATTTCATTTCAGATTAATGTAATATGGAGGTTTATATTACAGCTTCCATCATTTGCATTTCTCTATATTTAAAATTAAATATTTTTTCCTCATGTGAGTTAAGGGTGAGGATGGGGGGTTATAGCGAATAATTGTAACACCATTTGCACTGTAATACTATTGGTGCACTACTAGAGGAGGTGACGGGGTAGCATATGCCGCAGCTTATATTTTCCCCATTCTTAGTGTATTATTATGATGCTTGGTCTTTAATTCATTACATCTAATCCTCGTTTCACAGGAAGTGTTTCCATGTGGATCAATATTTTGCCCAAGGTGTGTGAGCTGCAACTGCTTGGGGACAGAGGGGGTGTAGTAATGGGTATCAATGTGTGCACATGTTCCAATACACATATAGTAGGCTATATAATACCTGTATACAGGTACAATGTGGCATGGGCTCTCCGCCTCAGAACCAATTCCTTCTTCTAACTACCTGACTGCGGGTCTTCATGGACCCTCATTTTGTACCCATATATAGCCATATCTAGGCGGCCATCTTGTCCCCCTATATCACTGTAGTTGATCACCCTGTGTAGGGTGCCATCTTGTTCCCCTATACCACTGCAGTTGATCACCCTGTGTAGGCTGCCATCTTGTCCCCCTATACCACTGTAGTTGATCACCCTGTGTAGGCTGCCATCTTGTCCCCCTATAACACTGTAGATGATCACCCTGTGTAGGCTGCCATTCTGTCCCCCTATACCGCTGTAGTTGATCACCCTATGTAGGCTGCCATCTTGTCCCCCTATACTGTAGTTGATCCCTCTGTGCAGGCAGCCATCTTGTCCCCCTATACCACTGTAGTTGATCACCCTGTGTAGGCCGCCATCTTGTCCCCCTATACCACTGTAGTTGATCACCCTGTGTAGGCTGCCATCTTGTCCCCCTATACCACTGTAGTTGATCACACTGTGTAGGCAGCCATCTTGTCCCCCTATGTATATACCACTGTAGTTGATCACCCTGTGTAGGCTACCATCTTGTCCCCCTATACCACTGTAGTTGATCACCCTGTGTAGGCAGCCATCTTGTCCCCTATACCACTGCAGTTGATCACCCTATGTAGGCTGCCATCTTGTCCTCCAGTGCATATTGCAGGTACCAGCTTGTACATGTTGTGCAGCAAGCAGTACACATGTGCCGTATATCTCAGTACACAGTGCAGCAGTTAGGCCAAAAAAAAGTGTTTTAGGTAACCCAACGCTACCTAGCCAAAAGGGCCGACCCTAGAAATTGTTATCCAATTTTGAAAAAATATTTATATTTATATTTTTTCTTTGTGGGCTAATTAAGAGTTAATTAAATACTCCACAAGTTAACCCTGTTGTCGGAGGGTGGGGGCTAAAGTTTGTGGGTCAATTTTTGCTTTTCAGGCTCAATGTAGATAAATAATAATTTAAAAAAAAAAAAAAGTGACCTACTCTACCTAGATTTTCAGACTATGTAACCTGAAACACACCTTATTTTTTGGCCCTCCCACTCCCAGTGGTGCTACACACCAGTATACTCCATCCTACCTCCCAGGCCAACCATACATTATGCATATTATCTAACAAAGCCAATATGCACCCAGTACAGGGAATGCGGCTAACTCCTTGTCTATTTTAGCCTCAGCTGCCCGGCCGGCACACTGTGGTAAACAGTCTGAGTTATTATGCCGGTTCATTTTTTAAAAAATCAATGATGAAACTATAAATTTGCCAGTCCTTGTTTGAGTGGCGCGGTACCTGGGCACCAGTTGTTATAGCCACCATTTAAAAGTCATTCGCTCTAATATGTTTTAGCCGGTTCTGATATGCTGCATATGAATTTGTCGACTGCATAATATGAGGTCGTTTGGATATTACTTTTTGATGCATGTCACAGCCGGCTCGGGTGTGTAATGCTTATGTAATGATGGCTTTGAGTATGGTGGTGGGGGGCATTAAATTGTCATGCAGAATTAATATTTCATAGGCCCAGGATACAAGGTGGGGTCCAGGGGTCCCTTTATTGGGAGGGAATTGATTTTTCATGGCAACCCTTTGGAGTGCATCAACCACACCCGGCAGCCTGATACATGAGATCTATATTAGACCTGCGTTTTGTGAGGTGTAGAATGCCTTCTATCTAATATCAGACAACCAACACCTAATAATTCACACCTGCAATACAAGCTCAGGTACAGGTGTGTGGAATTCATTCTCCTAAAAAGATTTAACCCTCTAAGGACAGCGCATCGCTAAAAGATTACATTTGTCCTCATGATGCACCAATGCAGTCACGGTCGGAGCTGCATTGGTGCATCATGCCAAACCTCTGGAAGTGCATCAACCCTGTAGGGTCAACATGATGCTTGAATGCAGCTCTGGCCTGGTGAGTAACCCTCCAGGGCTGCATCCATATATCATAACAACGAAGGGCATGAAGCATAAATGCATTATGCTGTCCTCAAAGGGTTAAGAGTGTTATCTTTGTGTACCAAATTGGGGGGTGAGGGAATAAAATAAAACCCATGTATTTTTGAAACAAATAAAGACTCGTTATCATGAACGTGATGCAACTCCTGTCTCTGACCGTTTTTGGGGTTTTTCCTATTTATAATGAACCCATTCAACATTATATGTCATTTCTCTCGCCTATATTGTCAAGAAAGTTTAGTTCTACCAGAATATATATGTTTTGCCCCACCTATATCTCATATTTTTTCCATGATAGGCCAAAAACTGGCCAAAAATTGTCGTTTATATGCAGCCAAACCTGGAATATCCTGAATTTAAAGAAATCAACAAATGCACCGTAGCTTTTTTTGTGTTTAACTATTAGGCAGTAATAGTTGGCATGAACCTGAGTGAAAATCATATGTATTAAACTCATTTAGGGGGCACAGTATGGCAATAACTGTCTCTAGCCTCCTTTCCCCTCTCTGACCGTTTTTGGGAATTTCTATCAGTTTTCATACATTTCCCCTTCTACATTCCACATGATAACATTTGAAGGTCCATATCATGTTCTATCAAACTGTGGATGTCATGTAGCATGGGGTAGAAAAGGTAACCTACTCACGTCTGCCGCCATTCAAAGCCCAGTAAGTAGTCCAAAAGTTGTTGTAGCTCCACTCCTCTCTCTGACCGATTTTTTTCAATCTACTGACCCACCCAGAGGTTACTTACTTAAGTAGTAACCAAATATCCATTAGGTAGTGCGCTATGGACCTCAAATATATTCTGAACATCAATACTGTCTGCCCAACACAAACAAACGGAGTGCCGGTCTTCTGCTTCCGATAGGCCCTATTCCTCTCTCTGACCGATTTTGAGCCATTCTGACCGTTTTCAAAAATCTTCTTCCAACATCTACAGTTCAGCTATTGAACTATCTATCCTATGTCCATAGTGTAGCACCATCTTTTCCTCAAATATAATCCAAACATTAGAACTGGCCATATCTGCAGGAACGGAATTATCCATGTATTTCTCCCTTTTTAACGCTCCTCTCTCTGACCGCTTTTGATCGATCCTGACCGATATCGCCCCCTGGCCACTTCTTGCCGCACTTACTACTCTGGTGCCCTCTGAAGTCCGCCAGTGGTACTTTTCGTCTCCGCTGGTTCCTGACGTAACAAGCCAAGTTCATTGGAGTCACCTTGCAAGGTAAGAGCGTCTTTTGTGCCTGCTTTCTTCTATTTATCGTTAAAATCTCAATATTTATCATAATATGGCTGTCCCAAAGTATTCGAATTATGCATAGGTGCTGTAGATCATTAATCATTACTGCTAGTGTCGTATTCCATCTGTTAACAACAAATAACAACGATGAAAGCTTGCTTAGAAAACGACAAATGTCAACTCGGTTTCCAAAACTCCGTAGAGGCCGTACGTTCCTCTGTCTGACCGATTTTGAACTATCCCATATCTGGCCTATTTAGATACTCTCTCATGAATGTCAAGCATATAAAACCATGACATATTTGACAAGGCTGATTAGGAGTGTCATGCTTATAAGGTTAAGGGCCGAGAAATCAATCAAAAGGTTGCTTTGAAATGACAAATGTCTACTGGGTTTCTACACCTCCGTACGTTCCTCTGTCTGACCGATTTTGAACTATCCCATATCTGGCCTATTTAGATACTCTCTCATGAATGTCAAGCATATAAAACTGTAACATCTTTGACAAGGCAGATTAGGAGTGTCATAATCATAAGGTTTAGGGCCGAGAAATCAATTATAAAAGTACATTTTGTACTTTTCAGAGATGTCAACATGTGATGCTTGGCTTCAGCCTTTTCAAATCCAAGCCTTGGACCAAGGCCAGGGTCATTTGTGCATCTTTCCCAGGCATCCTGACAGTCCTCCCTGGCCCAACATTCCAAAGAAATGCTATTCCCACGCCACCTCCCTACACACACATACACACACACACCATCCTGTGTTCTATTTTTAGAACATTCCATCAGCAGCTGATCATGGGGCTTCCCCTACCCTGCCCCCCTCCACACACACACAAGACACACAGCAGGACGTAATTATCATCATCTACTGTGTCTCTGTATTGAGACCTGTATTTTCACCTTTAAATCACATCTAATCTCCCGTGACATAAGGTAAATACATCATTTTTCACCTTCTGCAGCCCCTAATTAATATATAGGCCTAGGCTAGGCCTATCAGATACTATTCTAATCAATGGGCCTGCATATACTAATGATATACAAATAGACCCGTGATCAGATTTAAACCCCCCCCCCCCCTGCTGTTAAAAAATGACCACTCCCTTAGCACTGAGTCATGGGGGGGTGAAAAAAAAGTTTCCAAGCTAAACTCATGAGAGTATTCGTCTAGAAAATTTTCTAAATTTGGTTGGATGTTTGGACCTAAAAAGGTACCAATTTAATTCCAATATGACCAGAAAATCGGCCCTATGCGTACACAATGCGTATGCCAAAATTGGCCTAGACCCCCCCACCCCCCTGTACGCATAGATGCATTTGGCCTGACCCCCCCACCCCCCCTTGATGCGTATGTAATTAATGGATGGCCCCTTTACAGCATAGTTATAAAAAGTATATTCGATTATACATTATAATGGTAAAGGAAATTTTTGCCTAACCTGTATGATTAGGGATGCATATAGCCATTAGATATCATGGATTTTTTGCCTCTGCATGCCCTGCGGCCCACAGGGTGATTACCATCCACACTGCAGGCCCCACTGTACACTGAGTATGAGTGCCACTCACCTCACGGGTTAGCTGTAGAGCAGCAGGGGGAATAATTAATATAAGGACTTTTTCAACTTGCCACTCCTCTCAAGCGTTTACTACCGTAAAACCTCGAGTATAAGCCTAACTCGCGTATAAGCCGCACCCCGACTTTGGGGCGATCCTATAAGCCGCACCAGGGATCTGATTATGGTGACTTTTAGTACTGTGCCATAGTAGCAAAAACTCGCGCATAAGCCGCACCCTGACCCTGGGCCGATGCTATAAGCCGCATCGCCGATCTGACTCACGTACTAGCCGCGGCTTATACGCGAGGTTTTACGGTAATAAAGTTATTATTATTCTGATTTTTGCATTGCATTTGTACATATTCCCTACCCAGAGTTATTTGATCAGGGTGCCGTCCAATCTGACAGGTCTTACAGGTGTGTGAGTAGGTGAGGGCTATTATTTTACAGATAATTGTTGCATGGGTGTGATATTGTGTATTCAGGGATATTTTCGCTCAGAGTATCTCATTCTAGATTATACTGAAACCACATCAATTATTTGATTTTTTAACCCTAATTACACTGTACGACCATTACGATTTCTGCTGGTAAATTACGATTTTTTAGTAATTTTTGAAGGGTCTATTCAGGCTATATAGAGAAAAAAAGAAAGGCCTAGCCCTAGCAGGGGGCGAGGATATATATGCTTCCCTCCACCAAGCCATAAAATATGTTTATTGAAAAAGGGTAGAAAAGAAGAGAACCTCTTTGATTCCCTTCTTTTGAAACTGCTTGCCTACAAACTGGTCTGCTTTAGTATAAGTACCACAAAACCTCACGTATAAGCCTTACTTGCGTATAAGCCGCATCCGACTTTGGGCTGATCATATAAGCCGCACTGTCATTCTGAATGAGCCTGGGAAAAACTGACTGTGAAGACCGATAATTACCTTAAAACCTCACGTATAAGTCTAACTAAATGAGGCAGTTATTTATAGTTAAATACAATACAGCAAGCATTGTTTATTGATTGGTTAGGTTAATGGACGATAGGCCCTTTACATCAAGAACCTATTAGGCTGTGAATCTACTACATTATACCTATCAAAGCCTCCTATAAAAGCAAAAGTAGGCAGTGCCCTGCTGGGATTCCGCTACAACTTGTTTTCTATTAGCAAATCTGGCGAATTTGTCTCAATTTTGATTAGCTTAATTGTATACCAATGAGCAAAATCTTTTTACATATTATAAAGTGGTCATTTTCTCTAAGAAACGGGAGGGTCAAGTGTGTTCATATAGAGCTGCACAAGAAATCTGTTGTTTTTTTACTTTTTGAAATCTAACCTAGATCTGTACAGTTGAGCTTGCAATATTTAAATAGAATATAAATAATGCAATATTCATGCCATTACTTTTTTCCAATCATCTAACTCATGCATTTTTATACTTCAGAAATGCAAAATGCCAAAGAAGCAGACAAAGCCTGCGGACTTTGATGGCCCTATGAGGGTGGTGCTGCCCCCTAATGGCACGCCAAAGGAGCAGCTGGAGGTGTGGCTGGCCGAGCACAAGGCTCGGTGGGCCGAATTGAACCGGAAAGACCGTGCCGGTTACCAGAAGATCCGCAGCCGGAACTCAAGTTTACGGCACTATGAGGACAACAAGGACTCGCCAGACTTTCTTGAAGCCAAGAAACTGTCCTCTAGTGTAAGTTATATCTTCGTTGCACAAAACTTCATGAACTAAATATATCAGCATTGTATGCCATGAGTAAGTAACGTATTCCTGGAACAATGGGCCTATTATATACCGTATTGTTGCATATAGGTGCCAGGTCTTGAATAGGTGCCTTCCTTGAAAAGCACCCGGGGGTAATAGGACTTTGAATTCAATAGGTTCCAGGCCTTGAATAGGTGCAGGGGGATTATTCTAAATGCTGCATACACTGAATGATTGTAGGCATTTTGGCAGGAGGAAGCTAAAATGGCTTGATTACTAACATGTTTATACACATGTAGTACAGTCAACTCTCACTTAACGACCACCTCTCCAGTGCGACCACCCCATCATTGCGACCATATTTGGAAAGTCCCAATTGTTTTCCCCTTTGTTTTAATGTAAGAAACTCCCTGGAATGCGACCACCCCTCTATTGCGACCACCTCACCCTGCGACCACCAAATTCTAAGTCTCAAATCACCTCTATTGCGACCACCGGCTAGGTGTGTGAGGTGGCCTCTCTCCCTCTCCACCAAGACCAATGGACAGGTGTGTGAGGTAGCCTCTGTCCCTCTCCACTCCGGCCAATAGGAAGGTCTGTGAGGTGGCCTCTCACAGGTGAGTGGGCCTCTCACAGGTCACAGGCGCCCCAGACCAATAGACAGGTCTGTGAGGTGGCCTCTCTCCCTCTCCACACCGACCAATAGGAAGGTCTGTGAGGTGAACTCTCTCCCTCTCCACCCCGACAACTGGCCAGGTCTGTGAGGTGGCGGCCTCTGTCGCTCTCCACCCCTACCACTGGACAGGTGAGGTGGGGGGGAGGGGGGGCTTTGTCGCTCTCCACCCCTACCACTGTCCAGACAGGTGAGGCGGAGGGGATGGAACTCTGTCGCTCGCCACTCCAGTATGTATATGTGTGTCCCTGGGGAGAAAGGCACATCACCTGCATATGCATGAATCATGCCATGGAGTGTATCAACCCCATAGGGTCGGCATGATGTTTGAATACATCACTGACGATCTTAAGTACTGTGTAATAATAGCATTTTATAAAGGTTGAGAAACAATTTAACCTTTTTAAGGACAAGTGTCACTAAAAACATGACATTGGTTGTCATGATGCACCAATGCAGCCCTGGCAAGTAACTCACCAGTGCTGCATTGGTGCATCATGCCGAATCTTTGGGAGTGTTTCAATCCCATTGACTCGACATGATGCTTGAATGCAATACTGGTGAGTTACTCGCCAGGGCTGCATCATGCATCATGATGACCAAGTCTATGATGCATTAATGCATTATGCCGTCCTTAAAGGGTTAAAGAAACAATAACTCCATTTAATATCTATGTATAACCTTGACATAGGGTCGGCATGATGCTTGAATACATCACTGACGATCTTTAGTGCTGTGTAATAATGGCATCGTATAAATGTTGGGAAACAATTTAAAGAAACAATAACTCCATATAATATCTGTGCATAACCTTGACTCCCCCCAGTATGACCAGCCCACTATTGCGACCACTTTTAGATAGTCCTAGGGGTGGTCGCAATAGAGGGAATTGACTGTACCATATAACGGCAGAGGGCTTCTGAATGGTCCTTGGGAAAACTCAAGTATAAGCCGCACCCCTAACTTAAGCCTAAGTGTATGAGCCACACCACCACCGCCAACCCTTTAGCCTATCCTGGACGTGTGGATGAGTGGGGAGGGCCTTTGCTTTGCCGCGCCTAGGGTACCCATGACACATGGGGCGACCATGAGTACTGACAGCTTTCTCCTTTCAGGGGTTGGACTGTGTACATGTTTTTGTACGGTAAGGCCCAGGCCCAACCCCCCCCCCCTTTCAACCTAAGGTACAGGTATATGGCGGTCAACCCGAAGACTGAGGTGCAAATATTAACACCACTAGTAGTCCCTGTGAGTTGAGTTTGAGTTTGAACAAGCTATATAGGTGGTCGCTACATGTACTGGGATGAATGCCAGTGTTTGTAGTTTCATTGTGTAGGGTTTGCATCTATGAAATGTGACCATGCAATTGATCTATAGTTAATGTGAACGTCAGGCCAACATTTGATTGCAAAGATAAGTCAAGTAATACAGCAAATTGATCTTTTATTTGTAGTTTATGATGCAATATCTAAGGAATCTTTCATATTTAAACTTAAATTCTACATCTATTTCTTAATTTTGTAATTCCATTTCCTTTCATCCAGTTGAATCGTCCGGTAAAAGGCTCTAAGGCTTATGCACGGTCAGTAGAGCTGAACCGGATCAACAAGGCCAACAACAAGCAGAAACGTCAGTACACTACTTCACTTAGTTATTGTTCAGAGCAGTTAGCAGAGAACTACCTATGAGTTTTAGATAGTTCTTATTATTCTATGGTTTTATCCAAAAATAATTTTCATACTTCTAACCTCCACATTAATTATAATAAAATGGCATTATAACAAAGTGCTTGTGGTCAGTAATACATTTCCTTATAAACAAAATTTATAATATCCAAACAGAGCACTTGGTAAACAGTAAAATTGATATAAAACTAATTTGTCTCTAACCTCCTACTGATATAATACAGGGGTAGACGTATGCCATATATGATTACCATAAATCATTTCATTAAATGAATTATATACAAACATTTTACCCATGTGTGTCTTTCAAAACAAAGTTTATCATCATGTACAGGGAAACTTGCTGATGCTCTCCCTGGCAGCGTGGCGGGCGGCACCCGTTCCAAGCGTCCTAAGCCGAAGGTGTCCGACAGCGTGGCAAACAAGCAGTCAGACTTGCAACTGGATGATGACGATGAGTCTTCAGACAATGAGCCCCGAAACGCCTATCTACC
This sequence comes from Harmothoe impar, assembly GCA_947462335.1. Lineage (NCBI taxonomy): Eukaryota > Metazoa > Annelida > Polychaeta > Phyllodocida > Polynoidae > Harmothoe > Harmothoe impar. The sequence goes on from OX381717.1 coordinate 60,823,935, forward strand.
TGAACTTGCGGATACCAAGCGACGCCGGCGCAAACAGCTTAACCCAGACCGGTCCCCACACTACCTCACAGTAGTAAGTACCTGCATATATTTCCCCTTTCTGACCGCTAAAAGGTATAATATATTGCACAATATATCATGTTCATCTTCTACTTCTATTTCTAATGCTGGAAGAATAAATTCTAGTATCCAAACTAACTACAGTAAAACCTTGCGTATAAGCCTAACTCGCGTATAAGCCACACCCTGACTTTAGGGTATAAACCGCACCAGCGATCTGATTATGGGGACTATTGTACTGTAATATAATAGCAAAAACTCGCGTATAAGCCACACCCTGACTATGTGCCGATCCTATAAGCCGCACTAGTGATCTGACTCGCGTACTAGCCGTGACCTATACGCGAGGTTTTACGGTAGCTCTGAAACATAAACTTGTAGTATACAAATATACACCGGTTACTAAGGTCATCCCATTCTCATTCCAATAATTGAAACTTTAATTTATCATCCCAGGCCTCCCAGCAGGGCACGGGGCAAGAGCAAGGCACGCCACGTCGCTCTCTCTCAGAGCAAGGCACGTCACGCAGAGTGGTCTGTGACATCAGCTCTGACGCCCAGGGTACCCCCCGAAAGTCAGGACCTCCACGTGAGTGACACATTGCTTTGGATCATGCTTTATGGCTTCATGATGCAGTTATGAATGCAGTCCTGGCAAGCCATTCATCATGCCGACCCTACAGCCTTTCCAGTGAACAAAAAACATTTTCATGTATATTAAACCTCTGAGGCTTATATACTCCGTGCTATATAGTTATATGGTGTATTATCCTGGTATCTCCTTCCTAAAACTGGTAAATCTATGTCCCATAATGACGAATTTGTAATGGCTCAAATATAGGATAGGGTTATGAATGGCATACTGCCAGCTCTCCAATCATGTACTAGTAAAACCACTAAGCCTCTGCCTATAGAGTGACGCTCTGAGTCAGGTCGGGTTGTTAAGATGATTTTAGGCTATTGTTTGATCTGGGGAAGGAGCACAATTTGCCTTACAATGTGGGTGGTGCTGTAGGGTCCGTGGGTGGTAGTGTAGGATCCATTGGGTCTGTGACTAGTGGTCTGGAGTCCCCGAGCAGTGAAGTGTAGCTGATAGTTCCGACAATAGTATTATGAATATAGTTGATAGTTCTGAATATAGTTGATAATTCTGAAACCTTTAGTTCAGTCTTAACCATTCAATGCAATTGTTACAATTGAATGCAAACTTTTAACCATTTAAAGCAAACTTAACCATACCATTAAAGGGTTCATTCAAGATGACAGCCTGCTCAAAGTTTAGACACTCTTGTCGCTGTACCACAGCCCTGGAAGTTTACTTTTTAAAGTGTTATTAATACTTCTCCTACAATTACAGAGCTAGTCGTGTACCTGTACCACAGCTTGAGGTTTACTGAGTGTTTTAAGTGTTCTGATATAATATGTTATTTTCTTTCTACATTTTACCAGCATTGCCACGTGAGGCACTGACTGGTTCAGGGAAAGGAAAGGATGGGATGAAGAAGTGCATTGCCAGGGCCAAGGCCAAGGGAACTCCCACTCTCGTTCAACTACCGGACTCGCCACAATCCTCACCGCCACAATTCTCACTACCAGGCTTGCCACATGAATCTTCACAGCCCCAGTCGCAACATGGAGGTGAGCACACTTGGTTTGATACATGTACTTGGGTCTATGGGTACATGTACAATTTTAGCGCTACATAGTAAAGGCCTTGTGGCTAGAGTAAAGTCTTGACAAGCTATACATATTATAATTGCAAGCTGCAGCCAGTTAGTAATATCTTAGTCAGAATTCCACATTTATCTATATGTTATGATACAGCAGCAGTTGAGAACGCAACCGCTGGAACCAGTCAAACACAGCCAGCAGCAGGACAAGCCACAGCAGTACACCTAATGCCACCACCAGTCATGTACACGAGACTCAACCTGACGCCACCACCACATCCGGTCCTCTTCTCCCCTGCACAACCACAGGAAAATAGGTGTGTATCTAATTTGATTTTGATCATGTGCTGTTTGAATTATTCCAACAAATTGAATTTAAAATGTTAACCATTTAGAGTTATCAAATTTTTCTTCCATTAGCAGTGTACGCAACCCTGGCTGCATTTTAGTTTTGATTATTGTTAGCTAACAATTTCTTCTGTTCTTTGCATCTAACATAATAAAAACATTTATTCCAGTGATCCATTCGATTTTGATGAGTCTGAGGCCTTCAGCCCTGAGCTCCGTGCTGAGGAGTTTGTGAGCCCCATATCTACGACTCCCTCCGATGAGGCAGAGTGGATAACGGAGCGGGTTTTATTTTCTTATTACATAGATATATAAGTATGTCTTTATTTGATATAGACAGGGATAAACTGAATTAGTTTCAGATCATAAAGTTTATTTCTAAATATTGTAGTCAGGTTACTACAACAAAAGTAACATGCACATGTACATGTACAGGTGTCACGTATACACTTTATCATATTAAATTGTGATGTATTAAGTTTATATATTTTAACTGTAGAACAGTACCTGCCTGTAGGTCATATTTTAACAAATCATATTTCTTTATATATACTGCTACCTCAGGGAGCTTCGTCTTGAATTGATAAACATAGTATATGTAGTTAGACCAGTAAAGGTCATATTAAACCCTGAAGTGTTCAATATTTACGTTTCATCATGTAACTGTAGGTTCTAAGGAAAAACATGTCCATATTTAGTGTTGATAAACAAGGAGAAACGCAATTAGTCAATGCTTTATGAAGTCACAATGTTCATTATTTAATCTTGTAGTCTGCCTAGAATAACAAGATAAATCATTTTAAGGTAACATTTACATACACCAGTACAGGTGTCTCTTCTTTCCTTTCAACAATTACTCAAAGTAGCCAAGGACATATGCTATGTTAGTTTTAATATGTCAGCCTATGCTGTTTTTAAGTTTACTAATTTTAAAGTACAATATCGATAGCACATCATTCTATCATCAAAGTTGAGTGTACTTGTTTGGTCGACCATTTAAGTTGGGGGGGTAGGATAGAAATAAACCTTTAAAAAAATGTCTTTGTGTCTGGCTTTAGTTTTGTTGATGAATTACAAAAACTATATATATAGAGAGAGATACGTCATACATGTTTTCATCCTATTTTTTCGTCATTATTGAATCTATTCAGTCGTAGACTGAGGTGCACACTGGGCCTGACAAGTAAGCGCAGAAGGTTGTCCATGACCTCCACGCACCACTGTCCCAGTACTGAAGCTACCAGAGTCAGAGAGACAACTGTTGTACCCCCGTCGGCCACAGCTTTAAGGTGAGCACATTTTGCACTTTTGTCAACTCATACTTCTGGCAGCCAGTCAGGGGCAATTAATTTACAGTTTGTTCTATTGTGTAGATCCTGTATAGCCAGTTATAACAGACCATAGTACATTTCTGCTGCTATATATTTACCAACTATTGTAAAAGCAGTATCCTTTATATGTATACACTTGTTTTGTATCGAATTAAGGTTGATCGCTACTCTTAACTTTGTATCCATGAAATGTCCTGTTTTTTCCCCCAAAGGTAGCTCATATCATTTAGAAATGGAAAATGTAAAAAAAATGGGGGGGTCCCGGGCTACTTTTTTTATTACAGATTTTTGAAAAAAAAAAGTATTGTCAATTTTTGCCAAAAAATACAAAAAAATGGGACATTTTCATGATTTTTTTTCTTAGTGAACCAATGCCCACATTAATTCTGTATTGCACATGAATAGTCCTAGGTTATGTCTTTTAATGGGAAAAATAAAATCATGGTCCAAAAATGTACTTTTGTATGAAAAAACGTGATGGTTTTATGACGATTATTCAAATTTGATGCATAATTCTTCAGCAATATCTAAATATCACTGAAAAAAATCCATGAACTTTTTTTTTTTTTTTTTCAAAAAATTGTTTGGATCAATAGCTAACATTTTAAATGAATTTTGATAGGTGGTCCCGGGCATATTTTCATGGTTTTGGGCCTTTGAAGTTAAAAAATATTGCAAAACTGGAATAAATTGCATATTTAAAGCCTAAAATAATGGATAAAATGGCAAAAATCGGGGTATAAAATGGTTGTTTATCCTACCCTTGGTTATTTCTAAGAACCTGATGAGATCTTTATCCATCTAGAAAATGATTTATTGATTAATAAGTCCAATATTCTAACTAACATTGGAAATAGCAAATATCATTGGCTATAAATCTATCAAATATTCAAAGTCCAATAAAATGCTCAATTTTGCTCGAAATCGTCCGATTTTTTAATATGGCTTAGTCAGCATATATATGTTTCTAGTTTGTTAATATTAGCTTAATCTGATACATATAAGTTATATGCGCAGAGACCTGCGCAGTGGTCCATATTCAATGAGTAGCGATCAACCTTAAAGCTAGTTCTAATTGATTGCAGCTCATAGACAACATTTAAAATAACTTCATGTTGTTACATTATTCTTGAGCGATGTCTTTCCTTTACCTTCAGTGAGGATCAGATCTTGAATAATGATACCACCATGCTTGAGATGAACCCTGGCCTCATCACATCTGACACCACCTTCCCTGTACTGAAGCCCAACTTGAATGATTGTATGGATCCCACCACTTCTGACACTACCTTCACCAACATTGGCACAAATAGGTGAGCACACTTGGATAGATCTAGATTTATGAAAACTTGTTTGACAAAAATATTAATCATTTTCATGAATTAGCAATGCATTTCCTACAAGATGCAGCCTAGCTTTTCACAATTAAAGTGTTATATAATCGAATTTTATAATATAGTGAAATATTTTATAGCCTCTAAATAATTTATGTTATTCAATCTCACCTTGCCTGCCATCTTTGGCCTTGATCAAAAGATACAGAACCCCATTCTATGATAGTCTTCATAGACCAGTACCAGTCAGACTTAAATCCACACTTTTACCAGAGACAGTTTGCCACTTTGGTTTTTTATACATTCTAACTTGAACAATATTTTTCTTTCACCCTCAGCACGGACACCTTGGTGCTTGACAGTCAGCCCAAGACATTCAGCACTGACAGCTCAGTGCTCGACACCAAGTGTGAGACGACCCCAGCGGTTGACAGCCAGTCTGAGACAACCACGGTCACTGCGGACACCCCGGCGGTTGAAACCCAGTCCGAGACGCCCACCGTGAGCGCTGACACCGCGGCGGTTGATACCCAGTCCGAGACGACCACGGTTACCGCGGACACCCCTGCGATTGATACCCAGTTCGAGACGACCACGGTTACAGCGGACACCCCGGTGGTTGACACCCAGTCCGAGACGAACACGGTTTCCGCGGACACCCCAGTGGTTGACACCCAGTCCGAGACGAACACGGTCACCGGGGACACCCCAGTGGTTGACACCCAGTCCGAGACAAACACGGTTACCGCGGACACCCCGGTGGTTGACACCCAGTCCGAGACAAACACGGTCACCGCGGACACCCCAGTGGTTGACACCCAGTCCGAGACGACCACGGTCAGCATAGACACCATCTCCCGCTCCTTGGATCATGCTGCACCCCAGAACCCAGCCAGTTGTACACAGACAGGCACTTTCAGGTGAGGATATATATAGATTTGAAGATTGTATTCGATCACAAGTTTACTCTAGGGTCACTATTTTCAACATTATGTAGTGCCTACACTGCCACCTACATCTATACATGTGTTCATAAGGATCTATAGCGAACTTATCTAATAAAATTATGCAAAGTTTGGAAATACTTCAGACTGCTAGAAAGTGAAAAAAAAGGAAAAAACTGAGAAAATGTCATATTTCAAGTTGTCCAGGAAGAAAAAATGGGATGCATCATGGGTAAAGTTTGGGTTTTCCTGAATAGTATATCAATATGTTCTTTGACTGACATTGATAGTAATAGGAAAATACAATACTGGCTGCCAGGAGAGCCTAAAACTAGAATTCCTCTGTCTGACCGGTCAGACAGAGGAACGGACATCAGCATAGTCATCTTGCAATGGTTGACATGGCTACCATAGACATAATCTTCATAGACCAGTACCAGTCAGACTTAAATCCACACTTTTACCAGAGACAGTTTGCCACTTTGGTTTTTTTATACATTCTAACTTGAACAATATTTTTCTTTCACCCTCAGCACGGACACCTTGGTGCTTGACAGTCAGCCCAAGACATTCAGCACTGACAGCTCAGTGCTCGACACCAAGTGCGAGACGACCCCAGCGGTTGACAGCCAGCCTGAGACAACCACAGTTACCGCGGACACCCAAGTGGTTGACAGCCAGTCAGAGAAAACCACAGTCAGCCCGGCAGTTGATACCCAGTCTGAGACGCCCATGGTCAGCGCTGACACCCCGATGGTTGACAGCCAGTCTGAGACGCCCATGGTCACTGCGGACACCCCGGCGGTTGATACCCAGTCCGAGACGCCCACCGTGAGCGCTGACACCCCAGCGGTTGATACCCAGTTCGAGACGACCACGGTTACAGCGGACACCCCGGCGATTGATACCAAGTTCGAGACGACCACGGTTACCGCGGACACCCCTGCGATTGATACCCAGTTCGAGACGACCACGGTTACAGCGGACACCCCGGTGGTTGACACCCAGTCCGAGACAAACACGGTTACCGCGGACACCCCGGTGGTTGACACCCAGTCCGAGACAAACACGGTCACCGCGGACACCCCAGTGGTTGACACCCAGTCCGAGACGACCACGGTCAGCATAGACACCATCTCCCGCTCCTTGGATCATGCTGCACCCCAGAACCCAGCCAGTTGTACACAGACAGGCACTTTCAGGTGAGGATATATATAGATTTGAAGATTGTATTGGATCACAAGTTTACTCTAGGGTCACTATTGTCAACATTATGTAGTGCATACACTGCCACCTACATCTATACATGTGTTCATAAAGGATCTATAGCGAACTTTTCAATCAAAATTATGCAAAGTTTGGAAATATTTCAGACTGCTAGAAAGTGAGAAAAATGGAAAAAAACGTAAAAAATGTCATATTTCAAGTTGTCTAGGAAGAAAGAATGGGATGCATCATGGGTAAAGTTTGGGTTTTCATGAGTAATATATTAATATGTCCACCAACTGACATTGATAGTAAAAGGGAAAATATAATACTGGCTGCCAGGAGAGCCTAAAACTAGAATTCCTCTGTCTGACCGGTCAGACAGAGGAACGGTCATCAACATAGTCATCTTGTAATGGTTGACATGGCTACCATAGACATAATCTTCATAGACCAGTACCAGTCAGACTTAAATCCACACTTTTACCAGAGACAGTTTGCCACTTTGGTTTTTTTATACATTCTAACTTGAACAATATTTTTCTTTCACCCTCAGCACGGACACCTTGGTGCTTGACAGTCAGCCCAAGACATTCAGCACTGACAGCTCAGTGCTCGACACCAAGTGCGAGACGACCCCAGCGGTTGACAGCCAGCCTGAGACAACCACAGTTACCGCGGACACCCAAGTGGTTGACAGCCAGTCAGAGAAAACCACAGTCAGCCCGGCAGTTGATACCCAGTCTGAGACGCCCATGGTCAGCGCTGACACCCCGATGGTTGACAGCCAGTCTGAGACGCCCATGGTCACTGCGGACACCCCGGCGGTTGATACCCAGTCCGAGACGCCCACCGTGAGCGCTGACACCCCAGCGGTTGATACCCAGTTCGAGACGACCACGGTTACAGCGGACACCCCGGCGATTGATACCCAGTTCGAGACGACCACGGTTACCGCGGACACCCCTGCGATTGATACCCAGTTCGAGACGACCACGGTTACAGCGGACACCCCGGTGGTTGACACCCAGTCCGAGACAAACACGGTTACCGCGGACACCCCGGTGGTTGACACCCAGTCCGAGACAAACACGGTCACCGCGGACACCCCAGTGGTTGACACCCAGTCCGAGACGACCACGGTCAGCATAGACACCATCTCCCGCTCCTTGGATCATGCTGCACCCCAGAACCCAGCCAGTTGTACACAGACAGGCACTTTCAGGTGAGGATATATATAGATCTGAAGATTGTATTGGATCACAAGTTTACTCTAGGGTCACTATTGTCAACATTATGTAGTGCATAGACTGCCACCTACATCTATACATGTGTTCATAAAGGATCTATAGCGAACTTTTCAATCAAAATTATGCAAAGTTTGGAAATATTTCAGACTGCTAGAAAGTGAGAAAAATGGAAAAAAACGTAAAAAATGTCATATTTCAAGTTGTCCAGGAAGAAAGAATGGGATGCATCATGGGTAAAGTTTGGGTTTTCATGAGTAATATATTAATATGTCCACCAACTGACATTGATAGTAAAAGGGAAAATATAATACTGGCTGCCAGGAGAGCCTAAAACTAGAATTCCTCTGTCTGACCGGTCAGACAGAGGAACGGTCATCAACATAGTCATCTTGTAATGGTTGACATGGCTACCATAGACATAATCTTCATAGACCAGTACCAGTCAGACTTAAATCCACACTTTTACCAGAGACAGTTTGTCACTTTGGTTTTTTATACATTCTAACTTGAACAATATTTTTCTTTCACCCTCAGCACGGACACCTTGGTGCTTGACAGTCAGCCCAAGACATTCAGCACTGACAGCTCAGTGCTCGACACCAAGTGCGAGACGACCCCAGCGGTTGACAGCCAGCCTGAGACAACCACAGTTACCGCGGACACCCAAGTGGTTGACAGCCAGTCAGAGAAAACCACAGTCAGCCCGGCAGTCGATACCCAGTCTGAGACGCCCATGGTCAGCGCTGACACCCCGGCGGTTGACAGCCAGTCTGAGACGCCCATGGTCACTGCAGACACCCCGGCGGTTGACACCCAGTCCGAGACGACCATGGTCAGCATAGACACCACCTCCCGCTCCTTGGATCATGCTGCACCCCAGAACCTAGCCAGTTGTACACAGACAGGCACTTTCAGGTGAGGATATATATAGATTTGAAGATTGTATTGGATCACAAGTTTACTCTAGGGTCCCTATTGTCAACATTATGTAGTGCATACACTGCCAGCTACATCTATACTTGTGTTCATAAAGGATCTATAGCGAACTTATCTATTAAAATTATGCAAAGTTTGGAAATATTTCAGACTGCTAGAAAGTGAAAAAATTGGAAAAAACAGAGAAAATGTCATATTTCAAGTTGTCCAGGAAGAAAGAATGGGATGCATCATGGGTAAACTTTGGGTTTTCCTGAATAATATATCAATATGTTCTTTGACTGACATTGAGAGTAATAGGAAAATACAATACTGGCTGCCAGGAGAGCCTAAAACTAGAATTCCTCTGTCTGACCGGTCAGACAGAGGAACGGTCATTAACATAGTCATCTTTCAATGGTTGACATGGCTACCATAGACATTTATATCTACAACCAGTGAATTTGGGGGGGGGGGGGGGAGGATGATGGGTTGTCTGATTTGGATCTGTTCATAAAGGATCTATAGCAAACTTATTTAATGAAAATATGCAAAGTTTGGAAATATTTCAGACTGCTAGAAAGTGAAAAAAAATGGGAAAAACAGAGAAAATGTTATATTTCAATTTGTCCAGGAAGAAAGAATGGGATGCATCATGGGTAAAGTTTGAGTTTTCCTGAATAGTATATCAATATGTCCTCCAACTGACATTGATAGCAATAGGAAGATATAATACTGGCTGCCAGGAGAGCCTAAAACTAGAATTCCTCTGTCTGACCGGTCAGACAGAGGAACGGTCATTAACATAGTCATCTTTCAATGGTTGACATGGCTACCATAGACATTTATATCTACAACCAGTGAATTTGGGGGGGGGGGGGAGGATGATGGGTTGTCTGATTTGGATCTGTTCATAAAGGATCTATAGCAAACTTATTTAATGAAAATATGCAAAGTTTGGAAATATTTCAGACTGCTAGAAAGTGAAAAAAAATGGGAAAAACAGAGAAAATGTTATATTTCAATTTGTCCAGGAAGAAAGAATGGGATGCATCATGGGTAAAGTTTGAGTTTTCCTGAATAGTATATTAATATGTCCTCCAACTGACATTGATAGCAATAGGAAGATATAATACTGGCTGCCAGGAGAGCCTAAAACTAGAATTCCTCTGTCTGACCGGTCAGACAGAGGAACGGTCATCAACATAGTCATCTTGCAATGGTTGATATGGCTACCATAGACATGTATAACTACAACCAACCATCCAGTAGTGTCCACCCACACCTCTAGTATACAACTATAGGTGCTTTTGACACGGTTCAGTGGCTGACACCTCCTGGCAGACATGGGCATCCCCCACCACCTAAGTTGCATCACATTCATGAGAATCATTCATTATAGAAGTTACCCTTCTGACCCTATTAGAGACATTTACATACTACTTTTATCACACACTGTATCTAGCCCATTAAGATTTTTTAAATCCTTTCCCATGAGTTGTAGCTGTACATGGTAAATAACATGCCCCCCCCCCTATATAGCACAGCTAAAATGTTTCTATCATTTAAATGCAGACAAACCAGCACCAGCAACTATGAGACTTCCATTGACTCCATGCTCCCTGTTGCGGCCGAGGACAGCGACAGCTCCTTCACTGAGTTCAACACTCCATCAAAAGGGAGCCTTGGCAGCATCCTCACTACTCCTTCTAGGGGCTCACCGTCTGCCCAGTTGGAGGAGTGGAACGATGAGTGGAGAGCGAGTATTGATCCATCTATCTTTGAGACAGAGATGGTGGGTGTCTTCAGGACTCCCTCAGAGAGCGCCACCACCATCCCTACTACTGGTTCCACTACTGACTCGGTCCCTGTACAGGAGAGTAATGCCACTTTAGCTGAGCCAACCGCACTCAATAGATCCACCTCTGAAGTCACTCAAGAGATGAGTGACTTCTCGTCTGATGAGGAGGAGGAAGTACTGAAGTCAGAGAGTGCATGACTCCCTGCGACCCAACAGGAAGCCATACTACCCCCTGTGCTGGACACAGTGGAGGTTGAGCAGGAGGTTCCCCGTGTAGTGAGATTGCGGGCAGATCCCCCAAAGGTTGATCTATATAATCCCCCCCGGGAGAAGCCTAAAAAGCGCAGAAAGAGGAAAGGCAAGTTTAGGAAGCCGCCCCCTCCTAAGAAGGCCACCCCCCTCACACGACCTGTGAACCCCCTGGTAACCCCTGTCACACACCCCCAGGCAAACCCCCCTGAGCACAACCAGGCAACCCCCCCAGACCAACCACTCACTGCCGTGGAGAAGTCAAAAGCAACTCTCTGTGACCTAGGAATTACTACACCAACCATTAAAAACATTTCAGTCATTGTACCATTTCACGAAATTGTGGACCTGGTTAGGTACGCACCACCAAAAGACAGAGATGCAATTGTGGCAAAGCACCGTGGTGGCACTGTACCACGGTACGGGCAGAAATCATCAATAGCCCGGGCCCTAGGCATGTGCCGAAACAGTGTGCTGCCAAACAGGAAGCGTGTAAAAAAAAACAGCCGCAAAACCATTGCAAACTGGAAGAGGGTTGCAGTGAACGGGTTCCTCCGCCGGTCGGACAACTCGTGCACCCTTCCCGACAAGCGCCATTATGCTGGGAAGAAGCGAGCAGCTGAGTTAGGCGAACCGGGTGAGCGGTTTGTGGTGGCTCTCTGCGACACCTTGCGCAACCTGCACCGCAAGTTTGTCGTGGAGACCGGTCTCACTGTGTCCTTCGCAACATTCTGTCGGGCACGAGACAGGAGTACTGTGTTCACCTCGGTATTCCTGAAGAGATCGGTGTGCCTCTGCACACCGCATGCCAACATGGGCTACATGCTCGAGGCAATACCCGGGTTGTCCAACTCGACTACTGAGCTGACCACCATGACAGAGGAGCAGGTTGAGGCAGGACTTGCCTCCCTCACTGGCCTAGACTCGGTGCGGTTCAAGCGCTGGGGTAAAGAGAATCGAGACTATACCAAGAAAGTGAAGAAGGATGGCGTAAAAAAGAAGGTGACGTACACTGTGACGCACACCGTGCTGCACAAGTTACGGCTGCCTACTGCCTCTTTTTTGGACCAGTTCCGTATCGACTTACCCCTGTTCCTTGAACACCACCGACGTGTTGGCGAGCAGTATGCCGCTGTGCGGAAACTCAAGGAGACACTTCCCCACGATCATGCTGCGGTGCACATGGACTATGCGGAAAACTGGTCCTGTGGTTTCATGAAAGAAATCCAAGCCGCGTTCTTTGGCAAGGACCAGTTGACGCTTCACCCCATGTGCGTCTACCACCGTGAGCGTGAGGATGACCTCCAAGAGGATCTGCGCACGGACTGCTTCGTCGGTGTCAGTGAGGTGATAAAGCACTCGTTCCCGACTACTATGGCGTTCCTCCTGAAGCTGATCCCCAAAGTCCGTGAACTGGTACCTGACCTAGCCCACCTCCATATCATCACAGATTCACCGAGCTCCCAGTATCGGAACCGGTTCACAGCCGAGTTACTGAGGCAAGCCAGTGACATCTTCCAGATCCGCATCACGTGGAACTGGTTGGAGGCTGGGCATGGGAAGGGACCCTGTGACGGCGTAGGAGGAGCTTTGAAAGGTCTGGCTGACCGCGTCGTAAAGAGCGCAGGTTCGATCCAGACTGCTGAAGAGTTTGTGGAGCACGTCGCTCCACAGACCCAGAAGATCAAACTCCTCCATGCGACCCGAGCTGAAGTTCAACAGGCGGACGAGATCGTTGAGTCTTGGAAGGCTGGTCAGGTGCCTGGCATCACGACCATGCACCAAGCCACGTTCTACAAGGGGGAGCTGCTGATGAGGGATACTTCCTGTTACCAGGAGTGCTGCATGGAGGATGACCTACGTCCTGACTGTGCTGCATGGTGTACCCCAAAGCAGTACGATGCTCGGAAGAAGGCAGCAAAGAAGGCAGCAAAGAAGGCTAGCACCACCAACAAAGCGAAAACCACCAAGGCACCCACTGCACCTCGCCCCATCGAGCCTGTACCACACCACTGCCCGCACTGTCAGGACGTGGTTTGGAACCTAACAGCACACTGCCAGTACCACCACCCTCAGTTACCGGCTCCCGCTACCACCGGCGAGGCAGCAGCTGCTCGGGACACCACCACCACGGTAACCGACGCGGCGGCTCCCGCTACCACCGGCGAGGCAGCAGCTGCTCGGGACACCACCACCACGGTAACCGACGCGGCGGCTCCCGCTACCACCGGCGAGGCAGCAGCTGCTCGGGACACCACCACCACGGTAACCGACGCGGCGGCTCCCGCTACCACCGGCGAGGCAGCAGCTGCTCGGGACACCACCACCACGGTAACCGACGCGGCGGCTCCCGCTACCACCGGCGAGGCAGCAGCTGCTCGGGACACCACCACCACGGTAACCGACGCGGCGGCTCCCACTACCACCGGCGAGGCAGCAGCTGCTCGGGACACCACCACCACGGTAACCGACGCGGCGGCTCCCGCTACCACAGGCGAGGCAGCAACTGCTCGGGACACCACCACCACGGTAACTGACGCAGCAACAGACTCTGAAAGTGACTCAGATAGTGACTCTGACTATGAACCCATCTGCGAGGATGAGGTTGGTGGGAATGAGCATTACATTGAAGAGGCTGTTTTCACCAGTGATGATGACTCCATCGATATCACTTCAGTGAGAGCAGCTGACAGACAGAGAAGAAGACAGACCAGGTTGACCCGATCTGCCCGAGCTGCGGCGTTTGAAGCACAGAAGGCTGTGCCTGATGGTGTAGCGGGGGAGGATGTGGAGGATGATGGGCTGTCTGATTTGGACGACCCTGATTTCACACCTGAGCCTGAAACACCTGAGAAAGCAGCCCAACACGCCAAGATTGCCCAGCGAAGGCGGAGAGGGCAACTTGTGAACGAACTGGGTCCTGATGATGGGGAGACTTCCAGTGATGACTGGCCAATCTCTTACACTGTTTCCATACAGCAGATGCTCAACCTAAACTTGTGAGGACACTGTGCAGCCCAAGCACATGAAAAAAACGAAGACTGAACCCGCCTGGGCAGTGGGGGCCACACCACTTAAAAAGACGGACACCAGGACAGGCAGTATAAAGACTCAAACTTGTAACTATCCCCGGACAACCACTGGAACACCGATCACAACCAAACAAACCACGGACTTTGATATCTCAAAACATAGACTGATGAGGGTCTATTCTATTCCAAGGATAGTGACTGTTCTTTTATACACGACCTCAAGTCAGCGAAAGTCCCATGAGGGTCTACTCTATTCCAAGGATAGCGAGTGTTCTTTTATACACGACCTCAGGTCACCGAAAGTCCTGTGAGCGTCTACTCTATTCAATGGATAGTGAGTGTTCTTTTATGCATGACCTCTGATCAGAGAAAGTCATGTTAGGGTCTCCAGATTTACATATCACAAGGATATAAAGTGCTCATTTCTTGCCTGGGGGATGGGTCAAAACTGTTTTTTTTTCTCATCACCATCAACATGAATTAATCTGAGTGTGATTACTGAAGGACAACCCAGCTCTAGCATAGGTCTGTCTATCTAACATTGAAGTATAGATACTTGTGCTGATAGAGAGAAAGAGAAATGGTGCGCAAAGATGAAATTGTGACTCAAGAGGAATTCATAGAGACATATCATCACAAGATATATCATCATCTTCGCTGTATTCCTCTGTCTGACCGTTTTTGGTTTTACAAGATTCTCATGCTAGACTAATCTTGGATGAACAAAAGTGTAATCGATGGTTGTGACCAGTGAAACAACATATAAAAGCATGCATATTTTTTTAATTGATTGCACAGTGTTTGATGCTAGAATGGGGGGGGCCGGATTACAAGCCAAATTCCTTTAGATTTTTTCTGACCCCCTGAGAAATGTCAAGAGCAAATGGTGAAGAAAGCTGTTCAATATGATAGTAAAGACACTTGATGGTGTAAGCGTATCAAATTTTGACTCATCAGGAGAGAGTTTGAGAGACATATCATTATGAGGTTGAACCCTTTCCGTGTTCCTCTGTCTGACCGTTTTTGGTCTCACGAGATTTTGCTGTCAGACAGATTCAGAATAAACCGAGAATGCATTTAATGGATATAACCTTGTGAACAACATATTAGGGCATGTATATAAGCTAGAATTGATTGTACAATATGTTTGATTGTAGAATGGGGCTGGATTACAAGTGAAAATTTCTACGTTTGAGCAGCTTTTGATATTTGTCCGGCCCCCTCTGATAAATATTAAGACCCTACGAGCAATAGAATGGTTTTATATGGCAGGCCAGAGACTTGCATTGGTAGAAAGAAAGAAAAATGGTCCATGAAGATAGAAATTTGACTCATCAGGAGAGATTTAGAAAGCCATGTGATTATGAGGTTGAACCCTTTCCGTGTTCCTCTGTCTGACCGTTTTTGGTCTCATGAGATTATGTTGTCAGACAGATTCACAATGAACCAAGAATGCATGTAATGGATATAACCTTGTGGACAACATATTAGAGCATGTATTTAAGCTAGAATTGATTGTACAATATGTTTAATTTTAGAATGGGGCTGGATTACAAGTGAAAACTTTTACGTTTGAGCAGCTTTTGAGATTTGTCTGGCCCTATATGAAGAATATTAAGACCCTACGAGCAAGAGAATGGTTTTATATGGCAGGCCAGAGACTTGCATTGGTAGAAAGAAAGAAAAATGGTCCATTAAGATATAAATTTGACTCATCAGGGGAGATTTAGAAAGACATATCATAACAAGGTTGAACCCTTTCCGTGTTCCTCTGTCTGACCGTTTTTGGTCTCATGAGATTATGTTGTCAGCCAGATTCACAATGAACCAAGAATGCATGTAATGGATATAACCTTGTGAACAACATATTAGAGCATGTATTTAAGCTAGAATTGATTGTACAATATGTTTGATTGTAGAATGGGGCTGGATTACAAGTGAAAACTTTTACGTTTGAGCAGCTTTTGAGATTTGTCTGGCCCTATCTGAAGAATATCAAGACCCTACGAGCAAGAGAATGGTTTTATATGGCAGGCCAGAGACTTGCATTGGTAGAAAGAAAGAAAAATGGTCCATGAAGATAGAAATTTGACTCATCAGGAGAGATTTAGAAAGCCATATGATTATGAGGTTGAACCCTTTCCGTGTTCCTCTGTCTGACCGTTTTTGGTCTCATGAGATTATGTTGTCAGCCAGATTCACAATGAACCAAGAATGCATTTAACGGATATAACCTGGTGAACAACATATTAGAGCGTGTATTTAAGCTAGAATTGATTGTACAATATGTTTCATTGTAGAATGGGGCTGGATTACAAGTGAAAATTTCTACGTTTGAGAAGCTTTTGATATTTGTCTGGCCCCTTCTGGAAAAGATTGACACCCAACGAGCAAGAGAATGGTTTTATATGGCAGGCCAGAGACTTGCATTGGTAGAAAGAAAGAAAAATGGTCCATGAAGATAGAAATTTGACTCATCAGGAGAGATTTAGAAAGCCATATGATTATGAGGTTGAACCCTTTCCGTGTTCCTCTGTCTGACCGTTTTTGGTCTCATGAGATTATGTTGTCAGACAGATTCACAATGAACCAAGAATGCATGTAATGAATATAACCTTGTGGACAACATATTAGAGCATGTATATACGCTAGAATTGATTGTACAATATGTTTGATTGTAGAATGGGGCTGGATTACAAGCCAAAATGTCTACGTTTGAGAAGCTTTTGAGATTTGTCCGGCCACCTCTGATAAATATTAAGACCCTACGAGCGAGAGAATGGTTTTATATGGCAGGACAGAGACTTGCATTGGTAGAAAGAAAGAAAAATGGTCCATAAAGATATAAATTTGACTCATCAGGGGAGATTTAGAAAGCCATATGATTATGAGGTTGAACCCTTTCCGTGTTCCTCTGTCTGACCGTTTTTGGTCTCATGAGATTATGTTGTCAGCAAGATTCACAATGAACCAAGAATGCATGTAATGGATTTAACCTTGTGAACAACATATTAGAGCATGTATTTAAGCTAGAATTGATTGTACAATATGTTTGATTGTAGAATGGGGCTGAATTACAAGTGAAAACTTTTACGTTTGAGCAGCTTTTGAGATTTGTCCGGCCACCTCTGAAAAATATTAAGACCCAAAGAGCAAGAGAATGGTTTTATATGGCAGGCCAGAGACTTGCATTGGTAGAAAGAAAGAAAAATGGTCCATGAAGATAGAAATTTGACTCATCAGGAGAGATTTAGAAAGCCATATGATTATGAGGTTGAACCCTTTCCGTGTTCCTCTGTCTGACCGTTTTTGGTCTCATGAGATTATGTTGTCAGCCAGATTCACAATGAACCAAGAATGCATGTAATGGATATAACCTTGTGAACAACATATTAGAGCATGTATTTAAGCTAGAATTGATTGTACAATATGTTTGATTGTAGAATGGGGCTGGATTACAAGTGAAAACTTTTACGTTTGAGCAGCTTTTGAGATTTGTCTGGCCCTATCTGAAGAATATCAAGACCCTACGAGCAAGAGAATGGTTTTATATGGCAGGCCAGAGACTTGCATTGGTAGAAAGAAAGAAAAATGGTCCATGAAGATAGAAATTTGACTCATCAGGAGAGATTTAGAAAGCCATATGATTATGAGGTTGAACCCTTTCCGTGTTCCTCTGTCTGACCGTTTTTGGTCTCATGAGATTATGTTGTCAGCCAGATTCACAATGAACCAAGAATGCATTTAACGGATATAACCTGGTGAACAACATATTAGAGCGTGTATTTAAGCTAGAATTGATTGTACAATATGTTTCATTGTAGAATGGGGCTGGATTACAAGTGAAAATTTCTACGTTTGAGAAGCTTTTGATATTTGTCCGGCCCCTTCTGGAAAAGATTGACACCCAACGAGCAAGAGAATGGTTTTATATGGCAGGCCAGAGACTTGCATTGGTAGAAAGATAGAAAAATGGTCCATGAAGATAGAAATTTGACTCATCAGGAGAGATTTAGAAAGCCATATGATTATGAGGTTGAACCCTTTCCGTGTTCCTCTGTCTGACCGTTTTTGGTCTCATGAGATTATGTTGTCAGACAGATTCACAATGAACCAAGAATGCATGTAATGAATATAACCTTGTGGACAACATATTAGAGCATGTATATACGCTAGAATTGATTGTACAATATGTTTGATTGTAGAATGGGGCTGGATTACAAGTGAAAATTTCTACGTTTGAGAAGCTTTTGAGATTTGTCCGGCCACCTCTGATAAATATTAAGACCCTACGAGCGAGAGAATGGTTTTATATGGCAGGACAGAGACTTGCATTGGTAGAAAGAAAGAAAAATGGTCCATAAAGATATAAATTTGACTCATCAGGGGAGATTTAGAAAGCCATATGATTATGAGGTTGAACCCTTTCCGTGTTCCTCTGTCTGACCGTTTTTGGTCTCATGAGATTATGTTGTCAGCCAGATTCACAATGAACCAAGAATGCATGTAATGGATATAACCTTGTGAACAACATATTAGAGCATGTATTTAAGCTAGAATTGATTGTACAATATGTTTCATTGTAGAATGGGGCTGGATTACAAGTGAAAACTTTTACGTTTGAGCAGCTTTTGAGATTTGTCCGGCCACCTCTGAAAAATATTAAGACCCAAAGAGCAAGAGAATGGTTTTATATGGCAGGCCAGAGACTTGCATTGGTAGAAAGAAAGAAAAATGGTCCATGAAGATAGAAATTTGACTCATCAGGAGAGATTTAGAAAGCCATATGATTATGAGGTTGAACCCTTTCCGTGTTCCTCTGTCTGACCGTTTTTGGTCTCATGAGATTATGTTGTCAGCCAGATTCACAATGAACCAAGAATGCATTTAACGGATATAACCTGGTGAACAACATATTAGAGCGTGTATTTAAGCTAGAATTGATTGTACAATATGTTTCATTGTAGAATGGGGCTGGATTACAAGTGAAAATTTCTACGTTTGAGAAGCTTTTGATATTTGTCCGGCCCCTTCTGGAAAAGATTGACACCCAACGAGCAAGAGAATGGTTTTATATGGCAGGCCAGAGACTTGCATTGGTAGAAAGAAAGAAAAATGGTCCATGAAGATAGAAATTTGACTCATCAGGAGAGATTTAGAAAGCCATATGATTATGAGGTTGAACCCTTTCCGTGTTCCTCTGTCTGACCGTTTTTGGTCTCATGAGATTATGTTGTCAGCCAGATTCACAATGAACCAAGAATGCATGTAATGAATATAACCTTGTGGACAACATATTAGAGCATGTATATACGCTAGAATTGATTGTACAATATGTTTGATTGTAGAATGGGGCTGGATTACAAGCCAAAATGTCTACGTTTGAGAAGCTTTTGAGATTTGTCCGGCCCCATCTGATAAATATTAAGACCCTATGAGCGAGAGAATGGTTTTATATGGCAGGCCAAAGACTTGCATTGGTAGAAAGAAAGAAAAATGGTCCATGAAGATAGAAATTTGACTCATCAGGGGAGATTTAGAAAGACATATCATAACAAGGTTGAACCCTTTCCGTGTTCCTCTGTCTGACCGTTTTTGGTCTCATGAGATTTTGCTGTCAGACAGATTCAGAATAAACCAAGAACGCATGGAATGGATATAACCTTGTGAACAACATGTTAGAGCATGTATATAAACTAGAATTGATTGTACAATATGTTTGATTATAGAATGGGGCTGGATTACAAGTGAAAATGTCTACGTTTGTAAAGCTTTTGAGATTTGTCCGGCCACCTCTGAAAAATATTAAGACCCAAAGAGCAAGAGAATGGTTTTATATGGCAGGCCAGAGACCTGCATTGGTAGAAAAAAAGAAAAATGGTCCATAAAAATAGAAATTTGATTCATCAGGAGAGACTTAGAGAGAATTATCATTATTAGGTTTAAAACTTCCCGTGTTCCTCTGTCTGACCGTTTTTGGTCATCCGAGATATTTGTACTGGTTGTTCCTGAAGTAGGAATGAGAAGATTTAATAGTTATAACCTTGCAGACAACAGATAAGAACATACATTTGACTCAGAAATTATAGTGAAATATGTTCAAACGGAATATGGGAGCTGGAATATAATGATAATGTTTGTTTGTGAGGCACACTGCAGATTTCTGCGGCCCGCTACAAAAAGATTTGAGACAACATGGATGAAAAAAATATCCTAGAATGTAGCACAGGTAATTAGGTTGTGGTTGAAAAATGGAACAAATAAAGTTTCTTTGCTATAACACGTTAATATCTTGTCTTTATTGAAATCATCAAATTTACAGCTCAATGTAACTGATTTTCCTCTCTCTGACCGTTTTTTTACATATTGATCAGAGGAAAATTATGGAATACCATGAATCCCAATAGCATACTGTTGAATACAAATCGGAAGATGAGGGATTTGGGACTTTGTGTGGACCAAAATGTACAATTACATGTTTAGCAGGTTCCACAGGAGAAAACTGCAAAGTTTGGAAATATTTCAGCCTGCCATATAGGGACAAAACAGAGAAAACCTGATATTCTAAGGGGCCTCGACAGGACAATTGGTAGGCATTATGGGTAAATTCTGTTTTTATTTGAATAGTACATTGTTGTCTCCTCCAACTCACATCAATAGAAATAGGGACAATCAATACTGACTGCCAGTAGAGCCTTAAAATAGAATTCCTCTGTCTGACCGGTCAGACAGAGGAATAACAATCAGCATGGTCATGTTGCAATGGTTGCCATGGCTACCTTAGACATATTTAACAACAACCACCCATCCAGTAGTGTCCACCCACACATTAAGTATACCAATGTAGAAGGATTTGACCATATGCCATATTTACTCTCGGTGTCCCCTCCCACTCCAGTTGCACTACACTCGTGAGAATCGGTCTAAACTCACTGTTAACACTTCATCACTTTATCAATGTTCCTTCTTTTTTAAACAGTAAGTGGTAAGTGACAAAAACAGTGCATTAGATTGTTGATTAAATTGCACAATGTTTAACCCCAATTTGTCACATGGTCTGGTAACAACAGTGGCATGAGGCAAACAATGGCACTGTCCATTATCGACCCAATAAAATGTCTATGCATCACTTTATTTAACCACAAAGCTTTTCTAAAAAAGGTGGTGAGAGATTCAGCGAGTGATAATAGCCTTTGATGAAAGTTTATTAAAATTCACTTGTAGTTTGCTGACAACATTGCATGTGTCCCCACCCCCTCCAGCACCCTCTCCCCACCCCTCACACACACCAATCACCCCCTTGGCCCCTACCCCCCCCCCTTACCCCTACCTCCACCTCCCTCATTGGAAATCATGACAAAATAAAATTAAACAGGATCCATCTGGCAGCCCTAGATCCAGACCCTCAGCCTCTGCACCCCACTCCAGCCCCCCCCCCCCCCACACACACTCCTACTGCTTCAGATTATACCCCCCCCCCCACTACAACTTCTCTCACACTCTCACTCCTCCAACCACCAGCACCACTAAAGGCTCCTGTGTGAGAGCTGCATGTGGTGGTTGTCATAGCAACACATGCCCGTTCATGCAGGCTGGTTACTATGGTTACTATGGGTGTGAATGAAGTAGTAGGCGAACAGACAGAGGCAGGCAGGGAGGGGAGCAGGAGGTGGAAGAAGAGGGGGAGTTGGGGGGGGGGGGGTGGAGATAGGTGACAGAAGCTGGTTTTTTTATTACATTGAAATAAGAGTCAGTAACATGTAGGGACAGTGAAGTATAGGGAACAGGGGTACAGTGAGGTATAGATGAGACAGACAGACAGACAGATAGAAAGACAGACAGACAGACAGACTGGGGAACAGGTACTAGGAAGACAGGGAAGGTGGACAGACCGACAGACAGACAGACAGACAGGGGAGTAGGTACTGGGCAGGGAAGGTGAGAAGGTGGAGTGAGAAGTAGCTGACTCAGTCAGAGACAGACAGACAGACAGACAGGCAGACATACAGACCGACAGGGGAGGAGGTATTGGGTAAGGAAGGTGAGAACCTGGAGTGAGCAGCAGCAGTCTCAGTCAGGTGTATAAATACCTGAGTATTTCGGGTGTGTGTCTGGTGGGGAGCGTTAACTGGGTTACGTCTACTTACAATATGACCCAGTATACTGGCACCTGTACCTCCACTAGACAGCACGGCGAAACATTATCATATACGGCCTAGTCGGGACTGGAGCTGGTTGCGGCAGCCCGCACTGATAAGAGCTGATAAGACTGTTACTAGCCTGTCCCCTGTTTGTCCCCTAATTGTACCCATAGTGGGATGTCTAATCAGTGGGTTTAACCGCAACCAGCGAAATATAAAATGGCGGACCCACAGGGTATAGCTCCAGATTCCTATAGCACCAGGCTTTTATTTTTAATTCTTTGGGTTACAGGCTCACCTCAGTAGTATGAAAAGTCCTGCACTAAAATAAAATGGTGAAACTCCAATTAAATTTCTATGTGTTAGTTTTCGCATCGGATCACTATCAAAGTTTTTAGGTAGTAAAACGTGGAATTCATTTTATTTTTTGTTTCGTCCTCTGTACTTATAAATGTTTTAAGGTGTCCGTATAGTAACCCGAAGTGTGGCCCAGGGAGGAGGATATGATGATGACCAACTCCAAACTCACCCCTCATTTACTCAAACACATTCTCAAAGGATAGTACGATTAATGCTTGAGCATTAACATAGCACTAACACTATCTATCGCAGAGTGTATGCTGTTCTTAGGCTACACCGAAATTCATTTGTATGCCTCATATTCGGATGAGGCAGTACTAAGTCATGCTGATACACCAACATTGAGGTAGCTATTTTATCTACAGAAATATTCAGGAAGACAGTTCACAAATGAACCTCACTGTTATAAACTGGACCGCACAGTTCACGCCTTGACCCCAGTTATGTGCCTCTACATGGGTACCCATATATTTGACCGTGTCGCCGTGTCGGATTCAAGTAAGAGAGCTGTGTCGTCGTGTCGAATTTTAGGTATATAAGAACTTAGAGAAAAATCCCTGTGGGTCGATTTTTATCGCTATTTTCCCTGTGTCTGTCGATTTTAAAAAGGGCCTAAAATGGCCGTATCGCTGTGTCGCCCGTGTCGAATTTCACCCATGTAGAGGCACAGTTATTGAATGGACCCCACAGTTACCAACTGGCCCCCACAGTTACCAACTGGACCCCACAGTTATCAACTGGACCCCACAGTTACCAACTGGCCCCCACAGTTATCAACTGGACCCCACAGTTATCAACTGGCCCCCACAGTTATCAACTGGCCCCCACAGTTATCAACTGGACCCCACAGTTATCAACTGGACCCCACAGTTATCAACTGGACTCCACAGTTATCAACTGGACCCCACAGTTATCAACTGGACCCCACAGTTATCAACTGGCCCCCACAGTTATCAACTGGCCCCCACAGTTATCAACTGGACCCGACAGTTATCAACTGGCCCCCACAGTTATCAACTGGCCCCCACAGTTACCAACTGGACCCCACAGTTACCAACTGGACCCCACAGTTATCAACTGGACCCCACAGTTATCAACTGGACCCCACAGTTATCAACTGGACCCCACAGTTATCAACTGGACCCCACAGTTATCAACTGGACCCCACAGTTATCAACTGGACCCCACAGTTATCAACTGGACCCCACAGTTATCAACCAGACCTCTCAGTCTGTGACGTGACCCTAAAGTTGTCAACTGGACAGTGGACACAGTATATAACTGAACAGTAGTCCCCACAGTTCATGGCAGAACCCAGAGTTCACCCCGGGGGGGGGGGGGGGGGTCACTGAGTCTTTGAGGGTAGATAGCAACTGCCACCCTACCGCCCTACTTTTCAGAGGTTGGGAGATTTGACCGCTCTATTTTTCAGAGGTTGAGAGTTTTAAGGACAGCTGGATGGGCTATTGCAAGGTCTCTCACAATTTTGTACAATTCAATTTTATTCAGTCCTTTTAGTAAGAAAATTTCTCAATTTAATGTTATGATTTTAACCACCCTACTTATCAAGTCCTTGCCGACATCTGACCGCCCCCCCTCCCCTTTTTTTTGGGATCTAATGAAAATTCACCGCCACCCCTTTTCGGAGTTGATGCGGTGGTTATCTGGTAGATTGACCCTCCCCCTCGGGAGTTCACCACTGCAGCAGCTCCCACTTGAACCCACCAGTTAACTTGGTCCTTCTGGTGTGAACCACATCAGACCTTTTAGTAATTGATGTGACATGTGCAGGTTCACAACCCCTCCTCCCTGCGCTCCCAGCCGGTCGTCCAGGCACCACATTACGTAAGCTGGTTTCATGCTCTGGGTGCAATCATCACAATAGATGCAAAAACAGCAGCAGCCACCACCCAGATCCCACCCTGGGGGGCCTCAGTCCCCACCCACCTGGTTCTAGGCTGATCCCTGCTACAGCTAGGTGAGGGTCCTGAGGGTTTATTTTCTTTCTGATCACATACCGTGAAACCATGAGTAGAAGCCGCTGCTAGTACACAAGATAGATCGCCAGTGCGGCTTATAGGATTGCCCTAGAGTTAGGGTGCAGCTTATGCGCTAGTTTTTAGATGTATACTACGGTACTAAAGCGGCCATAATCAGATACCTCTATATGATTCCCCAAAGTTACGGGGGGGGGGGGTAGATGGGGGGGTCCCCATGTCGCAAGTCGATTTTAAGAAATGGCCATGTCACCATGTCGATTTTAGGGGTCTATACCCTTAGCTAGGGGTGCGGCTGCTACACAAGGTAGGTTTATACGCGAGGTTTTACAGTATTAACCCTTAAAGTTTAAGGACTGGTGAGTTACTCGCCGGGGCCGCATTCATACATCATGACGACCAAGGGCATGATGCATTAAGGTATCATGCCGTCCTTAAAAAGAGTTAAATGGCCAAAGGGGTTAATTGTACACCTTTTAAACCCCAGCAGCATAGCCCGATGCAAGCCTAACACACTAGCAGTATGGCCTGACACAGGCATGATGAAGCACTACACCCCAGCCCAGACTGTGAGGCTTGGGATGCAAGGATAGGGTGGCAGCAGGGGATGGGCGAGGGGGTGGAGTGGGTGGAGGAAGTTGGGGAGGAGTGTGAGAAGTAGGGAAGGATGGGTAGGAGGTCTGGGGTGGTGGTTAGGAGGGAGAGGGGGGGTTGGAGGTGGGCCAACATTTCAATAAAAGTCATTAAAATTTCAGATCGAAGAGTCCAGGTGTTTGCCATGAATTAATATCTAAAAATTTTTTCTTGCATTGTTGAATTTTTAATGCAGCTGTTCCCCCCCTGTGGTAGACAGGGCAGGGTTTGGGGGGTGGAGGGAGACAGGACAGTACACAGCCAAGTAAATAGTGCTTCAGGTTACAGGGGTGGGAGTCTAGGTAGGTGGTCCTTTTTTTTATATTTTGCCTGGTGGTTTGAGGAACAGGATCTTTGCACTGAGCAATTTCTTTTCACTCTAGAAATAGCCTAATAACAGGGATGAAAGTGGCCCGAGATAAAAAAAATTAAAAAACGTTCAAATTGAGGCCCCTGAATAAAGTTCCTCTATAGTAAAGTAAAGGTCTCCACGACATTTAAAAAACTTGAAATCAAGACTTTTATCCCTGTAATAATATCAGGAGTCTCACACAGCATACCTGCATATTTTCAGGGTCTGTTTTGGTGGCTAGGCTTGGATGCATCAATACCATGAGTAACTCACTGGCACTACATTGGTACATCATGCCGATGCTTCGGGAGTGTATCTAGCCGATATAATCGGCATCATGTCTGGATGTGAGTGAGTTAAGTGAGTAATGGATGTTTAACGCCATTTTGACAACTAAGCCTAAATATTATATTTATGGCAATAACGTCTGAATGAGGGTATGGCAAGTTATTTGCCAGGACAGGGCTGCATTAATGCATTATGATGGCAAAGGGACATAGTGGATCAAAGCTACCAGTATAGGGTTAAACCACTCAACAACTGCATTATGGCAGGCCAGAAAACCACTTAACACTGCACTTAATCTTAAATTGAATCTTTGAGTATCTTTGGCCCTCATCCAAATTGTTATTAGGTATCATGAATTCAATCTATTCCTATCTTTGAAAAATCACCATTCCATTTCATTCTGTAGCATCTTTTGATGAGATCCAAGAGAATCTTGAAAAGTGGTCATTCTAACCTAATCACTAATCCATTATCCCTGAGAATGTCTGTGCTATGGAGTTCTTTGCTATAAAGACGTTTCATCTCTTTTTCATGCTGAAATTTTGAAAATTCTCAAAAGACTAAAAGGGGATTTACTATTTTCACTGTACTGTAATATTAATATCAAATTTGAAAGATTAGTTCACTCTTGAAGCAGATCCCCCGATTCCCTCACTCCCCAACATCCTCTCCCATTACCGGAATGATTAGGGAGGTTAAATTGGAGACGGAAACTGTCCTGAAGCGTGGATACTCCCCACTCCCTGATTGCCCACAATGAGCCACACACACCAAAATGTCGCCGTCTCTTTTGGTGCGCAAGACCAAACAGTGAGTGTATTCTGGTGGCCGGTTGGTCCGAATCCGCCCAGGCTGCCTCCCCTAATAACACAAATTACGCTGGGCGGACGCAGACTGGCGCTATATTTACCTCTGTAGGCACGCTTTTATGGCCACTGTCTCCTTTTGTTTACCAGTTAATTATCAAACTGTACCGCGACACGCTTAAAGTTGGTACATCCTCAAATTGAATAGTCTAAATCCAATGTAAAATTGTCCCAAATGCTCTTACAGTATCATATTTAGGAAATGGTAATACCGTAAATTCTCGCGTAGAAGCCGCGGCTTGTACGCGA
The DNA here is from genome assembly GCA_947462335.1 of Harmothoe impar. Taxonomy (NCBI): domain Eukaryota; kingdom Metazoa; phylum Annelida; class Polychaeta; order Phyllodocida; family Polynoidae; genus Harmothoe; species Harmothoe impar. Next base: position 60,850,961 of record OX381717.1, read on the forward strand.
GTCAGACTCAGCTTTCTTTTGATACCAAACATGCCTATATAGGGTGCGGCTTATACGAGAGTTTTTATTAGTATACTACAGTACCAAAATCGCAATATTCAGACCCCCTCTGCGGCTTATATAATTTGTCAAAGTTAGGGGTGCGGCTTATACGCGAGTTAGGCTTATACGCGAGAATTTATGGTAATCAAATGCAATCCATGACCATAGTGGATGCTTTGGGATCTGGCTATAGTGGGTTAGGAGGAAGTTGTGCTGGATTTGGCAAGGGCCAATGATAAGAGCTGCCTAGACTGGTATAAGGTTGTACACGGATATGTGGATATTTACACAGGGACATATTACCCATCATAATATAGCTTATTAGTGTTTTTTTTACCTTAACCAGCAGAATTCAAAAATGTGGATGCACTGGGTGTGAGTCAAAGTCTGTATAGGCCTGTTACAGTTTGAGTAAAAACAAATGAATGGCGTCTAAAATGTGGACCGTCTGCCTAAATTTGAAAATCACATCAAATACTGCCAAAATAGAGACAATGAGAGGCAATGCTAAAGATAGACACAGGGAGTGTGGTCTTTCTGTACATCCTGGTTCTTTGGCCCCAGTCTGTGAATGAATTAACTTTAACACTCTGAAGATTTTCCCGTACGAATCGTATTCCCTTTATGTCATTTCAAAAGCAAAAGAAACGAGTATCGGTGGTATTTAATTTGATTTCGTAAGGTAATTTGTCCTCAGATAATCATCATCATGTTAATCAAGTGGAAAGAAAAACAGAAAAGAAAGTGGACTGGTATCTTATAGGCCTGCTTTGATTTTCATTTCATTTGATAATTACAAGGTATGAATCTTCAGATGAAGGAGGCTGCAGCATTTAGAAAGAAACTATTACATGTGGCTGCTGTCTTATTTACTGTGTCCTGCTCCCCAACATCTCATTCCCACCAGGAAATACTGGTATGGGGGAAGAAGCAACATCCAGTTACACTGCTAATACTATATATAGGGACAAGATGGCAGCCGCCACAGGAGGACCTGTTATAGTGCTATATGGTGGGATAAGATGGCTGCCTACCCTGGGTGACCAGCTACAATGGTATACCGAGCTTGCAGGTTCCTTAGTAGGGGGCGCCATTGCTTGATCTGGTAGCTGGCTGGAGAAGCATTGATACAGCAATCACAATGGGTACAAGCTGTTACATAATGCCCCCTAAGAATTACGCAGTGAAGGCCAGGGAGTTATCTCATTGGTTGATAATCCAGCTACAGGCCTATAAGGGGACAAGATGGCAGCCTCCACTGAGTGACCAGCTACAGTGGTATTGGGGGACAAGATGGATGCCTACACTGGGTGGCCAGCTACAATGGTATAAGGGGACAAGATGGCTGCCTACACTGAGTGACCAGCTACAGTGGTATTGGGGGACAAGATGGATGCCTACACTGGGTGGCCAGCTACAATAGTATAGGGGGACAAGATGGCTGCCTACACTGGGTGACCAGCTATAGTGGTATAGGCGGACAAGATGGATGCCTAAACAGGAGGACCATTTATAATGGCGTATAATAGGTTATAGAATGCTCCCTAATGTACCACCTATAGACCAATGCAGCAAGAAAATGATGATTTTTTTTCATAATAAAGTTGTTTGCCTTGGTTTAGCAGAATCCTCATTACATTGTCTGTAATGGCTATGGTTGCTATGATTTCTTTCAAAGAATGTATATTAGAATGCAGAATTCTGAGGTTATATTTATGTATTTGTCGGTCACATTAAAGAAATGTTTAAAACTTTACCGAAAACTTTTCTGAAAAGTCACCCTTTTTAGCTGCATTGGTCTACACACAGCTTCAGCTTAATGTATGGCCATTATAAGAGGAGTATTGATGGACTACCCAGTCCATACAGGAGTTACCTCCATGGTAAGAAGGTCCTGTATGCCTGGGGAAATGATGTCAACATTGTTATGGCCTGGCTGTACACTTAATAAATCATGGACAGCACTTTCCATGCTACACACCTTAACTGCCAACTTCCACCATGAGGCTCCCTGGGAAGGCTTCATATACCGAGGTTGCAGGTTCCTTAGTAGGGGGCACCATTGCTTGATCTGGTAACTGGCAAGATAAGCACTGATGCAGCAATCACAATGGGTACAGGCTGTTACATAATGCCCCCTACGAATTCTGCAGTGGAGACCAGGAAATTATCTCATTGGTTGATAATTCAACCAGCTACACGCGTAAAGGGCTCGCGTGGGGTCTAACAAAGGTGCAGCCATTTTGTTTCTAGTACCTATCTCACATGGTGAAAGTGCAGGCAACCAGCAAAGACTGCTATGCATCATGGGAGTAAGTGGCGATTCAGTAAAACACCTGGTATGCTGGTGCACTATAATATTGTGCTGACTAATATTATATTACTGTAAGTTAGCACATAGGTCTGAAATTATAAATTTCAATGGTACCAGTTATCCTGCCCTTAGGCTTAGCAAACTAAATTATGTGTTTCCGGTAACCCAAATCTACTAAGCAGGGCCAACCCCAATTCAATTTTTTGACAATGCCCCCCCCCCCATGTTTCAATCCATCATATTTTAGATTGTGGTCTTTCTAAAAAAAGAGAATCGGAAAGTTTTAAATCCAACCTACCCTACCTATATATAGTTGTTTTCAGTATGTTACACAAAACACAAAATTAATTTTGCTAGGCCTCATGCTAATACTCTCATTTACCCTGCACTTATATAAGAACTACCGTAAATTCTCGCGTAGAAGCCGCGGCTTGTACGCGAGTTAGACTCAGCTTTCTTTTGATACCAAACATGCCTATATAGGGTGCGGCTTATACGAGAGTTTTTATTAGTATACTACAGTACCAAAATCGCAATATTCAGACCCCCTCTGCGGCTTATATAATTTGTCAAAGTTAGGGGTGCGGCTTATACGCGAGTTAGGCTTATACGCGAGAATTTACGGTACGCTTATTCAAATCACTACCGTAGTGTATGCAGGAGAAGCAGGTACCGCACGCAAATACTGGTTGCCACAATAATATTAACAGTACCCTGAACCTCCTTACATTTCAATTCTTTATGCCCTTGTACCGTAAACCCCGAAGGGAAAAATCAATCTTCTATAACATACCAAACTGACTTATAAACCCAGCATGCTCATAGCCTGGCTGCCCCTGGGGTAATAGGTGGTAGTATAGTATATGTATATGGTTGGAGGAGACTGGGCCTGTACATGGGTTGCCATCTTGGCAGGGATTATTCCCATACCGTCCAGAAATGCAATGCAGTGACGGTTGCTGGCAACCACAACTCTACTATGAGTACCAGCGATGCTGCTGGTCTTTCGCCTCAAAATTTGATTTTGATGGTTTGAGGGTTAAAGTCTACGGTCCGTCCCTCTTGCTGGTCTCATTACAAACGTTGACCAATGAAAGCCATGGACACATTAGCTATTTATAGGCCTTCCAGATGCAGTACAAAGCTGGTTATGTTAGGTAGGCATATTTAAATCATGACACCCTCCAAGGCTATTGCTATGTTCAGTATGGGCTATACTTAATTCATAAGACTTTTTAACTACTAGATAGATACCTGTCACTAGTTCCTGGTATGGGTAGTGATATCCCATGTGACTCTGAACAAAGAGATCCTAACATGTTGGCCTGTCTGTGTCTTGGCTTACTGCCATTCTGAACAGGACAACATTGCCCCAACAAACTGGCCCCAGTCTGCTTTCAGTAGACATGTGTAGAGATTGATCCCTGACCAGAACAGACCCCACACTCAAGCCTGGTCTCCACAAGCTGGACCTAGCTTGCTGCCAGTAGATATGTGTAGAGATTGACCTCTGGTATGTAGAACAGACTCCATACTCAAGCCTGGCCTCTCGGTGTATAGCTAACTATCCCTTGGAAGTAAAATGGAGAAGATGTGGTATGAGGGAGTTAGGAGGGGTTTCCCCTGGGCTATACCCTGAGCCAATAATAAAACAACTTCACAGTCACTATGTCACACTGCGAAGTCAGTACGAGGGAAAGGATTGTGTTGCGCTTGTAACATACTTAACACATGGCTACATGTGTAAGGATTGTTTTTAATTGAACAGAATTGGGGGTTTCATGGATTTGCATTTTAATATTTGTTGGCGTAAAGTCTATGAGACACTTTGCCACTATTGTAGAATATGTATGTTAAAAGCAATTTGTCTGAGCGAGATCTTGTAAGGCTTTCATTGCCAGTTAAGGGACAGCAACATGTCACTCTACTGCTTCTATATTGTCAAACAGACAGCCTTCTGTTTTTTACAGCTCTGTGAGTTTCCTTCCCACCATGTAGCTTTGTAGCTTCATGTACCATACTGCAATGTCAGGTGTCCAGTCTTCTAAACAAGACAAGCCAATTAATCTGACCTGTCATAACAAAACTGTCTTAACCCTCTGAGAGCAGGATGCTGCGTTAAGGTTCAGGTTCATTTTGGTTCATGATGCATTAACCCAGCACCGGCGAGTAACTCACCATTGCCGCATTGGTGCATCATGCTGACCCTTCAGAGGTTTATCAATACTAAAGGTGAGTTGCTCACCATGACTGGGATCATGTACAGTGTACAATGACAACAAAAGGGCACTGGGTATCAAACCAATATGCTGCTGTTAAAGACCTTAAAAGTAATATTTCACTGCCACTTCTAAAAAAATGAATGGTGAATTTTAAAGGCTTTTGACTTGAATTGTTCTCTACCATGAGGGATGTATTTTAAGCATCTCAAGTTACTAGTCTTACTTATTTACATGATTTTTACATATTTTGTAAACCATGAACAACAAAAGAAAAATCTCTGGAAACCTCTGGAAAATGTTGTCTGTAGACCATTTTTAGTTAAGAAAAGAATACTTATTATGCAAACCTGCTTGTCATCATCATTTCAATCCTTAGGATTCCTATACTACCGTAAAACCTCGCGGATAAGCCGCGGCTAGTACGCGAGTCAGATCGCTAGTGCTTATATGAGAGTTTTTGCTACTATGGTACAGTACTTAAGTTGCCATAATCAGACCCCCTGTGCGGCTTATAGGGTCGTCCCAAACTCGGGGTGCGGCTTATACGCGAGTTAGGCTTATACGCGAGGTTTTACGGTACTAGTTATTATGTCTATAAGAGTAGATTACTAATAGGCCTTTGTTGGAGGTATAATAGGCTGCATTTTGCTGATCCCCCTGGGCCCCCAGCCTGCTGAGTGATGGCAGGTTAAGCTAGCTCTGCTAAACACTCAGTAATTAGCACTAATTATGGCCGGTCACTGCAAGGTCAGCTAGCTACATGCCCCGCTACCCGCCGAGGCCATCACCCAAAGTCTAATTCATCTTCTATATATGTCTAGGGTAGACCGCCCATGAGCTGACCAGCTGGTCTGTTGGTACCATGAGTAGACTGGTATGTTTCAATCAGGATGCCATTGATTATGGGACCGATCTTCCACAGGGCTATCAAAGGGAAGACATTGGGCTGATCATACTCAGGGCCAATCGCCATTGTCCACAGGGCTCCTGATGATGTACTGATATACTAAAGGTACCAACAGACCAGATAGTCATCTTATGGGCAGTCTACCCCATTAAAGCTAACACTTTTTGGGAAAGTATCTCCAGGAATTTTCAAATTGAACTGGTATTTGTGAAGACATGACCTGTAAATTAATGGAGTCCATAAAACAGCAGTAAGGTTCTGGCACTGGAAGAGAATAAATAAATTCACAACTTTCGGATTCATCGTCCATCAGTGGAAGCTAACAAAGGTGCAGTCATTATAACAGCACACAACACCAATATGAAACCGAGAATATACAATGTGATATGACACATGTAGATGAATCTTGGAAAACAAGTACAACATCAAACATGTAACATGCCATGCTAAGACCTAATATTGAAATTGAATCATTGAAAAAAAGGAAAGATGCATTTTCCAAATATTTGTAGATTTCATATGCACAGTAAAAACATCATTGCTAAATTTTGAAACAGTTTAATTGGTTAGGTCGGAATCAGTGGATATGTTCCATGCAAAAAATGGATTTTTTTGGTTTTCTGGGTTTCTTGTCAAGAGCATGTAATGACTCAATTTTGTCATTTCTAATGTAAATTTATGTTCAATTACAATATTAGGTTGTTTGAAGTCAACTAAACTAACCCAGAGAAAGGCAACACAATCTACCTGAAGCAATCTGAATAAATCTATTCGCGTCAAATTTGGGAACATGATCCGACAAAAAAACATGGTTTCATTAAAAGCATAAATATGCTACATACATTGATATGTTCTTCTCCAACTAAAGCATTATTAGTTTGATATGGAGATAGTCAAAATGGTCAAAAAATCCTTCTCAAGATAAATTTCTTAAGGCCCATGAGCATGGGCGACCAGAAGCCCTTTAAGTGGAACAAAGAACACATATTTGCAGCCATCCATATATGATGCACATTTTGAGGTGACAAGTTACTAACATTTACTCTAGGAATGTCCACAATTTGACTTCTCAATTTTGAACTTGTGTCATCCTAAGTCCACCTCAGTCCATATACAGTGAATGGTTGGCTGCCTGGTGTGCTCAATACCACAAAATAAATAACACAAGACCTACCTGCTGTGGCCTTGGCCTCGCAGACCTGGGCGCCGTCGCTGCCCTCCACCTTGTGCTCTATAACGGGCATGACGGGCAGCAGGGCGGCCGGGGAGGGGTGCACCATGACCGGCAGGGAGGCCGTACCGGCTAACTGTCCGTCCTTATTGTCAGCTCCCAGGGCGGAGGTAGCGGTGGCCGCCGTGCCCTCCGCCTTCTGCTGCTGGTGCTGTAGGTGGGGCTGGGGGGCGATGGCAAAGATGGACTTGAAGGACTCGACGTTGGTGAAGCCATGCGAGGAGGTGACCAACCCCTGCAGTATGGCCCCTGCCTTGTCCTCCCCCTCGCTGTGCCGGTACAGGGTGGGGCTCACCACACTGAGGCGCGGGTGGATGCCGGTGATGGGCGTGTGGACGTCGATACCCGAGTCTCCACCCTCAGACTTGGATGGCTCCAGCTTGGACTGGGAGGCTGCTGAGGCAGCTGCTGCAGCCATGGCTTTGTTGTACTGTTGTGACATGCTAAAGTTGAGTGAGGTTTGATATGAGGAGACGCCAGTGGAGTAGCGAGGTGTGAGAGGTGAGACGAGCTCGGTAGAAGACCGTCCAGACTTTGGTGTTGAAGTTGATGCACCCCAGCGATGCGGGGAGGACCCGATCATGCCGGGGTGGCCCTGGATGGGGTGTGGTGATATGGGTGCGAACTGGGCCGCGCCCGGCGGGTACACAAAGTGTGGCTGAGGTGAGCGGGCGTGCCCGTGGTGAGGAGACATGGGTGACGGACTGAATCCGGGGGTTCCCGACCGCGAGTTGCCGAGGGACACCAGCATGTTGGCTGCCTCTGTCTCGTCAAATCGTGCTTGTAACCGCCGCTGTTCGTCCAACATCATCAAGTCTGCCTCGCGCCCAGAGTCCAGATCCCACTCCAGTGGGCCCTCCTTGTCATTCTTCCGCCTAAATGGCCCCAGGGCTGTTCGTATACTTTTCCCCTTCAGTGACAAATGCCTTGAGCAATACCCCCGTCTCTGGGACTCCTTCGTGCAGCCCTCCTTGGAACACAGTCTTCTCCACTGTTTACCATTGAACTTCTTGCGGATCCCATTGGGCGTTGATACAACGTCTCCCTTCTTGTACTTCTGTGCGGTTATCGGGGACCGTGGGGTGCTAGAGCGGCTCTCTACAGACTGGGCGCTACGACTGCGAGCTGCCTCACGCTTCTTAGGGACTTGTTTGGTATTGATGCCGGCCTGGAGTGTTCCTGGGGTGATGGAGCCGGAGCGCGGTGTCATGGAGCCCCCAGAGTTGGCTTCTGTAAACTCGTAGGCATCCTCCTTCTTAGGCTCCTCTTCCACAGACTCCCTCTTCTGTACCAGGGTGGCTGCATCCGGGTGTTGTGTGGGAGGGGTCTGCTGCTGCTGCTGCTGTTGTTGAAGCTGCTGTTGCTGTTGCTGCAACTGCTGCTGCTGCAGCTGCTGCTGTTGCTGCAACTGCTGCTGTAGGGGAAAGATGAACATCTTAAAGGTGGGGTTTAAAGGCTGGTGGAGCAGTCCTCACTGACTCTTATTAGACTGGCAGCAAGATCTCAGCCTTTAAATGATGTAAATACCTTCCAAAACAACAGTTTCTATTTCCTTATGCTTCTCATGATTAGACCTAAACTTATGACTTTCGACTCGACTCGAAACTTGACATGGACTCAAAACTAAAACTACTCTGTCGGCCTCATAGCTCTGCTGTCCTTATTTTCACATCACAAACAAAACAAAGCAATAATTGTCTGAACTCACCTGTTGTGCACGTGAAGTAATCGTCACAATCTCCTCCTCCTCCAGATCCTCATGCCATGGTGCTTGTAACAGTCGTAGGTTGGCACGAGTCACCATGACTCCTGCATCTGACTCCCCACCATGTCCATCCAATACCACACGGTACAAGACCGGGGGGCCCCGCTTCTCCACAATACGGCCTGAGTAGAAGACAGAGTCGTCTGGGTTGATGCGGACACACACAGCCATACCCACCTGCACCATCAGTGCCAGGGGGCTGTGGTCGCTCACCACCTCCGGGCACGCCCGCGACTCCAAAATGTTATTGAAGTAGGTAAAGTTCTTGTCTCCGTCAAACTGGATGCCGAGGTGGGACGCCCCCTGCACGACCTTGATGACGGCCGGGAGGTAAGTGTTGTCCTTCTTAGCTAGGACGCGATGACCTTTCCACTCGGTGAGGTCAATAAGAGGTTTTTTGGCCTGTGGTGGCGAGGAGGAGCCGACTGAGGCAGGCGGGTAGCGCTGCAGTGCAGAGGTGAGTACCACCGACTGGGCAGTGGCCGGGTGAGGCTGGGCGATGCTGTGGTGCTGAGGTAGACCCCCCTGCAGGAGGTTGTAGGACGGGTGAGGCTGGTACAGGGATGAGAAGTGTGAAGGTGTGGAATGTGTGACAGTAGACGGCAGGGTCGGGGAGGACAGGGACTTGACCTGTGGGGGGAGGGGTGGGGGGTGTGAGGAGGGGCTGGGTGGGGTGTGTGTGGGGGTGGGAGGGGTGTGAACCACTGAGGAGGTAGACTGTGCCTGTGTTAGCGGGTAGGGGCGCTGTGACTGCTGCTGAAGGAGCAGGTGCTGCTGGTGTAGCTGCATGGCCGTCCCCACATCGGCCGCCTCGTACTCACTCCCCTTTCGCTTCTTGGGCGGCTTCACGATGGGCTTACTGCGGTGCCCGTCCGTGCCCGCCGGGCCGGCCATGCCCCTGTCTGCCCCTGGGGTGGGCGGTGTGGGCACCTTAGGTTCTGGGGTCAGCATGCGCCGGCTGCCACTACCGGAGCTGTTAGGTGTGCCAGGACCGTCCTCATCCCAATCGGACACAATTAGTCGGTTATTGCCCGACATGTTGTGGTATAGTTAATGTCTCTAAACTGTCAGTGTGCTCCTTGTAATGGAGACTGTTGTAGGTAGCCACTGGGATTCACGTTAACGTGCAGGATTCGACTCTCATCGTCGCTCACAAGACTTAATGAGGAGATACTCTTGTTCTGTTTGACAAGTGTAATGGCCAACTGAAGTCATCTTTATCTGAAAAATAAAAGACATGAATAAATCAGTATGAATTAATAATTGAAGGCAGTTCATAGTATGAGGGTGACTTTTCTTTATGGTGTGCATTATACAGTTTAATAAGGCCTAACAAAATAAAATGCAAGTATATATTTGATGGATGGATGACTCATGCTACAATAGGGCATTTAATGTATGTTTGTCGTGATTGGTTCTCTCTGGAGCATTATTTATGTCGTTCATGGATGCTGGAATGACTGCCGAGCCGGTGCATCACAGCTTAACTGACTTCTAATGATCCCACATTCAGACCCTAAAGTACCATAAGATTTTGTGATGAGCCTAGCCTTGTACCTGAATCAGCACCGCCCTGCTTCCTACAGGATTTGCCCAACTCAGGGTGCGGTTTCTATGAGGGTATTTGCTAGCATAGTACAGTAGTAAAGGGTCATAATCAGACCCCTGATGCAGCTTATAGGATCTGCCCAAGTTGGGGGTGTAGCGTAAAATCAAGTCTATGCGTGTTTAATGATAAAAGATTATAGGTTTATTATCAAAGATTAAAAGTTTATAGGTTTATTATCAATTAGTTGCTAAATGTGGCAGAAAATAGCAGAACAATCACTCCAATGCTTGAGATATATATATATATATAATATATATATATATATATATATATATATATATATATATATAGATATAGATATATAGATATATAGATAGATAGATAGATATAGATAGATATATATATATAGATATATATAGACAAAGGTTCACGAGTATAGTTCCCTACTGAGGGTTATTTCACGAGGCGGAGCCGAGTGAAATAACCCTCAATGGGGAACTATACGAGTGCGCCTTTGTGTTTATTTCATGTTATTATTAACTATATTCCTCAAAATTCCACTTAATGGATCTGAAAAAGCTATTTTACAGTGTTTAAATCATCAATTTTAATGATTTAGAAGGCCGTGAAATACGGGAGAGGGTTATTCAACAGGGGGTGTGAAATACGGCCTTGCTTGGTTAAGTCAATGGGATGGCCGTATTTACCATGAAATAAATAGATATATATATAGATATAGATATAGATATAGATATAGATATATATAGATATATATATAGCCTTAAGATAGGCACTGACCTATCTCCCGTGCGCCGTTCTGACCGCCGCGGGAGTGCAAAGTGTGATATTTTTTTTACTGAGGAGTTTCAACCCATGATTTCTTTGCATGCTCATTCTGAAGTTGTTTACGGGTGGATTTAGACTCAAAAGGTATCAAAATAAAGGTATTAATGATGCGCTGATAATGTATATCTAAAATTCAATATCAAACAATTACAAAGAAAATAAAACACAATCTCTTCCTGAGATAAAGTTGAAACAAAACTTTAACAGCTGTTTACTATATGAGAATCACATCGCACACTAAAACAGATTGTTTCCACGCATTCTCCTGTTAATTCTGGTCTAGAAAAAGTCCAGATAATTTTTTTCTGCTATGGCGCACTATGTTTAAAAGGCAGCGCAAAAACCGTAGGGAGAGACGTATTTGTTGCATGCCGCGCTCAGGGCACCACAGGCGGCACTGTAGGAGGGCTAGCACCCTCCTACTGCACCCCATCTACCTGTCCTTACCTACCATAGTAGCGGGAGCAGTGCGTGCGGGGCTTGGGCCACTAGAGGCGGCACTGTAGGAGGGCTAACACCCCTCCTACCTGCTGGGCACAGCCTTCTGATCACACCTTTGTAAACACTTAACTACGGGATATTGTGTCAGAATTATTGGGTTGATATGAGACCTTTCATCACTCTTATCTCCACTTTAACTTAAGATAAACACTTCTTTTAAAAAGCTTATCCACTTATTTTATTAAGATCTATGCATTGGGTATAAAATAAAATATGCAGCACAAACGCATAATATATAGGTAAGTGCCTACTTAAGAGGGAAATCAATTAAAAACTAGCGTTGTTCTATATAAATTTTTCCATCTACAGTGACTCCACAGTGGACCTCTTTCTATACTTCAGTACTGGTTGGATCCCACATCCCATGGAACAATTACAAGATCCTGGTGTGCACTTGTTCTCCTATGTAAGGTCTATCTCAACTTCCAAATGCTACTATCCTCAAATAAAGACACAAGTGCATCCCCCCTACAGTGCAGGTTGTGCGGAGAGGGTTATGGCTCCCGTTTTGTCCGCTCCGTGACATTTATGTCAGCGTCCGGCCCTAAATCACATGGTTTACCGTGCTCCACGTGAATTAGCGAGATGCTGGGTTAATGGCTGCAGGCTGAGGGTGGTCGTGTCAGTATGGAGGTCCATGTGGAGCTTATATTGGGGGTGCTTGTATCAAGTATATGGATATGTGTAGGATATACGCTAAGTAGACTTAGGGAGTGATCATTTTTTATGGTGGGTTTGGGGGAGGTGCAAAAAAAGTTACTGGTTTTGAGCCAAAAAGCGCACGCGTTACTATGCTTCAAAGGGCCTGCGCTAGCTGATTTTCGACCCTAAGGGAGGGGGTGGGGGTAAAAAATGTTGAAATGAGAAATTTTGCATGCTCCCCGCAAAAACCCACTGCCCACCCCCCCTTGTTAAAACATGATCACTCCCTTACAAAGTAGACTTTAATACTAAGAAGGTTACTTGGCAATTAAAATGTAGAAGCCCCTGGGAGGCACAGATTATCATAGGGGTCTTCCATAACGTATGTAGACAAAATCTTTCCAGAAATTGCCCCCCCCCCCCTCTCCAGCCCTGAAGCTTTTGTATGCATTAGCCTGTACCCAATGCCATAAGGAGGACTGATATAAGGCACTTCCTGTTATAACAAACACATTTCCGCTGCCAACCTTGGCCATTCTCTCTATATTTACTAATATTTCTTATAAGGAGCCCGGTCCCCGCACTTCAAGGACTTGTAGACACCATCCTCGTTAGGAAAAACGCTGATACAGGGTAATACTCTTGCAAATATGCATGTCTGGAAAAAAGTTCAGAAACATGTCACAGTTTTTTGGGGGAAAAAGGGGTTCTTTTAGGGCCCTCGAAATCAGCCATTCTGCCTTAAAAAGGGGTAGATTTTCACACAAAATTTGTAGAAAGGGGGTATATTTGACATCCATTAACGAGGATGCGTGGTGTCAGGTTTGTAGTGGGAGTGCATGGACCAGGATGAGCAGCATATTTGGCAAAAATTATCTCCTTTGCTGTTTCCTAACGTTTTTTTAATCTATAAGTAATATATCAATTGTGGCTTTGGGGAGGGGGAGAAAATGTTGAAGCGGTATCCGGACCGACCCTCCGTTTTTGGGGCCGACCCTAATTTGTAGACATTTTTGTAATTTTTTGTTATTTTTAGGGGTACACGGACTTTAGGCACCTGGTCTTTAGGCACCCTGCCTTCAGGCCCCCCTGACCACAGGCACCCTGCCCTTAGGCCCTCCGGATCTTAGGCCCCCGGTCTTTTGGCACCCTGGCCATAGGCCCCCCTGGCTATAGGCCACAACCTCCTCACGTCCACTACCTCCTCCTCCTCACGTCCACCACCATTTCCTCACGTCCACTACCCCTTCCTCACGTCCACTACCATTTTCTCACGTCCACTACCATTTCCTCACGTCCACTACCATTTCCTCACATCCACTACCACTTCCTCACGTCCACTACCCCTTCCTCACGTCCACTACCACTTCCTCACGTCCACTACCATTTCCTCACGTCCACTACCACTTCCTCACGTCCACTACCCCTTCCTCACGTCCACTACCATTTCCTCACGTCCACTACCATTTCCTCACATCCACTACCACTTCCTCACGTCCACTACCCCTTCCTCACGTCCACTACCCCTTCCTCACGTCCACTACCACTTCCTCACGTCCACTACCCCTTCCTCACGTCCACTACTACTTCCTCACGCCTTCTACCATTTCCTCACGTCCACCACCAAGGGTGTGGACGTAAGGGATGGGGTTGGATGTGAGGGAAAGGGTTGGACGTGAGGGAGGGGGTTGGACGTGAGGGAAGGGATTGGACATGAGGGAAGGGGTTGGATGTGAGGGAAGGGGTTGGACGTGAGGGAGGGGGTTGGACGTGAGAGAAGGGGTTGGATGTGAGGGAGGAGTTGGATGTGAGGGAGGGGGTTGGACGTGAGAGAAGGGGATTGGACGTGAGAGAAGGGATTGGATGTGAGGGAAGGGGTTGGACATCACATGATTTATTAGAGAGGGTTGGACGCATGATATGGACGTGAGATTTGTGCCTACAGGCCGGGGGCCTGTAGTCAGGGTGGCCTAAAGGCAGGGGGCCTCAGATCCGGAGGGCCTGTGGGCAGGGGGCCTGTGTTCCGTGGGCCTGTGGGATGGGGGCCTACAGTCAGGAGGGCCTGTATTCCGGATACCATTTTTAGGACATTTGTAGTGTTTTTAGCACTAAAATTCACCTTTTTACCAAAATAAAATCCTCTTTTTTTTTTGGGCCATGTTACCGGAACACAACCTTTTTTTATTTTAGGCCTAGTTTATACCCACTCCCTTAGGTGTTACTGTGTTAATGGGCGGTAGGCACGTCCCACATTGTGTACAGTAGTTTTAACATTATTCTGAGTGTTATCACTAATCGATGCTGGCCACACTTGTTATCTCTGACTGACCTCCTTTTTTAACAGTCCATAATTAATGTGCCTGCCAGTTAGAGTGTGAGGTTCCTGTGTATAGTGCAGCTACAACAACTACACCACTCCTATCTCCAACCCAGCAACACAGCAACCATGTCATATCAAACTGCTATTGTGTAAAGTTTTTGTTTTTTTTAATGGGCCTCTTAGCAGGGGGCGGGGCAAAATAACAAACCTTCTTGGGGATGGAAAAATAATATCCGATCCTGCGACAGGATGTGGGGCGAAAACTGTTGGTGCCAACTTGAATATTCAACAGCCCCCCCCCCCCCCAAAAAAAAAATTAATTAAAAAGTGCCCACTTGCTGCTACTATGTGGGGGTATGTGAGACGTAGAAGCTGGTGGTGGTGGTGTGTGGAAAACATGACATCATACAGCCAACCCCCCCCCCCCCACACACACACAGACCCACCACATGTACAATCAGAAACCCACACTCTGACACCAGATTTAGGAATGTGGCCAAACTCTATACATGGTAGATGCCTTGTACTTGACATGTTTTAAAATTATATTCAACATGTGCAACAGATGATTTTATGTTGTACCACTGTCCAGAGGCTACGGACGTGTATATTGCGGGTATAAATGGGGAGGGAGGGGGTCCACATGTCGCATATTGATGTCAACATGTCACATGTCTATGTCGCTGTATAATTTTCATGTTTCATGTCAATATTAAGAAATGTTCATGTCTTCTGTCACTAACTTTCTAAGGCTCCTGTCACATGTCACTAGGCCTCATGTTACATGTCGATTTTAAGAAAAGGCCATGTCGCCCTTTCAAATTTAGGGGTCTACCCCCATTATATTTACATGAGGCCAAAAAATAAAAGGCACATTTCAGGTACCATGCAAAGAAAAAATCTTTTACTGTTTTTTTTAAACATACAAGTACTAGCCAGCCTCTCCAAAGACCCTAAATTGACCAAAAAAGGGTGAAAATAAGGAAATTTCGTCAAAATTGCATTAAAATTAACTTCTTTTTTTTTTGGCCTGAGCATTTGTATGAGTAGTACCATATGTTAAACAGGACATGGGGAATTGGGAAAGGTGCAACCTGGAAGTAACAGTTAAATACTTCCATGAGAGTCGTGACAATAAAGACTTCAACATTCCTGACTGACAACTAAGCAACAGTATAACGGTATTAGTCTGATAATTAAGGTTTCCCTGAAAAACTGCCATATTACTTACAAACTCCCCGTATGTATGAATCTAAATTAGACACAGCGACATGGCCTCTTCTTAAAATCAACATGTGACATGAGGCCTAGTGACATGCGACATGAGGTTAAAAAGATAGTGACAGGGGACATGGCTATTTCTTAAAATCGACATGCGGCATGGGGACCCCCCCCCCCCCCATCTATATACCCCCAATATAATACGTCAAGGCAGAGACTGGTGCAAGTCTATAAGCTGTACACTATACATCCACACAGAGACAGGTGCAAGTCTATAAGCTGTACAGTACACATCCACACAGAGACAGGTGCAAGTCTATAAGCTGTATACTAGTAGTATACATCCACACAGAGACAGGTGCAAGTCTATAAGCTGTATACTAGTAGTATACATCCACACAGAGACTGGTGCAAGTCTATAAGCTGTATACTAGTAGTATACATCCACACAGAGACAGGTGCAAGTCTATAAGCTGTATACTAGTAGTATACATCCACACAGAGACTGGTGCAAGTCTATAAGCTGTATACTAGTAGTATACATCCACACAGAGACTGGTGCAAGTCTATAAGCTGTATACTAGTAGTATACATCCACACAGAGACTGGTGCAAGTCTATAAGCTGTACACTATACATCCACACAGAGACAGGTGCAAGTCTATAAGCTGTACAGTATACATCCACACAGAGACTGGTGCATGTCTAATCTGTAACAGTATGTACCGTATTCCACTTACTTAGCGCCCTTACCGACTATCAAGTTACTTCAATGGCATTTTAGTACTTAATGGTTCAACCGTTTCCAAAATCATTAAAATTTGTGAATCTTTTGATAGAGGCCCTAAGAGGCCTGGGGGCCCTTATTATGTTGAATACGGTATTGATAGGGGTGTAGAGGCGGGGGGCATGTCGCATGTCAATTCCAAGAAATGGCCATGTCGCCTGTCACTTAAATTCCCATGTCCCATGTCGCCTCTAAGAACATGTCATGTCCCATATTGAATTCAAGAAATGCCCCATGTCATGTCACTTATTTTTTCCCTCGTCTCAATGTGGAATGTCGATTTTAAGAAAATGCCATGTCGCCATGTCGATTTTAGGGGTCCACCCCATAATTGATACATCAGTTTATGGATTACCGTAAAACCTCGCGTAGAAGCCGCGGCTAGTACGCGAGTCAGATCGCCAGTGCGGCTTATAGGATCGGCCCAAAGTCGGGGTGCGGCTTATACGCGAGTTTTTCCTAGTACAATTTCCAAAATGACCATAGAAACTAACTGTTGTCCTTTTCTCAATTCGCACCTCAGTGCAATGCAGGGAGTGTGTGTGTGGGGGGGGGGGGGGGGGGGGGGGGGGGGGTGAGTGAGTGGGTAGTGTCAATTAAAGCCTCCTATCCGCACCTCAGACAATGCATAAAAACAATGGTGGTGGTGGGGGGGGGGGGGGTACAAAGCCGTCACTACTCACGCAGGCCTCACAGGCCACGGGGAGGCGATATGGGCCGCTAGGAGGCCGCACAGGGCCACCAGGAGGACTCTGACTCCATGTTGGACTCAAAGACTAAGGTTAAAAGTAGGGGGTGCGGCTTATATGCGAGTTTTTACCAGACACCATTCAGAAGCCCTCTGCGGCTTATAGGATCGGCCCAAAGTCGGGGTGCGGCTTATACGCGAGTTAGGCTTATACGCGAGGTTTTACAGTAGTATAATGTGTATCTCTAAATATGTATATTACGGTACCTAGACTATGAATTGATTCAACACAGAAACTGGTGCAAGACTATTAAAGTTGTAAAGGCCCAATTGAATATCATTCAAGAGACTGGTGCAAGTCTAAGATGTATCGGCGCTAAGTATATCAATACAAAGACTGGTGCAAGGCAAAGCTGTATATGCCCTATTATACTACATCAGTACAGGGACTGTTGCAAGTCTACTTTGTATGAAGCCCATACATATCTCACCATCCATGCCTTGCAGGGCTGGGCTGTCTTTTCCCATTTAATTTCCTATATTGGATATGGATTCACATCTGCTAGTCTATATCTGAGAGAGCTGGGCACGTCCAAGGGAGTGATCAATTTTTAACAACAGGGGGGGGGGGGAGGTGGGTTTCCGCGCGGAGTGTGCAAAATTATTTACAAACCCCCCAGTCGAGGGGGTCTAAAATGTTACCCCCTCCCCCTAAGGGTCGAAAATCGGCTCGCGCCCGGGCCCTTTGAAGCATATATAGTAATGCGCTGGCTTTTTGGCTCAAAACAGTTTAAATTTTTTCACCCCCCACCGAGGGGTCCAAATTTTTTTGCCCCCCCCCCCGGTCAAGGGGTCCAATTCCCCCCCCCCCCCCGTTGTTAAAAAATGATCACTCCCTAAGGGCTGTGGCTGTACCACAGCGTATACTATACTCAGTACTACGTCGTATGTAGATGGATGTAGTAGCTGCTGTTGTTATACACTGTAAACATGCCTCTCATTACGCTGTGTGTGCACACCAGGTATCAAATACTGATATGGTGTTAGCCCAATAGTAGCTGTCTCTTTTTACTGTAACCTAGAATCTAGTCAACATGATATCATTTAGCTACACTTACTTATGCAGACAAATAAATATGCTGCACTTTGTCATCTTATTGTAGACCCTCCTACCTGCATGGTATTAACATAAAGCCATCTCATCAACATGTGTTGGGCCATTATAAATATATCAGCCATTTTCCCTTTAATGCATCATATTTATGACATTAAGCAGCTTTAGTGGAGCCCCTATAGACATTTCCTATTAACAGACGTCGAAGTTAAAATCAATATCTAGCTGCTATATGCCTGCCCAGTGCAATGTGCCGTTTTTACCAGGGGTGTGCTGGGGGTCAATGTCCAACAATGGGAGCAGCATGGAGGGGGGGGGGGGAGGTTCTCGTGGTGACATAAGCCGCACGTTTAGCCCTACACTGTGGTGGCTTATGGCACTCGGCGATTTCACAATCTGACATTCTTTGTGGTTTGTGACTGTCTGCTGCGTATCGTGAGGATGAGGCCGGGGCAGGGAGAGGGAGGAGAGGGGGGGGGGGTGAGTGGGTGGATGAGTGGGTTAGAGCTGGGGGGGGGGGGGGGGGTTGACGTGGTGTGTATCATGATACGGGTATCATATGGGGAGTGGGGAGCTCTAGGCTGACTTCAGCGCTATACTAGGACGAGGTAGTGGGGCCACATTAGTATTCCCAGTATTAGTAATACCATTACACAAACGCCACATAATACAATACTGCCATTTTAATAATGTAATATTATTGATATTGGCCTAGTGTGAAATATGGCGGCTTGGTTTGTGTGTGTGGGGCTGTAAGCTGGCTGTGGGCTGCAGTATGTGACAGAGGCAGGATGGACTGGAGGATATCTGAGGATGGTGGAGGGATCCAGTCCTCCTCCTGTACACTTACAATACACAGCCCCCATTGACGTAGGCGCCCTGTCGCATACATTACCGGCCTCCCCTGCCACACGGCCCGGCCTCACATCAGCTGGGGCGCTCCCCTCCCTCCCCTACTACACCACCTCCAAAACCAACCACCTCCACCACAAATAACAACCTACATCCTCAGTAAAACGCACTAAAATGGCTAGTTTCTTTACTGAGGTGGTCGGGGATAAGGTGGAAATGACTACGTTGCGGACCAAAATAAAACTAGGGCAAGCGTCGGAGGGAGACGGCAGTCTGTGAAGGAGTGGCGGCGTCTGCGTAAAACGGAGCGGCGTAAACACCACCAGGGAGTAGTCTTTTCTGGGGCCTCAGCCGACGTAGATGTCCAGTTTGAGGTTTATAATCCAAGATGGGGATCTTACCTGGTTGTATGTCGAGTTAGAAGGCCATACGGGCCGCGTAAATCCGTGTATTTGGCGTTTAGCGCCGACCGATGTGGGCAGACTGTGGCCTGTAGCGTAGTGATACGCCGATCTGAGGGCCACATTCATACATTACCCCTCCCCCTCCCTCCCCTCTCTCCACTAGACCACTTCTCTACACGATTGCATCCTCTAAACCAGCACAAAATCACATCTCACCGACTGCATTTCATCGGTTTTTATTCCTCCTGCCTAGTTTCATTCACGGCTTATTGGGAAAAGTTATTAAACCCGTGGGAATGTTGCAGGATCTGCAGCAGAAAACGAGTCCGGTCGGCGACCGTCCAGGCACCCCGTTTCCTCCCCGACCCATCGGGCCACAACAATGAAGTCGCCAGGTGGGCAAGAAACGCGTTTTGCATCCGTTTTCTGACCATCCAACCCTCCCACACGACCAACACACCTAAAAGAGTGATAAATGAAGACATTTACGTACCTCTTATTAGGATCGGCGAGCTAAATGCATGATAGTGGGCCTTTTTCCGAGATCTCTCAGGCTCTCCACTAAAAAAGGTGAATGAGCATATCGGCACAGAGCGGCGGCCGCTGATTGGTCGGACGCCGCCCACGTGACGTCCATAGACTGAGCCGCGGCCGCTGATTGGCTGCTGGCCTGCAGCTCTCAGCACGTGTCATGTTTATTCAATGAGTGTCCTGTCACTTCTCACATATTTCTCACATAGTCCACAAAAGCAGTAATAACATCAAGTCCCCACCAGTGCATACAATACAACAACACATCTCCCCTCCCCTGCCACCACTTTCCCACTGGAAGCATCCTTTGGGATCCTAAACTTTGCAGTTTTCAGCCCGACATGGCGATGACCGAGAAACGTCTGAGTAAGCTTATTAGTATTCGTCCAATGGTAGTGCTTGCTGTGAGGCCGTCTAGGGTCAGCCAATGGGCGCGGTTCCCAGGCCGACTTCGGGCTGTAAATGGAAACGGCCGCAGTTACTATGCAGCCCGGCCCGCACTACCCCTAGACACAGCCACCCACCATTATGTTAATTATTTTCCACGGCATGGATCTGTGTGTCTGTGTGGCTACAGTGGTACATGGCTGCATGAGCTCACTACTGTACTGGGGCAGGCCATGGCAGGCTACAACAGGGATAGGCCTACACTACAGACACCACAGTGGCACAGACAGCTGAGGCTCCATCCTCATAGGCTTTACTCCCGGGCTTTACTGCAGGCCATATTCTTTATAAGCTAAGGGAGTGATCATTTTTTAACAACAGGGGGGGGGGTGGTGGGTTTCCGCGCGGAGCGTATGAAATTTTCTACACCCCCCCGGTCAAGGGGTCAAAATTTTTTACCCCCCCCCCCTTAGGGTCGAAAATCGTAGTAGTTGAAGCATAGTAACGCGCGGGCTTTTTGGCTCAAAACAGGTTAAATTTTTTTGCCCCCCCCCCAAGAGGGGTCCAAATTTTTTTGCCCCCCCCGGTCAAGGGGTCCAAATTTTTTTGCCCCCCCCCCCCCAAACCCACCACCCCCCCCCCCTGTTGATAATAAATGATCACTCCCTAAGGGAGTGTTCATTTATTAATTACTGGGGTGGCTGCAGATGGGTCAAAAGCGACCTGGCGACCTTGGCCGTTTTGGAGGCGACTTTCGACCTATTGCAATAATAACAGTGACCTGGCGACTTTTACTATAGTTTTAGACAAAATTGACAATACTTTAGGGGGTCCAAAAAAGCGACTTTGTGACCTGGACCCCTTAATTTCGGCGACTTTCCGACCTCAGGGGGGGGATGCACCCCCACTGGGGTTGGTGAGCTTTATTTTTTTTTACACCCAGCCCCTCCCCAAGCGCATGTGGAACATTTCGCCCTCCCCCCACGCCGGCTAAAAAGGGGCCTAATTTTTTACTATCCCCCCCACCTCGAGAGAGGTCAGAATTTTTTAGGCCCTCTCCCTCAGGAGGAGTCGAAAACATTTGCCCCCCCCCCTGCAACTAATAAATGAACACTCCCTAACCATATATATATGTGTTATTATCATATTAGGCTGTGTCTCACGAACCTTGAGCCAATAATTTTGTCCCTGACCAGGTGCCGTCTCTGACCAGGTGCCGTCTCTTACCGGGTGCCGTCTCTGACCGGATATCACTTTGGGAGTTTAGTTATGTTCTACAAACAGCAGGGGGCTAATAATAATTACATAACAGCTGCCATAACGTTTTTACATATCCTTATATATATAAGTGTAGGTTAAAATTTAAAAAACACGTTTTTCTGACACCAGGTCAGAGACGGCACCTGGTCAGAGACGGCAACTGGTCAGAGACAAAAACATTGGCTCAAGGTCGTGAGACCCAGCCATTAGCCTACCCTGGTATTAGCATAGCAGTAGTATAGTATGTATCGGAACGGGACTATAGTTAAGTACTGTTTATTACTCAATCGACATGCAGCCAATCAGAGGCCTCCATTTGGTCACGTGACCCGTTGCCATGGTAACGTGACCTACTTAGGGCTCTCAGCCAATCAGAAGCCAGCATTCTGGGTGACCTACTGACCTACTTAGAAGCTCTCAGCCAATCAGAGGCCGGCATTCTGGTAACCATGGTAACGTGACCTAATTACGTCACGTGACCTACTTAGGCTCAGCCAATCAGAAGCTGGCATTCTGGTAACTAGGGTAACGTGACCTACTTAGGGTTTGTTTGTAAACAACACCACGTGGCTTTCTTGTTTGTAAACAAGACCACGTGACACGTGACTGTTTGTAAACAAACAAACAAAAAAAAAGTTATGTAACTTATATATAGAAATAAAAACACAACAAGATAATTTCTTTTCTTTTCATTTTATTCTTTATTTCTTCATTTTCAATCAGAAAAAACACACAAGTTTATGCTTTTTTAGCTCGCTTCTTCGATTTGCAGCAACTCAACAGGCCGCAAAGTCTCACGCCGCCGTCACTCGCACCACCACACCCCGGACGACTTTTCTCCAATAGACATTGCACGACTTTGGATAAATCCAACACCATTTCGGCAAGGCAGAGAATCTTTGCTTCCATGAAACGGCCGCCATCGCAACAACCCGTCACAACAGCATCATCGATAGCTTCTGACTCACGACCCGGTCGCTCAGCTTTGGGATTTTGCTCATGCGCATGACGCACTTCTTGGGGTTTCTTGTTCGACATGCTTCAATTAGGAAATGAACGCAATGAGGTCCACAGGTGTCAGCAGAAGTGTCTTGTAGTTGAATGCGGTTTCTTTGCCACTTGAACGGAGCAGAGCGTTCCACGAAAGACAAGAACTCCGCACTCAGCGGCGGTAAGCCGAAGGAATCAAAGTAGTACACTTCACCCGTGCTCGACACGTAAAACGCCACCCAATGCTGACCTGGTAAATGTTGCGGATCTGTGTTGCTCACGAAACAAGTGTCTTTGATAGGGTGCTTCGGAATAGTGTCACAAGAGAAAACGCCCAGGAAACGATGTTTTGTGTGAACGTTTTCCTTCAACACTCTGCTTATTTCAAGTGTGTTCATACGATACGCCAAGTACCGCCGTCTTGTCTTCAGTTCATGTGGTAGTCGGTGACGGGGTGTCGATCTCGGGTCAGCTCGACGACGTTGTCGTACACCAAGTAGAGTAGCACCGTTGTTGTCGCTTGTAGCGCCGAGCGGAAACTGACTTCCACCCTCAGCTGACCCGCTCTTATAAGGTTCACGCGACACCCGTCGTGCGATCTGTCTGGGGTTAAGTCGAGGGGGAACACCGTGTAACCGTTCAGGAATTGTTCGTATGAAATACCGCAGGAGCGCGCGCCCTCGTACATCCCCGTTTCCGTGTGTAGCGCCAAGTACTCTCTCACGGCCGCTTTGGTCTTAAAGTCGGGCACGTAGGCGTCGTTCGGCACTTTCTGATCGTTCACTATCACTTGAAGCGAGCTGATGTCGTAATGCTTCATCTCGAACGGGTTCTTGGTGTAGCTACCGTTGAAGGCGTCGTGGTCAAGGAAGCAAATCATCATCGACTTGGGAAGCTGGCCTGTGTTGGAGTGCGTGTAGCTGTGATCTCTGTTACCTTGAGGGATGGCGTAGGTCGTCACCTCCACTCTGTTCACCGGGTAGTCGAAGGGCCCGTGTTCTATCACCGCTCTCTCGTGCGTTTCCGCTACAGCGTCCGCCACCAGCACGCGTCGCACGTAGAGCTTTGCTTTGTAGATCTTCAAGCTGTAGCCTCCGTCAGCGGCGCACATCAGATAGAAAGAGGGCGCCGCTTGTTTCAGAGTGAGATTGATTTCTGTCTCTCCAACGATGAGCTTCGGTTGATGAGCCAGGTCAAAGTGCAGTCGCGCCATCAGCGAAAAGCGCTTGTTGGAGATTAGCTTCTTGCGCGCTTTGTACCCCGCATTCGCGTCAGTCAACGTGTCAAACTGACCGGGCGTATCTTCATGCCACCCCTGGGCGCTCATGACGCCGTCCTTCACGTCTTTGTTGTAGTTGAGTAACCCTTCCAAGTAAGCTCGGTAAGGGTAGGTCTCGGTGTTGCCAGACACTTTGAAACCGCCGATGGAGACTTGGACGTCTTTGAAGAGCGAGTGAGCCAAGTTGTTCACCGGAGCTACCGCGTCGGTGGCCTCGATCGCCGCTCCGTCCTTTAGCACTTGACATTCCAGATGAAGGTAATTCTCGTTCAGGTCTGTGTACTCTTGCGACTTGTTGATGGTGAAATTTATGTTACCTCCATCCTCTAAAGAGTTTTTTGTTTCTATCCCCAGGAAAGACGACTTTAAGATAGTAGTCTGAGTCGGCGCTACGGTGTGCAGGTCGAGCTCAGAGAGCGCGCACTCGTTACTGCTCTCGTGTACGTAAGCCATTGTGTTCTCTCTTCACGCGGCCGACAGACTGACGCCGGCCCCCTCCAGTCTTTTTATTTATACCTGAACGCCTAGGCGCTTACCGGTCGAATACATCCCCTCTACGTCTCTTGCAAGAGCCACCGCCCGTCTGAGGGGAATGCCCACGACGACGTTTCGACCCTTTCTTAGACGCGACAGACGTCTTTCCTCCCGAGAACGCCGTATTCGCCAGTCTCTTCAGAGCGCCTGCGCCTCGGTCTTTCACGCTGCTCTTTAAAGTCCGACCCGCCAGCACATCTTTAGCTACGCCCACACCGGCGCGGAGCAGCGTTTTTCCCACCGACTTCAATAGCGGGGTAGCCGAGCGCATCAGACCTAACAGAGCGCCGCCCAAACCGTGCCCGCTCTGGAAAGAGCGCCCGCTGTACACGGTCACGCCGTTGCCCAGCTGCGCGTTGTAGTAATCGCTGTACCCTCTGCCGAAGTCGGTGCGCCTGGGTGGAAAGTACGGAACGCGTTGACGCATCATTTTTCTCTCTTTCAGCGCTCAATAGGTCTCAGATGAAGTGTCACGGTCACCTCGCCTCTACCGAATGGGATGGAATGACCGGATCGGTCTCTTAAATAGATGCCGACCTCGGTAAACCTCTTGGATTTCAAGGGGAAATAATCCAAATGGGGAAAACTGATAGCTTGCACGCCACCTCGACGCTTTCCGCCTCTGTCCACCGCCACGCAGCGCAACAGCGGCACTTGCATGTCGCCCACACGTCTCTCCTGGATCATGTCGGTGTATATGTACACAGAGTGCACGTCCCCGTAAACATCCATCGAGTAGGCGCCGGTAGTCGGCGACGCGAAACACGTCTTCTCTCCGAAGCCTAGAACGCATGCGAGATGCTGACTCAGCAGGACAGCACAGTGTCTCGGCGGTTTGATGGTGACGCGTTTCGTCTTGGCGTCGTACGATAAGATCCGCATCGGTTTGAGCAAGAAGCTGTCGCCCTCTAGTCTGTCATCTCGCAACGTCTCACTCAAGCGCTCGATTAGGGTGTGGTTGCTTCCGGTGAAAATAGGAGGTATCTCGAATATGTTTGGCATGAAACTGCGCACTCCCATGTCCTTCTCCATCTTTTCGATCATCTGTCTTGCTTGATGGCTGATCGTCTTCTTCTTCACCGCCGGGGACAAGAACTGCTTGTATACGGCATTCGTCTGTCTCAAGTCGACCTCTCTCTTGAACCTTTTTGTTTCCGGTTTCAATTGCTGCTCTTCCGACGTGTCTGATATCTCTTCCACCGTTACATAGCTCGCTTCCTTCCAGTTCAGCGGGAATTTTGAGCTGAACGTTAGCTTGCTCAGACCGTTCGCGTTTTTCATTCTCTTCCAGTCTACCTGTGGTTTTTTTCCTTCGGAGAAATTAGTTTCTTTTAAAACCTGGATCGCCTCCTCTAGCGAACCTTTGGTGCGCAGAGGAACAACGATGATCAAGTCGTCGTCGTGCACGTTAGTCCATTCTGTAGGGAGGATGATCTCAGTCAGAGCCGCTTCGTACGCTTCGGGCAGAAGGAGCGGCGAGTCGAAGTGAGTTCGGAAAGACGTCAAGCTGTTGTCAGGATAATACTCCATAGAGCTGTTGCTAGGTAGAGTGATGTTCATTTTGTTACGTTATTTTTTTGACGGGGATCCACTCGTTGAACTTGTCGTCGTAACCTAACCAACGTACGAAAGCTAACTCTTTACCGTCGACGGTCTTGCGGCGCAACACCTCGTCTATCAGGTAGTTCTTGTCGTAACGACTCTTGTACACCTTCTGAACCTCTTCCGGGTAGAAGACGCCTTTTATCTCCTCGCCCTTGTCGTCTTTCAGCTCGAACCCTCTGCTTCCCAACGTGTTAGCAACGTCCACCACTTCCTCGCGCCAGTTTCCCTCGTACCCTTTGTCGAAGGCGCCTTTGGTTCTCAACATCCTCACTCTGTCACCCGGAGCGATGACGTCGACGGCGGACGTCTTTGTTTTTTTCTTCTTTTTCCATATTTCGTCGATTTGTTTGTTAGTTGGGAGATCTTGTCGGTAGAAAACTGTTTCGCTGTTTTCCGAGCTGACTTGAGCCGGCGCCATTTTCAACGTCTTGTGGTGAGTGCGATTGTAAGAAGACACTACATGGTGCAGCACGTCTACGTAGCGATACGTGCGCTTGTGTGTGAAATAACGCCACAGCTTCTCCTTCAGACTGCGGTTCAAGCGCTCCACTAGACTAGCTTTGATGTCGTCGTTCTCGCCAGTGAAGAACTCTATGCCCTCGCTCTTCAAGTGATCTTGAAAGATCTTGTTCAAAAACTCTTTCCCCTTGTCTGTCTGAACAGTGCGCGGTTGTCTCTCGCCAGGGCCTGTCATCTCTCGGAAGGCCTCGGTGACATCAGCGCCGCTCTTGGATTTAATGGGAACGGCCCACGCGTACCTAGAGAAAACGTCGATCGCCGTCACCACGTACCGGAAGCGGTCGTTGTGAGACGCCAAAGCTTGCATGTCCATCAGATCTATCTGCCACTGCTGATCGATTGCGCCGGTTATAGTCTTGTTCCTTGCGAATTTTCTCCGAATGGGTTTATGTTTAGTGTAGGCGTCCAGCGACACTAAAGCATCTCGGATGACGGCCGGGTTCAGGTGGCGAAAATGCTGTTTCTGGAGTTTAGTCACGCTAGTGAAACTGGAGGGCGCTTTGACGTCGGTATATCTAGCTACTACGCGCTTCTTTTCTTTTTCCTTCTTGGTCAGTCTCTTCACTGGTTTGCCCATCGCGGGTCTCTTGAGGGCGTGAAAGACGAGCTCGCCGCTAGGCGGTTGCGCGCTTTCCTTTTCTTACTACGCGGCGCGCTCCTATAGGAAGTCGGAGTTTGGAAAAGTTCACGGTCGTCCTCCTCGTCGTCAGAGGATTGATCGTCCACCACCTGCAGAGAAGAGTCTGCTGCTGCTACTGCTGCTGCTGCTGCTGCTGCTTCTCCTTCTTCCGATTCGAAGCTCGGTCGTTTCCGACCTCTGTCAGCAAGCCGTGTGTCCAAACTTTGGCCAGGTCCGCTCGCTTTATACAGATGGTTTCCGATCAAGGCGTCTGTGGTGGGAACCGCTTCGCGCAGCGCTTTCGTGAACGGCGAGTAGCCCGCCGGTCTGGGCGCCGTCTTCCTGAACCTGGCGGCGTCGTTCAGTAAGTCCACTATGTTGATGCGATGCTCAGGTGGTATTCTCCGACCCGACATCTCGCGCACCGCCCCGTCCTCGTTCCACTTGATCACTCCGGATTTCTCCAATTGTTTGTACAGCTCCACGGTCCGGCGGCGACTCCTCTTGGGAACTTGGTTCGCCAACCGCTCGAGTAGGGACGCGCTGGCCTCTTCAGCAGACTGACGGAGGTGAGCCGGGGGCGAAGAAGAGTAGGACGAAGAGATGTTGCTGTTGTGGGGATTCGCGAGAAAAAATTGCAATCTATTCAACAACCTTCGGTATTTCAACATTTTCTCGCGCGATTCCAAAGTGGGGTCGTTCAACACTAAATCCAAGTCCCTGTAGATAAACTGTAGCACCTGGTGCAAGGCCGCGTCGGGATGAAGGGACTGCTCTGCCTGCTTGTGGTAATAGGCCATGTCGGCGGGTAGGCGGGCGGCGGTGGCAGGAGCGGAACTCTCGTTCTTTTCAGTGCGCTCATCAGGAAGAGGAGGAAGGTTTGGAGCAGTAGAAGTACTAGCAGCAGCGACTGCAGTAGTAGCAGCGCTAGTAGTAGCAGCAGCAGCGGGCACATGATGAAGTAGACCTGCTCGTGATGATTTGTAGAGCGTCTCAGGATCCACGAGCGCTAAACGTTTGTAGTGTTGTTGCTGCTCTGAGTCCGTCATGGGGACGCCGGTGGCAATGACGCTGGTGGTGGCGGTAGTGGTGGTGGTGGTGGTGGTGGTGGTGCTGTCGGCGAGTAGGTGTCGAATGACGTGTCTCATATACGGAGAATGCTCTTTATAAGCGGTAAGGCCATCCCTATGAGAGCCGGAATGAGGAAACCTCCCTCTTGTACCAAGACGCGTCTCTTTTTTTTGATGGGCGTAGATTTTTTGCCGACCTCCCTCAACACGTCAGCCGATTCTCGAAGCTTGTCCAGTTGTTTGTCGCTGAGCGGGATGTTCCCTACCAGTAAATTGTGACAGATCTCACTCAACGCTGCGATCAGCTCGTCGCTTCCAGAGTCTATTAGATGCGAGCAGTCCTTTGGCGAGCACTTAGCTAAGTGCTTGAGAGTACCAAAGTGTCTTTCGAGTAGATGAGAAGACATTTTTTTTTGCTACTGCTTTCTGTTGTTCTTTTTTTTGTCTAGCGGTACGAACACTAGCTGAGAGTGTATGGCCGTCAAAGAGGAGCGTATTCTCAGATCGTCAGGTGTTGACTGCTTGAAGTCCAGGAGGAGGTATGAGTGAGGTCGCTTGAGTTCATGGGTAAATATACTAGAGAGGGCCGCCGCGTTGGACGGAAACACCTGGCGAGACAGACTAGCTATTTGCCCCATGTCGCGCGGGTTCTTGAAAACGATCATGTAGTGAGCGTTCAGACTCATAGTTCGAAAGTCGGGTGATTTCTGGAAGAGGTTCTGAGTGATGTATATGACGCTCACGTTCCAGTGATGCGAGTATTTAGTAAAGATGTCGGCTACCACTTGCTGATTGGAACTGCTCATCAGATCGTCCAATATCAGTAGAGTGTGGGGTCGTACAGCGTCTTCTGCTACTTCCACGTCTCCCGCTATAGACTCTTTGCTAGGAAGACCTTCTCTGAATTCCACACCGTACCGATTTGCCATTTTTTCAAACAGAGGTTGCCACTCGCCGTAATGGTAAAAAGTCTTTTCCACCGGCGGCGTGACCAAATTGTTCACGTCGCTCAGAAATTGATCCACCAAGCGCGATTTTCCACAACCCGACGGACCGCTAATGATACAACTAAAGGGTCCTTGTAGTCGAGCGTCGAAATGAATTTCTGTGAAGAGTTTGCTTTTACTACTGGACATTTTTTTTTGTTTTTTTTTCAGGACGCGTCAGAGAGCGGTTGTGTGTCTGACTGTCTGCTGTGTTTCTCACTCGAACGGTCGGTGGTGAATGGTTGTGGAGAAAAGTCCGCCGACCTTTTTATTGATTCCGGCCGGTGTCACAGTAGCGGCGGCAGAAGTGACTTTTTTTTGCGATAAAATTCTATTTTCACTCAATAGTCATAAATGTTTGTATCAGACTCCAGAGGAGTCTGATACAAATATTTATTTTTTTTTAAAAAAAGAAGAAGAGGAGGAGGAGGAGGAGGAGGAGGAGGAGGAGGAGGAGGAGGAGGAGGAAGAGATTAGTTTTTTTTTTTTTTTTTGTTTTTTTTTGATCATTTAGGCAAAGCTCGTCGCTTTGCCGTTTTTTTTTCTATTTCTGTGTTGTGACACGATCGTCTCGAAAAAGCAATAAGGCGTGTGAGCGCGGCGGTGACAAATACATATTGGAGCGTATGGTTTAAAATAGTGCGTCCCTATCTTCTTCAATTCGGCTGCGTTGCAATATGCGGGATAACAAGTGACGACGTCGAAACGTTTAGAGACCGTGTTCACGTCGGCCACAACGCGCGCCCACCGAGTGGGAGCTGCAGTCGCTCCCAAGAAACCGATCGGCTTGTCGAATCGTTTCATAGCACTTATTCTCACTTTATAAGAGGAGGCAGGGTGAGGAGAGTAGCGGCGCTCTTTCTTTTCATGAAACGCCCAACGAGTGGGGGCGCTGAGAGCAGCTGTTATGCAATAGTAGAGTAAATGCTGTTCTGAGAAGACGGCTCTCGGCCATGTCGCTACGTTTTCCTTTTCCGCTCTTGTATAACGACGATGGCGCTCAGCTTTGCATTTCTCGAGAATTCGGTACGCCTCAAGAGAAGCGTGAACCTCAACTACGTGACGCTCTCTCCTTTGAGATAAAAAAATAGCCGGGCAGTTGAGGAGAGCGCTTTGTTCGCGCGACCGTCTTTTAGAAACTCGCGCCCTCTGCAGCGCCATATTTCTTTCCTCCGAAACAAAAAAGCCTGAGTGAAAATACAAATTTAAGAAAACAAAAAGCTCAAAGAAAAAAAATAAGCAATAAGCAGACTCAGCTCGAAATTCCCTGCTGGCGTGATGGCGGTGACTGCAGGCGGTGGCGGCGGTCGGCTGGCCGGCGGTGGCGGTGTCGGCGGCGATGGTAGAAGGGTGTGTGGAAAGAGAGACGCATCTCAGTCTTTTATAGGAGGGGCGAGTCTGACATTTTCAGCTGTCGCATGCTGACCTGCTGCTAGCATAAGAGAAACAAAAGCCCTAATCACACTTTTCAGCTGGATCCTTCCACCCCGCCAGACATGGATCCCAGATGGGAAGGCGGTTTAAAATTAAATCCGTGTACCGACTGTCATACAATAGGGTAATTAGTTGAACGCGTGTTACCTGTATAAAGGATTAACGGGTCATGGGCTCAGCGTGTGTATAGAAAAACAACTACAGGTAGCGTGAACAAAGCGACCCCCTCCCTTTCTGTCACTCTGTCTGTGACTAGAGGGTGCGCGTGTGGTAAGCGGCTTATATCTAAAGAAAAAAACAAATCACCCTCGCCTGTCATCAGCAGACAGCCGGCTGGCGGCTGGAAAATGCGATTAGAGGGATGATGAGCCACGTAGTAAGCGACTTAAGGCTGATCTAAAGACCTGCCGTGAAGGGGCAGCTGGCCGGTGGCTTGAAAAAAGGCGGGGCGTAAGGGTATATAAGGGGAGTGAAACCACATTCAGCATCGTCATCATCGTTCACGCTACTACTACTACTACTACTACTACTACTACTACTACTACTACCACCACCAGCACCGCGCCTCAATTTGCAGATCCTCGTGATGGAAAGTTGCTACCGTGACATGAAGCGGAATGACGAAGCGGCGCGCGAATGTGAAGCTGATGCTGTAGCCTCTGCTACTGCTGCTGCTAGTGCTGCTCAGCGTGCTACTGCTGCATTTACTGCGGCTGTTAGTGACGCGGGTCGTGATGACGTTGTTGTTGTTGCCGCTGCGGCTGTGACTGCTGCTGTTGCTGCCGCCGATGCAGCTACTCATGCCACCGATGCCGACGCTGCTGCTGCTGATGCTGTTGCGGCTGCCGATGACGCCGCTGATAACGCTACTAGTGCCCGCTCTGCCGCCCTTGCTACTGTCGCTGCTGCTGTTGTTGCTAATGCTCACGCTACTGCTGCTGCCGCTGCTGCTACTGCTGCTACCGCTGCTGCCGAGGCTGCTGCCGCTGCTGCCGATGCTGCTGCCGATGCTGCCGATGCTGCTGCCGATGCTGATGTTAGCAGTCGCGTCGACAAAGAATCGTCATTTGTCACTCTTAAAGCCGCTCCAGTGGAACGCGCGACGGGTAGTAGGGCTACCAACGCGACGGCCGGATGGTGCAAATGGTGTCGTCGCTTCTGCTCGTGCGCTTGCTTTTCTTCCGGTCCTACCTGCTGCTGCTACGGTATGATAGTGTTATAGTGTTTGAATGAGAACGCGCGTAGTTACACATAGACGCTGTTACAGATGTGCTTTTTTATTCGAAAATATAATTTTAACATAAGATGGAACTTGTTGTGTTTTTTTCTATATATACGTTGTTTGTTTACAAACAGGCACGTGTCACGTGGTGTTGTTTACAAACAAGAGAGCCACGTGGTGTTGTTTACAAACAAACCCTAAGTAGGTCACGTTACCCTAGTTACCAGAATGCCGGCTTCTGATTGGCTGAGCCTAAGTAGGTCACGTGACGTAAGTAGGTCACGTTACCATAGTTACCAGAATGCCAGCCTCTCATTGGCTGAGAGCTTCTAAGTAGGTCAGTAGGTCACCCAGAATGCTGGCTTCTGATTGGCTGAGAGCCCTAAGTAGGTCACGTTACCATGGCAACGGGTCACGTGACCAAATGGAGGCCTCTGATTGGCTGCATGTCGATTGAGTAATAAACAGTACTTAAC
Source organism: Harmothoe impar (assembly GCA_947462335.1). NCBI lineage: Eukaryota > Metazoa > Annelida > Polychaeta > Phyllodocida > Polynoidae > Harmothoe > Harmothoe impar. The sequence continues at coordinate 60,883,277 of OX381717.1, forward strand.
TATAGTCCCGTTCCGATACATACTATACTACTCATAGCCTAGACCTATCAAGGGAGCGGTCATTACTTATCAACATGGGGGTTGGTGGATTTGGGGATGGGGGGGGGAAAAATTGACCGCTGTAGAGGGGGGCAGGAAATTCCCCCCTTTTTAACACTTTAAGGACGGATGTCGCTAAAAGTTGACATTTGGCATCATGTTGATTCAATGCAGCCCTGGCGAGTAACTCACCGGTGAAAAAGCCCTCACGTTACTAGGTGTCACGGTACAAATAACCGACAAAATTTCTGGTTCTGACCCTATTTTTCTCCTTCAGACGGCAAAGTGTTGGGTTCTTTTGAGTGTGCAGTAATAAATGACCCCTTTTATTAAAGCTTAATACATATCTGATTTTTTCTAATTGTGTTCCGATTTAGCGCTAGTTGCCATGGAAACTGACTTACCCAAACTGGAGAAATTTTACAAGTGCCCAGCCACCTTTGACCTTGACCTTTAACCCCTCCAAGCACCACCCAGAGTTACCATGGCAACAACCAACTTTTTTTTTTTTTTACCAAGGCCTTTGGGAAAAATATGGGCCGCAGATTATGATTCTGTGACAAATTAGGGCCTCCTACCACTGATTATATTCACAGTAGTACCGTTTTTCATTGGCACTATTTATGACTACAACATTCTGGGGGCGAATTTGTACTGTGACACCTTAAAGGGCCAGGTTAATTTTTTCTGACTACATTTCTTTTGCCACAGAATAAAGATATTCCCTCCCCTAACATGGATTTGAAGTCAGACTACTCCCTAAGTATAAAGTATAAGCCAAGTCTTTACCACCAGTTATCACCAGGAGTAGAGTCTCCTTGAAAGTAATAAGCACCCAGGGTGAGGTGCTTATACAGGCAACTAAGGTAGGTGTAATAAGATATAATCATATCATGTCCACCCAGTGCATGCAGAGTCGACCTAGGAATGAGGGATGGATGAGGGGGGGGGGGGGGTACCTGCTGCCACAAATGTTTATGGTACATGGACTAGAAAATAGACATCATGCATAGTACAGATATTACTGTGAATAATGGTCTATCATATACCAACTATGGGTACTTCTAAATAGTGTTTCCAGGATATACTAATAAATGCAACACATGCCATATACCCTCATTGTATGTAGCAGCTATATGCCTACCCTGGATCTGACATACACACAGTTAATAGTGGTGCTAGGATCCAGAACCTAGAATGAGGTCAGGCACCTGTTACAAAAGTATGATGTCTGCTATGCTGGATCTGGACAGGGTCTGTACCGCTAACTTCCATTTGTCAACATGCCTATTTCCAGAATTTGACATGCAACATGGAGATTTGGGAAGTTGTGATTCTCTTTTTTTTTGGGGGGGGGGGGGTAAAAGTATTCCCACTTCCTAAATTTTGTTGCATCTCGAAGGGAGCCGGGAATATGTGGACGCATCTCGTTGGGGGGTTGGGTGAACAGAAAAATGTCCATGAGCTCACTTGAAAATTCAAAGAAATCCTCCTGCTGTTTAATAATGACCACTACTTAAATAGTGAAAAGAGGGTAACATTAAGTGATATTGATATGGCGCCTCCCCCATCCAGTGCCCCACATACATACACCATACAGGTACTATAGTCTACAGCTGGTATAGGCGTCTAGCCGGTTGCATTATCAACCAATGAGAAAATTCCCTGGCCTTCACTGCGGAATTCTTAGGGGGCATTGTGTAACAGCATGTACCCATTGTGATTGTTGTATCAGTGCTTATCTCGCTGGTTACCAGATCAAGCAATGGTGCCCCCTACTAAGGAACCTGCAACATCGGTATACCTGCAGTGTTAGATGTTGAGCGTTTATTGGCCAGCTTCCCCACCCCTTTTTTATTGTGCAACCTGAAAAATGATATATACCAAAGAGAAAAAAAATAATCTTCAGTGTTTCAAGTAGGTTAGTTCTCCTGCAGTAAGAAGGTCACATTTCATCTCAGCTCTGGGACAACAAGTAGGTCAGTTTTGATGTAGTTATTAGGTCAGTTCTTGTGCAGTAAGTAGGTCAGTTCACGTACAGTAAGTAGGTCAATTCTGATACAGTAAGTAGGTCAGTGCTGGGGCAGTAGGTAGGGCAGGTCTGGGGCAGTAGGTAGGGCAGGTCTGGGGCAGTAAGTAAGTTTATTCTGGTGCAGTTAGTAGGTCAGTGCTGGTGCAGTAAGTAAGTCAGCTCTAGTGCAGTAAGTAGGTTGGTGCTGGTGCAGTAAGTAGGTCAGTGCTGGTGCAATAAGTAGGTCAGTTCTAGTGAAATAAGTAGGTTTGTGCTGGTGCAGTAGGTAGGTCAGCTATAGTGCAGTAAGTAGGTCACAGCTGATGCAGTTAGTAGGTCAGTTCCGGTACAGTAAGTAGGTCAGTCCATGTGCCGTAAGTAGGTCAGTCCATGTGCAATAAGTAGGTCAGTTCTGGGGCAGTATGTAGGTCAGGTCTGGGGCAGTAAGTAGGTCTCTTCTGGTGCAGTAAGTAGGTTAGTGCTGGGGCAGTAAGTAGGTCAGTTCAGGTGCAGTTATTAGGTCAGTTCAGGTGCAGTTAGTAGGGCAGTTCAGGTGCAGTTATTAGGTCAGTTCTGGGGCAGTAAGTAGGTCAGTGCTGGTACAGTAAGTAGGTCAGAGCTCGTGCAGTAAGTATGTCAGTTCAGGTGCAGTTATTAGGTCAGTTCAGGTGCAGTTAGTAGGGCAGTTCAGGTGCAGTTAGTAGGTCAGTTCAGGTGCAGTTAGTAGGGCAGTTCAGGCACAGTTAGTAGGTCAGTTCTGGGGTAGTAAGTATGTCAGTGCTGGTACAGTAAGTAGGTCAGAGCTCGTGCAGTAAGTAGGTTAGTTCAGGTGCAGTTAGTAGGTCAGTTCTGGGCCAGTAAATAGGTCAGTTCAGGTACAGTAAGTAGGTCAGAGCTAGTGCAGTAAGTAGGTCAGTTCAGGTGCAGTAAGTAGGTCAGTTCAGGTACAGTAAGTAGGACAGTGCTGGGGCAGTAAATAGGTTAGTTTACCTTTACTGCAGCTAAATGCATCATTTGTTGTGAGCTGTTTCATCACTTTCCATTCAGGCTATTACTGTAATATACTAGACCAACATAAACAATTGCTCATATTGTCCAAGGGCAAAGGTATATATGATTATAATGAAGTAATGTATGATTATAATGATCTGACCTTTAACCTTTCCTCTATTAACCATGGATAAGGGTTGTCAGAGGTCCAGCTGCATGTAATATAAAAAGGCTATTTTCTGAAATACACAGAAAGATGATAATACATAGCAACACCTTATCAAACCTCAATTTCAATGCAGTGCAGAGCAGTGCAGTGCAGTGCAACCACGGCCTATCTTTCCCATCCCTTACATCAGCCTGCTATATAACCTACACTGGATCCCTGTACCTATCCTTTTCTCAGTATCTTGGTCACCACAGGCGCTCTGGGTGTCAGGTTCCACGTCCCAGTCTGAGACACTCTGAGACGGTGGTGCGGCTGTCCGAAATAAGTAGATTATATTTGTGTCTTCTCCACATGATCCTCAGATGGAGAAAATAGCTATTTTAATGTTGACAGCAGTCGAAACAAAGTCACATGCAGAAATTTGGTTTGTTTTTTAAGTTCAAGGTCAATTCAGCCATTATGACCTTGACCAAGGTCAAAATCAAAATGGCTGTTTCTATATATAGTGGGATTGTCTCATATCAGAATTGTATGCATCTAGTTACAACGGTTGAATAACTACCGTACCGTCGTGTTTAAGCGCCCCGGCGCTTATAACTTTGGAGGGATGTTTACCCCCGGCGCTTATACAAGACAGGCGCCTATTCGAGATCTATATTTAGTGCTTAAGAATTATTTCAAGAACCCCATACCCCCGGCGCTTAATCAAGACCGGCGCTTATTCAAAACCCGGCGCTTAAACGCGACGGTACGGTATATACAGAAAGATGGCAGCCTGGGACCAGATGGGAGACAATTTCGCCTTGGGAATGTAATAATTTGGTTACTATAGATATATTTCAATGTTGTTACTAGAGATCAATTCGGTTACTAGCAATATATTTCAAACAGGATAGGAAAATATGGTTAGATGGAATGGTAACTGTGTTACTATATAGACTTATAAAGGGGATAAACATGTGTATGTACATGTACGTATGTCACTTACTGTAAACGTATACAATGTATATTTTCACGCATGTATATTTTCGCAAATTGACTACAAAATGCACTTTCACGTGTATTTCAATTCACATATTTTGCAGTATAGTAGTTCTATGACTACCGGTATACTGGATAAAATGTTCGCGCTGTACATATTTTCGCGATTTGGAAATCCGGGAAAATCGCGAAAAATATGTACAGCGCAAAATAACATATGTTTACAGTAATTAGGTAAGGTGTCAAGCTATGGTGGCTGGGGTCCAACTGGGGCCGGATTCTACTTTATACTGTCCACATAGCCTTCTTAAGGGGGAGAGGGTCCCCCGAGAAGATCCTCCACACACCTAATTTGCGTGGGAGGAGGGAGGCCATACTACCGTTCTTTAATATCTGAGTTACTGGAAACTTGATCCAACATATACATGTGGGACCTTGTATAGATTATATCCATGGGAGTGCACCCACATCACAATTGCGATTGGTGTCTCGATGTTACTGTAAACATGCAATAGCTCAGAAATAAAGACAAATGTTTGTAAAAAAAAAACATGGAAAAAAACACACAAAAACACTGGCTTTCAAGAAAGTTAAATTTAGAAAATCAAGTCTACACGTATGTGTATATACATGTACACAATTTCATTAAAAGAATATCCTGCCCCCCGAAAAAAGAAAAATGTCCCAAAATAGGTGTGGTCATATATGTGAACGTTACCTTTAGGCCAAAATGAAAAAAGGTTTGTTTCAGGTCACCCGACCGACCCTATCTAAACAGGGCCGACCCTATGTTTTTTTATGCAATTTTGAAGATTTTTTTATATTTTTACACATTTTTGGGGGTCACTTTTAGGTTAACAAAATTTTTGAAAAAATCTTCCAATTTTTACACTTTTTTTGGTCAATTTTAGAGGGAAAGTAAAAAAAAAAGGAAAAGTTAAAAAAAAAAAAATCCGACCTACCGACCCTAGAGTTTCTTCCCACGTTAGGGAGTGCTCATTTTTTAACAACAGGGGGGGGGGGTGGTGGATTTGGGGGGGGGGGTAAAAAATTTGGACCCCTTGACCGGGGGGGGTAAAAAATTTAGACCCCTCTTGGGGGGGGGGTGAAAAAAATTCAACCTGTTTTGAGGGAAAAAGCCCGTGCGTTACTATGCTACAAAGGGGCGTGAACGCGCGCGATTTTCGGCCTGCCGGGGGGGGGGTAAAAAATTTCGACCCCTCTAGCGGGGGGGGTGAAAAAATTTCGCGCGCTCCGCGCGAAATCTCACCACCCCCCCCCTGTTGTTAAAAAATGAGCACTCCCTTACCTGAAACAAACTTTTTATTTCATTTGGCCTTATCACTCATCAGGGGTCCTAGCGTAAGTAATGCAATGCGCATGTGCTAGGTTAATATCATTTTCATTTTACTATGTAATTGTTATTATTCAACCCAATAAAACACTTTAAAAAAAAAAGATTTTGTTTGTATTACGAAATTTTAATCTAAACATGTACACATTCACATAATGGTTAACTGGGAATCTCAGGCTGAAGAATGCTCATCAATGTATTAATGCAGATCCACCTTTAGATATGTTTGGTGCCAGGGTGTATAGCTGATTGGAATTGTACACATGGATATTAATTATACACAGCCAAAAATAATTTTCTTATTTCAAGAAAGTAAGATAAATAAACTCGAATGCAGGACAAATGACTAGTTTTAAGAAACAGTATTTTCTTAAAACTAGTCATTTGTCTTCCAGACGAGTTTATTTATCTTAGTTTCATGAAATGAGAAAATTATTTTTGGCTGTGTACCATTCACTATTTAGGTAGGATACATGTATGTTAAAAGCACTGTATCATATGGCTTATGTTATATTATATTATATTGTAGGTTCACAAGATAATCAGGCCCGTAGCCAGGGGGGGTGCTTGGGGTGCTTGAGCACCCCCCCATGCAAGCACAGTGATGAGGAGTTCCACCCCTAAGATTTTTCCGCACTAAGCCATAGGCATTTTTTTTTCAGAAATATGAGAATTAGACTTAGTTGGTGGAACTCGAAAGAGTGGGACCACGGTGGGTGGAACTCTTCAAACGTGGAAATTGGGTGGGTGGAACACTTTTAGTCGTGGGAATGGGGTGGGTGGAACTCTTTCTATCGTGGGAATGGGTAGGGTGGAACTCTTTTAGTCATGGGAATGGGATGGCTGGAATTCCTTTAATCGCAGGAATTTGCAGGTGGAACTCTATTAGTCGCGGGAGTGGGGTAGATGGAACTCTTTTTATCGCGGGAATGGGTAGGGTGGAACTCTTTTGGTCACAGGAGTGGGGTGGGTGGAACATTTTTATTGTGGGAATGGGTAGGGTGGAACTCTTTTAGTTGTTGGAATGGGATGGGAGGAACTCCTTTAATCGCAGGAATGGGTAGGGTGGAACTCTTTTAGTTGTGGGAGTGGAGTGGGTGGAACTCTTTTAATCGCAGGAATGGGTAGGGTGGAACTATTTTGGTCGCGGGAGTGGGGTGGGCGGAACTCCAAAAAGCAGGATCAGGAGGGTGGTGCTCCAAACAACCTGGAGGTGTGTGGGTGGATGGAGCTTCAAAGGGCAAGACACGGGTGGGTAGAACTTGAATTGGCGGGATTGGGGTGGGTGGAACTCCAAGGGTCGGGACTAAGGTGGGTGGACAATATAAGGTGCTCAATTCTAAATACACTTTAAACAAAGATATATAGGAACTCTGAGGAGTAGGATATGTGGGTGGATATCTTCTCACAAATACATAATAAAACATACAGTGAGCTGTTCCCGCTCTGCCAACAGGAGAAAGATGTACTTTGATAATTCACATGTCTCAGAAGGAGTAGACTGGGTAGGTGTAACTTCAGTGGTCAAAATCTAGTTGAGTGCAGAGGTCTTGATGTAGTTGGGAGCAATGCCATGGGGTAGGATCTTATTATACAGTTGGTCTCTGTCTATACCCAATGGGGTGAATAAAAGATGAAAAGTTATGACTCCTACGAACATAGCTGACATTTTGTGATAAGATTCATAAAGATTTTGCATTGGTGCTTTATATAATTGTATTTCACACATGTATATATGGCCAATGAGTAAATGCAATAATTGCAATTCAACAATGTCCTTTTAACTAAGTCTCCCATGAAGGGTGCTTGTGGTAACTTCTTTTTCTGTTCCACATCATACACTTTGATACCAGGGCAACAATGGGTCAGGGGACAGACAGGATAGAGGGGAGAGGAAGGAGAAAAAGGCTATTCCTCCGTTTAATGTCTGGGATTATCTCTTCAGAATGCCCCAGATTGCACCATTTTACATGAATTTTTCAAAAATTTCCTGGGGGGCATGCCCCCATACCCCCCCAGGTAGTCGCACCGCTGCGCTTTCGATACTCCCCGCTTTGCGGGCCGGGCTATTTGGCTTTGCCAAAAGAGTTCCACCCTACCTAAAGTGAGCACCCCCCCACAGCCAAGGCTGGCTACGGGCCTGCAGATATATATTAAACAATACACAAAGTCAGATCTAGTGTTAACCCTTTAAGGGAGGAGTAACCCTGGAGGAGTAACTTTCCATTGCTGAGGACTTGGGGGGGGGGGATCCACCTGGTAGGGTCGGCATGATACATGAAAGCAGCAATGGAGAGTGTGGCTAGGGAAAACCCTTTCCACATCAATGAGGGCGTAAAGATGAGGTGAGACGTCAGTTTCAATACTTGGTATCTTTTATTAATAATAATAATAATATCAGAGTACCAGTCACTAGGGCTCAGTATATAAGTTACTGATGGTTGCAAGATGATAAGTGATTTCCTCCTCCATCTGACCGGGGTATAAGTACAGGTGCCCGGCAGGTGGAGGGGGTGCCCCTGTGACCGGAAGTAGATGTAACAGTGGTTTTCATTGGATAATATACATTTGACATTTGATTGGATAATTATATATTCATGGCTTTAACATGTGGTGTGCGCTGGACCGCGGGTGGGGAGCCTGGGTCCAGTGCATTATGGGTAATGGATTACATAATAAGTAGCATGCACACATGGGGGCTTTGTCGCCCACCTTCCAGGTGGCCTCCAGCCGGCTCAAGTGGCTTTGGCGGTGCCATACTGATTAAGGGTGTCCAGCTTTATAGCATTGTTTTATGTGTTGACAGTTAATCCTTGAGGTCAACATATAGTTCATTTGTTTTGTGTATAGGTGACCGGTCGGTGCCTTGTCGTCTGGAGGGGCTGACCGTTACCTATTGTCCCTGGGATAAGGGTCTGCTTGTGATCTATGGATTAGTTATGCATGGGGGTTAGTTTGGCTTGGCTTAGTGAGAAATAGGTATGTCTGACGTCTAGGTGTACTTTGATGGACATATGGATTGAAAATATGTATAAAGTATTGTGCGTATTACAAATAATAATAAATATGAATATTAATAATCATAAATCATAATTATGACGTAATATGACGTAATATGACGTAATACAATTGATGAAGGTATAATAAGGGGTTTTGTGGCGTGACAGCACCCCCCAATACAACTCCTGCACGCCCTCGTGCAGGCCGAGAAGTAGTAGAGGAAGAGTTATGTCACGCTTCAAAGGTATTTTGTATGAACATTTTTTTTGTATTTTATGGTTTTTGATATAGCTAACTTATGCTATGACTATGTCTCAATTCTTAATCACGTTTTCTAGGTTCATACAGTGTTTTGTACATACATGTTATGCAGTGGTAAATTAATAATATTTCAATGGTAACGTACTGGTACTATATGTCTCGCTCTGTTCTATTTATATGATTATACATTTTTGGAAGCTTTTAACCTTACCAATTATTTACATAATACAAGTCGTGGTACAGTGGTAAATGTAATGTGACGTACTGTTTCTATATGTCGCGCTTCCGTCCTAGTTTATAATACAATCAATTCATACGATAGGAAGCTGTAAGAAATTCATTTCAATAATAATATAGATGTACTAAGCGTTTACATAGGCCATGTGTAATACTTAGTATGGTATGATAGTACATGTATAACGATAGGTTTTGAGCAGTGTATTTTGTTTATGCAATGATCTTTGGCAACACTTGATCTTTGATATTCATTCTCACTGTCGAGGGGCAATGGAGGAAGTTCGTTCTGAGTTATCACCTTCTATAGTAAATTTTTATGTTTCATTTCCTGTCTCACTCTTTTTCATAACAATGGCTGTCAATAGTTCGGTAGTGGTCATGTCTTTTGGGTTTTTGATAAGTGACGTAGTGTTGTCACTGTCGGGGTCAATGTCAATGTTGTCTTGGGTTTCGGTCGGATGTAGGGATGTAGTCATTTCCATAGTCTTAAGGGTTAATCCTGTGGTGGTGGTGTCGTCTTTCAGGGCCGGTATGATAGAAAACCGTGCCGCTAGGGGTAGTATGACGTGGTTGGGTAGATAGTATGATTTCTGTTTTCCGTTGATGTTGAATGATATGGGGCCGTTCCATGTCATGTTTATGCGTGGGTATGGGCATGACAGGGCTGAGATGGCCGTCAGAGTTGGGATGAATTCATTAACAATAGAGTCACGTTCGTAGGGTAGCGATAGCAGTGGGATGGTGTGGTTGACGTGTCCTTGGTAAATTTTGAGAGTAATAGTAGGATTGGTTTTGTGTCCAGAGTTTGTCATTCCAAAGTGACGTGTAATCTTGTTTTTACACTTGAAGATGGTTTTGATAACAGCGTATACGATTAACGCTACAAATATTAGGGTAAAAATGTTATGGGCATCGACGTATTGATCTAGATTGATAGTGTGGTTTTCTTTGGTTTCACTCTGGGGGATGGGGTTAATAAATTTCCAAGAAATGTTGTTGGGTCGAGCACTAACAGTTGGGATGGTCGCGAATAGTGCTTTTCCTTTGGATACATATAATAAGTAGAAGAATCCTACGGCGTTTAGAATGCAAGTGACTGGTACTATATAGTTCCATACAGGGCTAGCGAAGAAGCTAGCTATGTTCTCTCGTATGGGTGTGTCCTGGATGGGTCGGTCTAAGATGTCTGCTGCGTTGGTGGCTTCTATTAGGATATTCCTGGTGAAGGGTTCCAGGTCCAATGTAATGTCTGATGACAACTTGCTGATATTTGTCATAGATTTGATGATAGCTTGTGTATGTAGATGTGGTATGTGTATTGGATCGTGGTGTAGTGATGATGCTGTGATGTTGAGATTGTTTGTGAGTGCGAGTAGTATGGGTGTATTGGCCGCGTGCATTAGAAAATGTGTTGAAGAAGATTCATTACAAGGAATTTTGGTGTTTGGGAGGTACAATGAGTCAAACTGTAAGTGGCACATACATGGGACACCAATAACTGCGTAGGCCGAAGCTTTCTTAGTAGTTGGTGTCATGTGCTGACAGATGACGTGGTAGTACTCCCTGTTAGTAGTTACTAAATATTTGTCTTTACCAATAGCTATAGCACGGGTTTGTATGGGTCTCAGAGGGTGTACTTGAAATGTGCAGAGTCTGGCTATGTCTGCCTGGTCACCTTTAAAGGCCGCCATGAGGCAGGTTGGCTGGTCACTGCGTATTCTAGGCATGGTCCTAGCGCATACTTTCAGTATCGAGCCTTGGCACGTAAGCAGATCTGCGTTTGTCATCTCTAAGTACAATGTCTCTGCCTCGTTGACCGCGAGGAAAGTTTTGTCAGTGTGTAATAGGGTAGATCCAGAACTTGTCGTATTTTCGGTGTTAATGGGGACATGAGTTGTAATTACTTGATATAAGTTAAATGCTGCGTCTGTGGCAGAAATGATAACATTAATATGAATGTATAGGTGAGTTTTGGAATAGGTGTATAGTGCAACTGGTTGTGAGTAGTAATATGCGGTGTCAATAATGGTTACCTCGGATCCTGGGTTCCTAATTTTGAGTTGTGTGTCTAAGGTGGCTAGCTTGAGGGCTAGTTCTGTGGGTTGGATCATATCCGGTGCTAATATTCCAGTGGACAATAATCTGAGAGAATTTTCCACCTTGTATAACCCTTGTTGGTAGGCGATCCTGGTCATTAGGACAATTACCTGAGCCGATATGATGGCTGACTGGGTAATCCTGCGATCCTGGTCGGCTTGGATGGAGGTTAGGGTTGTGGAGAAATCATCAGACCATGAGTCTATGGATTCGGTAATATTAAGTAGTGATTCCTGTACAACGTCCTGTTGCTTTATATAAGTGTCTAGAAACTGCTGGTGTTGCTGGGTGACGTCATGTAATCCTTGTGCAGTTTTAACATTGACGTCGGCCAGTGTACCGATTCTAGCATCTAGGTGATGTATGACGTTGATGATAGAATCCATGTCTCTAGTGGTTGCCAGGCCAAAGATTGATTTAAAGAGCTCCCCTAAGAATCCTAGGATAGCTCTCTTTGGTCTGTTAGTAATAGGATCCGAGAGGAAGTGTGCAATGTTCTTTAAAGTCTTAATAATGTTAATATCTACGTTTTGTAGTAGTCGGTCGAGGTCAGCAGCTTGTTGCAACATCTTAGCGTCGTGGCTGTCGTGGGGTCCTAGTGAAGTCAGTTGAAGAGTCCTGATGGTGTTGTAAATGAGTGGCTTCGGACGAGGAGCCATTGGGATGTTGTAGGGGATGGCCAGTATGACCTCGTGTAGGTCATGACCGGTGATGATTTGTCCCGGCAGCTGTTCATAGATGAGGCCGATATTTTGCCTTACTATTGGTTGTGCTGCCGTGTAAATGATGTGTGTGATGATTAATAGGAGGTAGAGTGTATACCTCATGATTCCCGAGTTGTTGGGATTTGATAGTAATAATAGTAGTAGTCGATCGTTTGTAGTAGTAATAGTTGATAGTCGATAGTTGGTGAAGGATGAGTGTAAGTGCGCAGTACTGGCGGGGATCTACCAAATTAACTGTGGGCTGCTCCTGACTGAATCGATGTGTGTAGGGGTGTGGTCACTGGGTGACTGTGGAAAGATGGGGGGATGTGTGGGAACTTATACCCTTTGGTCTGGGTACAGGGTGGTGGCTATGTCACCCTGCCATGTTGGTCGTTATCACACTCCCATAAGTGGAGCTTTTGTTTGCGCGCTCCAGTGGTGGCGCCATCCAGGGCTCAGATTGCGATCATCCTCCTGGTGTTGTTGACACCTGTGATGCATGCGGGCGGCCGCCTGCATACACCGCTTTTCCACTGGTCTATGGGGGGGGGGGGTTAATAAGAGTGCGCAAACTGTCCTTTCATGTCGGATTTTGACATGTTGATAATAGTTTTATTTGAAGTGTCAGTTTGTTAAAGGAGCAGCAATAATATGGAGTCGCCCTGCCACTTACTTGTGTGGTGAAATGGGTATAGATGGATAATAATAATAATAGTAATAATTGATGAAGCTTGTGCGCTTTATGGTGATAAATACTGTATTTCCAGTATTTCTTTTGATGATCGGTGTGTATGTCGTGATTCTTTGTGAATCATTATAATAGTAGTAGTGATAATAGTAGTCGTAGTAGTCAGTGTTGTTCCTTTTGATATTAAAGTTGATAATATATGACAGTTGATGTCTCTTTGTAATAGTAGCGATGATATAGTGAGCTTTTTGTTGTTTATGTAGTATAGGTGATAACTCTTTTCCTCTTATATATTCTATAGTTTATATTATGGTTTTAGTCCTACCGGTGTCCTCCTCTTGACCTTGGAGTGGGCCGGCTTTGCTTTGTATATATTTTTGGTTTGTAGAAGCGCTGGTCTCGCTTTATATGAATCTCCGTCTTTCTTCCATAATTTGGTTATGAGGTCATCATTTGGGTCAATGAGTCTGTGAATGAAATCGTTATTTCTAACGTGACGTACTAGTTTCAGTCTATCTACATGGACTGGGTTTTTCATTGTCTTCATTGTGATGACAGATTTGAGGAGGACGGATGTTTTTGAGACGAATTTGCACACTATGTATGGGCCGGAGTACACCTTCTGAAGTTTCAAACATTTTGTTCTATCCATCAGTCGGGGTACCTTGACATACACTAGTGATTCTTTCTGCGCCTTTGTAGGTTTTGCCTTTTTGTCGTGTTGTTGTCTCATTTGTTCTGTCCTCTTTTCGATGTTTTCAATGACCTGATTGTATGTATAGTCTATTTTCTTTAATTTGTCAATGATGTGGAGATTTAGACTTTTCTCTTCTTCCTGATTGAGTTTGTTGTCTATTATGGTGTTTGGATTCCTTCCCTTCATAATGAAGAATGGTGTGAAGGCAGTGGTGGCGGACTCTGTGTTGTTGATGGAGAACACGAGGTGTGGTAGGAATACATCCCATGTGTCCTGGTGTTCCTCACAGTAGGCCCGTATGCCTTCAGACAGCGTCTTCACATATCTTTCAGCCTGGCCGTTCGATTTTGGTCTATAGGCCGAGCTGAAGACATGTTTTATGTTGAGGGAAGATGTCATGTTTCTGAATTTTGAGTTTTTATATGACGTTCCATTGTCTGACTGGAGGTATGTTGGTATACCCTCGGCCAGAACAACCTTCTCTATGAATTCTGCGGTAGTTGTTTCCGCGTCCAATGATGTAGTAGGGTAAGCTATGCAGAATTTAGAGAACCTGTCGACCACTACCTGAATGTATACGTTCTTTCCTGGTGTTGGTGGTAGTGGGCCTATGGCATCTATGTGAACAAACTGGAATGGGTAAGAAGGGGTACTATGGGCCGTCATTGGCAGGTTGTTGGTTAGGTTCATCTTTTTGGCTTTCAAACAGACGTGGCAGGTCGCTGTGAATTTCTGGACGTCGGCCGCCATGCTCTTCCAATATACTTTGGGAAGCATGGTTGACAGCATTCTTTGTGCACCAGCGTGTCCTGCCATTGGTAGGTCGTGAAAAAGCTTCAAGATGGGAAGTCTCATGTCATCTGGGATGACGGGTTGGAATGAGAATTCCTTGTGTTTCTTCCATAGTACCGTGTTGATATGGACCAAGATATCATTCAGCATGATGTGATCATCAGCTTTCCTGATAAATTGCTCCGTCTCCTTCTTGTTTTTGTCATTGGGTACCTGTCCGTTCTCTAAATACATGATGATAGCTTTCGTATGTAAATTATATCTCTGTTCTCTTTTCAGGTTGAGTATGGAGATCTGTGGGTCGGAGAGGCTCTCTATCATTTCAATCAGATGATTAGTCTGATTGGCCAAGTGTTTTGCCATGTCTGTGGCGTCTCTTCTAGGCTTCTCATTTTTCTTCTTCGTTTTTGGTTTATCTGTGGTTTTCTTAGGTTGCGGTGCCGGGGTGTGGCCTGGGACCGGTCGGGTCGCCGCAACCTGCTCTATTTGTTCTGTTTGAGTTTCTTCTATGAATGTTGATAGGGCTTCTAGGGATGTAGAGGGTACTGTCAGCTGCTGTGGGGCGTGGCCTGGGACCGGTCGTGCAGCTGAATCCACTTCCTGTTGTACTGAGGCCACTATGGCTGCTAACAGTCCCTTGTATTCTGTTTGTGGAAGCCCAAAATGATGTAATTTGGTACTTGGGATGTCAGGATTTGCTCTGAGGTTGGGGGTAAATCGTTTTATTTCTTCTATGTCTTCTGTGTTTTCCTCCATACATTCACAATAGAAGTGATGGGTGGAGTTTCTCTTCAGGATTGATTTGGGTAGTCGTTTTGGTAGTGTCAATGGTGGTTCGTCTTCTTTGAATTTCTGTGTGTGTATGTCATCCTCAAACATAATTCTATGTTGCACCCTTATGGCTTTGGGTTTTGGTGGAGGATCTGTCATTGGTGTCTTGTCTAGTGGGTAGTCTCGTCTTGACATAACGTCTGATGGTATGTTTAATTTGCCTTTTATGTGTCGGATATTGAATTGAAATTGTTGAATTTTGAGTGCCCACCTTGCCCACATGTTTTTGTTATCTGATTTTGTCAACATGTGGATGAGGGCTTGGTGGTCAGTATATAACTCGAATGGTCTTCCTTCTAGGTAGTGTCTGAAGTACTCTATTGCAAATACTACTCCCAATAGTTCTCTTTGGGTGGCACCATAATTCCTTTCGTGGTCATGGAGTGCTCTGCCCGTAAAGGCTACTGGTCGTAGAACGCCGTCTTTTTCCTGGGAAAGAGTAGCTCCCAGGGCTGTACCAGATGCATCTGTTGTAAGATGGAACTGTTTGTTGTAGTCTGGGTACAGCAAGATGACGTCATTGCATATAGAGTCCTTCAGGGTCTGAAATGCAGTCTCACATTCTTTTGTCCAAACAAATTTGTTCCCATTTTTGAGTAGGTTGAATAGAGGTCGACCAATTTCACTGAACCCTTTGATGAATTTTCTATAGAATTGGGCGAGTCCAGTGAATGATCGCACGTCTTTTGCGGTCTTCGGTGTGGGGAATGTCTGGATCTTGTGGACTTTGTCTGGGGATGGTTTGATACCGTCGGTGGTGACTTTCATTCCTAGGAAGTCTAGTTCCTCTAGGAAGAATTCGCACTTGGTTTTCTTCAACTTTAGTTTGCCATTTCTTAGTGCTTCGAATATGTTTCTTAAATCAATGAAATGTTGGTCTATGGTAGGTGATAAACACAAGATGTCGTCTAAGTATGGGATTGCACATTTGTACTGCAGGTTCTGTAGTATCAAGTTGACTACAGCTTGGAAAGCCTGAGCACTGCTGGCGAGTCCCATGGGCATGGTCTTGTATCTATACTTTTTGGTCCTAGTGAGAAAGGCTGTGATGTCCCTGTCGTCCTCTCTAATTGGTATCTGGAAGTACCCTTGTTGGGCATCCATTTTAGAGAACACGGCAGGTCGCATCTCACCAATCATTTCCAGGCTGTCGTCTGCTCGTGGTGATGTTAAGGCTTGGTTGATGGATTGGGAATTCACGTATCTTAAATCTGTCACTAATCTGTAACCCTGCCCGTTCTTTTTCTCTACAAGAAAACTTCTGGATGACCAGGGACCCGTTTTGGTTTCCTCCAGAATGTCCTGCTTTACCAGCTTCTGACATTCAATTTCAAGTCGTTCAGCTTTGTGCGGGGCCATTCTGAATGGGTAGAACTGTAAGGGTTTGGCGTCTGGGATCAGGTTGATTTTATGGGTGTACAGATGGGTTCTTCCAATCATATTATCTTTTCCCACGAATATGTCGTCGTATTCTTCTATTAATTGGCAAAATGTTGTGAATTGATCTTCTGTGAGGCAGTCTGGTTTTTGGAAGACATGTGATTTTTCTTTTTCTGGTTCTACGTCTATGTCCTTCCCTATGTACATGTCTTTGTCTATGTCTTGTTCGTCGTGACCTGTCGTCTCTTGCACCATATTTATATGATCTTCGTCGTCTGACATGGATTGATCCATGTCAGAGTCAGAATACTCTGAGTATGTTGGAGTTGGTACATAGAATGTTTTGTCTGACCCTGTTGATGATGCACTGTCACTGATAGTGGAGTTGTTGTCTATGTCTATGTCTATGTCTCTGTCTGTCTCCTCGGGTTGTGTGTCGTCGTAGCCTGTCGATAATATATTATTTTCTTTGTCTATGTCTGTTTTTGTATATAAGGCTACGATTTCACCCTTCTGGATTTTACAGATTCTAGATGTGATATTCAATAATATCAGTGGGTGTCTGTCTCTTTGGTCAGGTGTCACGACTGAACGTTGTACGATGTAATTTGGAAGTTTGTCTGATCTGTCAAAATTGTCTGTTATACCATTGATTTGACTGACTGAGTGGTAGCATGTGACTTGGCCTGTTATGGCCCTTTCGGAAAATGGAGGTATCGAAATGGCTCTCACTGCCCTGATTGGTTGAGATTTTGGAGTTGGGTCAGTGGAGTAATTGATTTTGCTTTTAGTCTTTGATAGAAAATCTGTTCCCAATATGATTGGTGAGGAACAATTTGGAAGAATTGCAAATTGATGGCTGAATGTTTTGCCTTGAATTTTGAATTTGATTTTGATAGCTCTTTTGATGTGACACAATGCTCCATCGGCAAGATAAACTTTGGACCTGATTCGTGAAAACTCATGAGGAACTAGTTTCGATAGAGTGGAGGCTAGACCTTCTCTCATGCAAGAGACGGTGGCTCCTGTGTCTACTAGACTGGGGATGTTGGTATCTTTGAATTGTAGATCTATATTGCCATTGACCATGTTGATAAACAAAACACTCTGCTCACCTTCTTCCATGTGTAGGTCGGGGAGTGGTGGGGGGACGACTTCCAGAGTAGCTTGGACGTCGGCAGGTCTCCCGCGCACTGGTGCCGCGTTGTGAATTGTCTGTGGGTCATGTGGCGTGATGTCGATGGGCGATGCTTTGTCTTCTGTGTTGGGGACTGTTTTGTCATCCTGATGAGGCCTATCCATAGGATGACAATCTAGTTTCCCGTCGTCTTGGTGAGGTCGTTCATCATGCTGACGAGCTGTGTCATGGTGTACTGTGGAGTGGGGTTTTGTGGCGTTGGTTGAAGTTGGAGTTGTTGTTGTTGTTGTGGCCATTGTTGTTGTTGTTGTTGTTGTTGTGGCCATTGTTGTTGTTGTTGTTGTGGTGGCTGCCATGATTGCTGTTGGGGCTGCCACCTTTGTTGTTGTTGTTGTTGGCTCTGGATGAGCTTGAAGTGATGTGGGGGTAGGGAACCCGTTTGAAGAAGGGTTATAATGTCTTTGGGTCCCCCTTTGAATCGGTGGGTGGGAGGGATGAGGCCCATTGAGCGTGCCTTCCTGATGTTGTCGACGTAGTTGATGTCGAAGTCTTCTCTCCTCCCTCTATAGTTGGGTGGTAACGCGAAGTCAGTTGGTGGAGACTGATGTGTAGGTGTAGCTGCTTGTTTGTGGTAGGTGGGTTTTGGTTTACCACCCCCCATAGCAGCTACTGTATGTTCGGTCTCCATTACTTCCTGTTGCTTCTGAAGAAGGTCTCTCAGTTTCTCATTCTCCCTGTCCTTTTCCCTTAACTGAGCAGCTATGACTGGGTCTAGGGTGCTGTTGGATAGGGATGATACCTTATGTGTGGATGTCTTCTTGTAGAGGTACGCACACCTGAGTGCTCTACAGAGGGAAGCCCATGTAGTAGGACTTTCCGCTCTGATCGCCTCTCGGTAGTCCTCGTTTAATACTGTGGCTACCTGGATGATGGCAGCTTCTATGTCCACCCCCTTGTTTTGGAAGTGGGTGTTGGCGTCCTTTAGCCATTCTTCCATGGTATGTAGGGTGGGATCAAATGGGGACAGTGTTAACAGTTTGATGTCGTTTTCGACATCCTTGAAGTGGTGGATAAGCCCCTTCTTTATAAGGTCGTAATCGTCCTGTATACTAGTGGGCTGAATACTGTACCACTCGTACGCTGGTCCAGCTAGATATACTGCACAAGTGACGTGGATGGGATGATCTTCTTGAGGGTATTTAAGCCTAACGAAACGTTCTAGGTCGGTGAACCACTTTCTGGTGCTCATCTTAATGTCTGGTTTGGAGAATTTGATTGGTTCCCGGATGGTGTATTTGTTGGCTTTTGATATGGCGCTAGCCAGGTCGCTAATGGACTTGTTGTTTCTATATTCTGCGTTGAGTCTTTCTAACTCTGCCTTGTGGGCCGCTAATTGTTCATCTAATTTTCTTGATATCCTATCGTCTAGTTCTCGTTGTCTTTCTACCTCTACCTGATCGTCTCCGGCCATGTTGACAGTGGGTTCAACACGAATGGGAGAGGTGGGTGGGGTAGCTATGTCTATAGGTATAATAGGTACAGTGTCTATAAGTGTTGTTTTAGAATGTCTTACTATGTCCTTGTAGATGCAGGAGGTGGACTTGGTGATGTGCTTGTTGTTGCTTGGTCCTTTCCTCCTGGTGGGTTGTAGACCTGATGTTGGTGCTGGTCCCTGGCTCCTAGTGTGCCTCCGTGATGATAGGTCACTGAGGGACTGGTGTCTCTGCATTAAAAAATTTCTTCATGGTCGTAGGTAGCTGAAAGTTGCCCGGTTCTCTACCACTCTGTGGCTAGGGAAAACCCTTTCCACATCAATGAGGGCGTAAAGATGAGGTGAGACGTCAGTTTCAATACTTGGTATCTTTTATTAATAATAATATTAATATCAGAGTACCAGTCACTAGGGCTCAGTATATAAGTTACTGATGGTTGCAAGATGATAAGTGATTTCCTCCTCCATCTGACCGGGGTATAAGTACAGGTGCCCGGCAGGTGGAGGGGGTGCCCCTGTGACCGGAAGTAGATGTAACAGTGGTTTTCATTGGATAATATACATTTGACATTTGATTGGATAATTATATATTCATGGCTTTAACATGTGGTGTGCGCTGGACCGCGGGTGGGGAGCCTGGGTCCAGTGCATTATGGGTAATGGATTACATAATAAGTAGCATGCACACATGGGGGCTTTGTCGCCCACCTTCCAGGTGGCCTCCAGCCGGCTCAAGTGGCTTTGGCGGTGCCATACTGATTAAGGGTGTCCAGCTTTATAGCATTGTTTTATGTGTTGACAGTTAATCCTTGAGGTCAACATATAGTTCATTTGTTTTGTGTATAGGTGACCGGTCGGTGCCTTGTCGTCTGGAGGGGCTGACCGTTACCTATTGTCCCTGGGATAAGGGTCTGCTTGTGATCTATGGATTAGTTATGCATGGGGGTTAGTTTGGCTTGGCTTAGTGAGAAATAGGTATGTCTGACGTCTAGGTGTACTTTGATGGACATATGGATTGAAAATATGTATAAAGTATTGTGCGTATTACAAATAATAATAAATATGAATATTAATAATCATAAATCATAATTATGACGTAATATGACGTAATATGACGTAATACAATTGATGAAGGTATAATAAGGGGTTTTGTGGCGTGACAAGAGATAATGGCATAAGGGCATAGAGAATTCAAGCACTATGCGGTCCTTAAAGGGTTCAGTTAGGTTAAGTTAACATATAAAATAATGAATAGGACACAGTAGCAGAAAGACCGCTGGCCACCTAGAGAGCGGACCGTATCCATATAGTACAGCCTATAGTATGTCGCATTTGGATCCTAGATGCAGTCGCGTAGGCTACTGAGTACTGTGACATTGGTCAGGTCGCCTATGTATGCGATCATCTACTAGTATATAGATACAGACGCCCAACGCCCACACTAATAGGCATGGCATGGCTCCCACGTGGCATGACGACGACCTGTACTCTGGGCCCGGGGGGGGTACTTGAATTTTTTCTGATAGGGGTGTGCGGCTGGACAAATGACAACCCTTACCCTTGCTAGGGAGCTTTTGCTTCAAAAACCAACCCTTGCTAGGGCATTTTCGGCCGAAAAATCCTTGTTTTGAAGAGGAAAAACACTAAATGTATTGTGGCGATTTGCCGTCAGATGGCGCCACCAGCATGCAGTGGCTCCATCTAGTGTTAGAACCTTGAAACTCCCGATTTCCGATTTTCGGGCATCAAAACATTGCAGATTTTGCCTTATTTCAGGGTCTTCTACTCTGTCCTGAATCCTATAAATCCCAGGGATTGTAGATAGTGGCCATATCTAAACTATCCCGAAATATGGGAACTTTCTGAGCACTCTAACCTTTGTTTTTATACCTCTTATATATGCTTGGCTAAACTTCTCAGTTTTGTTTACATGCCAAATCATAACATCACTAGTACCAGTACTAGTTTTCTTCAAATCACACTTTACATGCACATGCATCTTTACATCTTATTAGCTACTCTTATAGAGCACACATTCATACATCTTATCATGTTAAATTGACTGTGCAAACTTTATTATAAACTAGTGTATTTTGAGCTGGAGTGGGAGCACCATTTTTCTAGAGAAAGTGTGGGAATTTGGGATTTTGGCCATGCTTGCCACTCCCAGTGACAGTGCTTGATTTTAGCCTTTAGAGCACAGATTTGGCCTATTCAACATTTATTTTCCCCGTTTTTGAGACCATAGATTCTAATGCAACAACTTATTTTATCATAAATTTAGCCATTTTGTGTATTACCATTGCAAAATAGCCTCCAATCCCCCTCAGCCAATCAGGGCCCAGCTCCTCCCTGGGCCCTCCTATATAAGCCAGCTGAGGAGCAACTCAGGCAGAACCTGTTGGGCTCACACTGCAACACCATCTCCAGGCCTCCACTAGTTGGAGCATCTTCACCACCAGGCTCCACTAGTTGGAGCATCTTCACCACCAGGCTCCACTAGTTGGAGCATCTTCTCTACCTGGATCCACTGGTTGGATTCTTTTCCTGTGATCCACTGGTTGGATTCTACTTTTCTATAGTCCACTTGTTGGACTCTACCATTTCCTGTGATCCACTTGTTGGATTCTACCCTTTTTCTATAGTCCACTGGTTGGACTCTACCTTTTCCTGTGATCCACTGGTTGGACTCTACCTTTTCCTGTGATCCACTTGTTGGATTCTACCCTTTTTCTGTAGTCCACTGGTTGGACTCTACCCTTTTTTTTCTGTGGTCCACTGGTTGGACTCTACCTTCTGCTGTCATCCACTGGTTGGATAAATCTTCATCTCTAGACACCCACTTGTTGGACATTGGACGGAAGCGCTTCGCCACTGGTTGGTTGACAGTGCAGGAATAACGATTAAAACTGTTGGTTTGATGTCCCGTGCAACATACACATTTATAAGCCTACCCAAGCGGCCGAGATATATGAATTCCTAAGATATTCTTTAGAAGTCAAGACATGTCTATAGCCTACCCAAGCGGCTATATTTCCACTAAATTCATATAGCCTACCCAAGTGGCTATTTTCATTAAGATTTATATATAGCCTACCCAAGCGGCTATGTTAATTTAGACAGATAATTATATTTTGATATAGACCTTTTTACATCTACTTATATATTTTTGTGTGAACTATGACATTTTACTACCAGCAATAAAGAGTATTGAACTGTAAGTCTATTTGTTGGCATCTGTCCTTAACTCAGTGTTAACACCATCCTAGCGGTCCGAACAGTAACCTATTTTCGAGCGAGAACACAACGAGAAGTCGCGATTACCGCTACATTTATGGTGCCGTGACCAGGATGGTTAAGTCACACTGATTGAGGACATTTGAGTAACATTTAGTAGTTCATTTTCTTTTGGGGATAAAGGTTTCAGTTTGGTCTGAGGTAGTAAGTACAGACACACTTTTCCAAAGACAGATTACACAGCAGTCATGGATTTCCTGAGAAAGAGTCTCACTGCTTTTAAGAGCCTTTTTATACCCTATTCTAACTCATCTGAGACACAGCAGAACACTTCTCCTCTATCTTTGTCTAAGCCTATTGGTGAAGACAATGTCAGAGTGACCTCCAGCATCGCGTACAACCCAAGTACTCCTCCCACTGTGAACAAGATGGGCCCGAGACCGAGGTCTGGACAGCTTTCCCGAAGGAAAGATAAGCCCCCGCAGAAGAAGGCCAAGGACCCGGTACACTGCCATTGCAACTCCGAGCTGGTTGTTTTGCTACGTCACTTCCTCCACCTTGCTTTAAGTGCTCGTCTGGATAAGTCTGAGTGTGCTCGTTCGCCTAGGCATGACCCTGAGAAACCGCATCGGCGGAAATCGAGAGTCAAATGCTTTGTGTGCCAAGAGTATGGACACTACGCCAATGAGTGCACCGAGAGAAGAATAGCAAGCCATGATGACTCTGCGGAGATGATGACACTTGATTCAGATGACTGGGCGACCCTGTGCCCAGCCGACCTGCCTCTGAACTCTTAGGATGTTGGGTCAGCCCACAAGATGACGACAACTTTGGTTATGTCCTTTGAATGGTGTGATACCCATTCACTAATCAAGGGACGTGCCACCCTTCTTCACACCGATGCAACATTGCAAATGATACCGGAGGTGGTGCCATACGGAGTGCAGGACAGAGAGGAGACGGTTATCCCCTGTGCCAACAGGTCTCTAGGACATTGATGGTGCGATCACCATGGAATGGACGAAAACACTCTGGCTGGCATCCTCCCTGTTACACACTTCTGGTACTTACTCCATGAATGACCCTTTATGTTTAGTACCTTGAGATGGTTAATTTGGTAGACGACACAGACAATATAGATGGATTCTGAATGATATTTTAGAAACTGAGACTGAAAACTGGCCAACACTATTTGGACACCTATCCAGAATAAACCTAGGGAAATGTGTGGCAGAGGAGAGAAATCATCAGGTCATTGGTTTTGGCATTGTGTGCTGTCGCCAGACTTGAATAAGAGAGTAGAGTCAGTGACAGTGGCACATGTCACACACCGGCTGTCAGGGGATTACCCAGTAGGGCAGTGCTGTGTGTCACCTTTTTGCAAAAGAGAGTAGCTCAGAAAGCTGGAGTTCTGACATTGTGGGCTGTCGGGTAGAGCATTCCCAGTATGGCAGTGCTGCATGTCACTCTTTATGCAGGGAGGTGGGGGCCTCTAAGACGGTGTTTCTGACATTGTGGAACATCTGAGTTGGACTACAAGTCATGTGCAGCCTGCCAGGCGTGCCTGGATAACAGTATGCATGTCACCTTGTGCAACACCTTTCACACCCTAGTTCAGAGTAGTAGACCATTGTGGCCGAAGGAAGTCGTGGACTCAAAATCAAGTTGGGGAAGTTCATCCTACTGAAACCAACATTTTTTTGGTGCTTTTTCTTAGAGATCTATTTTTTTGTCAGTGTTTCAAAGTGCTTTTTCAAAGAGATTTATTTTTGTCAGTGTTTCAAAGAGCTTTTTCATAGAGATCTATTTTGTCGGAATTTTTCCTAGAACTTTTTCAAAGAGATTTATTTTTGTCAGTGTTTCAAAGAGCTTTTTCATAGATTTATTTTGTCAGAATCTTTCCAAAAGCTTTTAATAGAGATTTGCTTTGACAGATTCTTTCTGAGAGTTTTCTTTTTCTTTTTTTTTTTTATATAGATTTTTGTTTTATGTTTCATAGGTTATTCTTAAAATTTGGGGCCACAGATGCGGGGTCGCATCTTTTCAAGAAGGGGTCGGTGTGGCGATTTGCCGTCAGATGGCGCCACCAGCATGCAGTGGCTCCATCTAGTGTTAGAACCTTGAAACTCCCGATTTCCGATTTTCGGGCATCAAAACATTGCAGATTTTGCCTTATTTCAGGGTCTTCTACTCTGTCCTGAATCCTATAAATCCCAGGGATTGTAGATAGTGGCCATATCTAAACTATCCCGAAATATGGGAACTTTCTGAGCACTCTAACCTTTGTTTTTATACCTCTTATATATGCTTGGCTAAACTTCTCAGTTTTGTTTACATGCCAAATCATAACATCACTAGTACCAGTACTAGTTTTCTTCAAATCACACTTTACATGCACATGCATCTTTACATCTTATTAGCTACTCTTATAGAGCACACATTCATACATCTTATCATGTTAAATTGACTGTGCAAACTTTATTATAAACTAGTGTATTTTGAGCTGGAGTGGGAGCACCATTTTTCTAGAGAAAGTGTGGGAATTTGGGATTTTGGCCATGCTTGCCACTCCCAGTGACAGTGCTTGATTTTAGCCTTTAGAGCACAGATTTGGCCTATTCAACATTTATTTTCCCCGTTTTTGAGACCATAGATTCTAATGCAACAACTTATTTTATCATAAATTTAGCCATTTTGTGTATTACCATTGCAAAATAGCCTCCAATCCCCCTCAGCCAATCAGGGCCCAGCTCCTCCCTGGGCCCTCCTATATAAGCCAGCTGAGGAGCAACTCAGGCAGAACCTGTTGGGCTCTCACTGCAACACCATCTCCAGGCCTCCACTAGTTGGAGCATCTTCACCACCAGGCTCCACTAGTTGGAGCATCTTCACCACCAGGCTCCACTAGTTGGAGCATCTTCTCTACCTGGATCCACTGGTTGGATTCTTTTCCTGTGATCCACTGGTTGGATTCTACTTTTCTATAGTCCACTTGTTGGACTCTACCATTTCCTGTGATCCACTTGTTGGATTCTACCCTTTTTCTATAGTCCACTGGTTGGACTCTACCTTTTCCTGTGATCCACTGGTTGGACTCTACCTTTTCCTGTGATCCACTTGTTGGATTCTACCCTTTTTCTGTAGTCCACTGGTTGGACTCTACCCTTTTTTTTCTGTGGTCCACTGGTTGGACTCTACCTTCTGCTGTCATCCACTGGTTGGATAAATCTTCATCTCTAGACACCCACTTGTTGGACATTGGACGGAAGCGCTTCGCCACTGGTTGGTTGACAGTGCAGGAATAACGATTAAAACTGTTGGTTTGATGTCCCGTGCAACATACACATTTATAAGCCTACCCAAGCGGCCGAGATATATGAATTCCTAAGATATTCTTTAGAAGTCAAGACATGTCTATAGCCTACCCAAGCGGCTATATTTCCACTAAATTCATATAGCCTACCCAAGTGGCTATTTTCATTAAGATTTATATATAGCCTACCCAAGCGGCTATGTTAATTTAGACAGATAATTATATTTTGATATAGACCTTTTTACATCTACTTATATATTTTTGTGTGAACTATGACATTTTACTACCAGCAATAAAGAGTATTGAACTGTAAGTCTATTTGTTGGCATCTGTCCTTAACTCAGTGTTAACACCATCCTAGCGGTCCGAACAGTAACCTATTTTCGAGCGAGAACACAACGAGAAGTCGCGATTACCGCTACAGTATCATGGATGACTAATTTCACCGAGAAATTTTACCCGCGTCAGCAAAATTTCGGCAGAAAATGGACAAAAATGGGACATTTTGGTGAAAATCGGGTAATTTTGTTGGAAAAGTGACCCTTGCTAGGGACATTTTGTCGAAAGTATACCCTTGCTAGGGACATTTTTTCTCCAAAAGAGGACCCTTGCTAGGGAGATTTTGTTGAAAAACTACCCTTGCCAGCCGCACACCTGTGTATACAAAATATAATAAGAGCCCCCCCCGGGACTCTGGGTGTGGTAGCATGCTGTAACTTGCTGCATGGTTGTACCTGATTCTGGAGACATAATATGGGTTAAATTGTCTCATGTCTGCAGGGACAAATGTGTGCGTTTTATAAACGGACACGCCTGTACCCCTAACCCATTAAGGACAGCATGTTGCTAAAAGCGACATTTGGCACTGGCGAGTTCCTCGCCGGAGTAGGCCTACATCGGGTTATCATGACGACTATGTGGGGGTGTAGGGGGCCTGGATGCATTATCAACCAATCAGATAATACCCTGCTTTCACTGCAGACTCTTTAGGGTGCATTATGTAACAGCTTGTACCCACGTGACGGCTGTTATCAGTGCTTATCTCACCAGTTACAAGCTTAAGTAATGGATGCGCCCACAGGACGTCCAACTTGACCCCTAAGGGCCTGAAGGGTCGGCATGATGTTTGAATGCAGCACAAGTATTGGATTAAGGCTGTAGTCATGCACCATGACTCCAAAGGGCATAATGCACTAATGCATTACACCGTCCTTAAGGGTTAACACCTGACCCTTTTTACACCGGGCCTAACATAAACCCACAAGGAAGAGAAACCATGTACCCCTGTTACATTTAATTGATGCTTGAATTCCTCCACTATAAATGCCCATAGGTGAGGGCTATCCATGAAACACATGTGTAGGCTTTAATACCGGATATAGCCGTATAGGTATTCCCAATTACAATGGGGTTCAGGTACATATACTTTATCATTGCCCCCACTGTCCCCCCTCACCACACCCCTGTACCCCTACCTGTACCCAATGAGTATGTCACTGCTGTACCCCAACAGGGGTGCAGGTTGGTCAGTCCCTGGTCGCGGGGACTAGCCGCGTGGTGGCGCCCCCGTCGACCCCCTAGCGTCCCGCCCAGCGTCCGCCGCCTGTGGGGACATCTAGCGGAGACGCCCGGCCTCACCCGCTAGGTGTCCCCACCGTCGGACAATGTGTTTCCGGTTTTCCCTGGTCGCCATTGAAGGGCAGAATTGTTGTTGTCGGGGGAGCCTCTCTAACCGCCCTCTACTACACCAGAATCAGGCGTCTCTTGCCATGCCCTGTCGGCAGAGTGGCAGTGCGGACCTGTGGGCGTCTAGCGGCGTGGAGTAGGGCAGTGTGGAGGACGGCGGGGCGGCGCAGTGTGACGGTGCAGTGCGGCGTTACACCGGGCCGTACCCACCAACACCACCAGGCAGAGCGCCACTCGGGGCCGGCCGACTAGCGGCCACTGCGGGAACTAACTGTCGCCACCAACAGCAGCACCAGCAGCAGCAGCAGCGGCAGCAGGAGTAAGGGGAAGGTGAGTGCACCTTGGACATGTATACTGGTGAGGCACAGTGGTAGTGGGAGGGCAGATAGGTGCATGTCATCTACAAAGCCTACATATTTAATATATTAAAGCAATGTATTATACATGTAGGAACTTCAAAGGTTGTATCAATGTATAGCCAGTCGAATCAAGGGGTCTACATTGGGTTAAGACATGTCAACCCTATTTGGATTATATGGTGTTGATAATGGGTGTGGACCACTAAATTCGACACGGCGACATGGCCGTTTTTGGGCCTAGTGACATGAGGAAAAACAGAGATAGTGACATGGGACATGGCCATTTCTTAAAATCGACAGGGTGACATGGCCATTTCTTAAAATCGACAGGGCGACATGGACATTTCTTAAAATCTACATGGGAAATCAGGACCCCCCATCCAGACCCCCTTGATAAAAACACTTTATTCTGAAATATTCCAATTTAACCCTTTAAGGACAGCATGATGCATGAATGCATCCATGGCCGAGTGGTAGTAGGAGGGCAGATAGGTCTATCTCATGTAAAAAGCTTTTACATATTTAATATATAAAGCAATGTATACTAGATATAGGCACTTCAAAAGGTCGTATGTCCAGTCGAATCTGTATTATCAAAGCTAAAGGGTCTACATTTGGATTTTGAGATGTTAGGATTATTTGGTAACACCATAGGGCCTACATAAGATATAGACCGCTTTAATAACATAAGGCACTTTGAAATATAAAGTTTGCCCAAGACAATGAGATATAAAACACGATTTCCTTTTCTAAAGTGGAGAAAGGTCTCCTCTGACCAGATTACCAATATTTATGAGAAGCACTCATTTATTTTTTATTTGTCTAAGGCCTATATAACTCCTCCGTGGGGGGGGGGGAGATTTTACTATTTCATGCCCCCCCCCCCCCTCGCCGAAGGGGCCGAAGGGGCCGAAAATCCCGCCCCTCCTTTGAAGTATAGTAATGTGCGGGTTTTTTTTGGCTTAAAAGGGGCTGAGTTTTTAACGCCCCCACCCCCCCCCCCAAAGAGGGGGCAGAATCTTTTACGCCCCCCCCCCTGTAACTAATAAATGAACACTCCCTAATTTCTTTAACTTTCTTTTCAACACCTCCCGTCCCTCCCCCTTGGTGGTGACATATGTTGTGAATGTACCCACTGTACCCTCTCACGTTTAATATATTGCGAATATTGGGAAAAAGGTGTGTGGCTATGCATAAAATTATAAATGTAGACGCTATTGGTGAGAAAGCTCTATACAGTAATACTTGGCACTGTAAGTAATATAGGTCTCATTGCCAAAGAGATATAAAAGGGATTTGATTCAGAATAGCTGTCTAATCTATTGACTCTATTAGGGACTTTGATTCTATTAT
Organism: Harmothoe impar; assembly: GCA_947462335.1. Classification (NCBI taxonomy): domain Eukaryota; kingdom Metazoa; phylum Annelida; class Polychaeta; order Phyllodocida; family Polynoidae; genus Harmothoe; species Harmothoe impar. Next base: position 60,912,089 of record OX381717.1, read on the forward strand.
ACCCCTATGGGGTTAAAGACATTATCATCTTTGAGAATGTACCCAACTACAGACCACCAATTATGTTACCGATTTTTGGGACCATTTTCAGAACATAACGCCCCCCCCCTACCTACCACCAAAAAAAGAAAAACTCCACCCCCTTGTCACTGTTTCGAAAAGTACATATTGTCACTTAAACTAAAATACCCCCCCCCCCCGAGCCCCCCTTATGCCTTGCAGTCACTAGGCAGTGCAGTCTCAAGCGGAATCGCCGTCTAAACGACCGCCTACCCCTCTTATCTGCACCTGATTAGGTGGAGATAGGTATCAACTCTGTGGTTGTTCTAGACATATGATACCATGGGAGGGGGCTCAGTGGAGCTGCTAAAACTGTTTTACAATTTGCTTAAGATATTGAAGGGGAGAGGGGTTACAGTGGTTACATAGGCATGTTTGGTATCAAATTAAAGCTTACTATGATTCTTGTACAACCAGCTGGTTATGTGCAGGGATTTTCTGCAGAGGGGGAAAACAGGTTGACATACTGCCTTTGGAGATGAGGGGTAGGGGTGGGGGTGGGGGTGGTGATGACAGCACCCATTCATGATAAGCCCAGGGAGGCTCCACTTCTGAGAGATTAGAGATAACTGCCTGTATATATTGAGGACTGGCCTATGATATTGATGCATTGATATTTCTTAAAACCCAATATTGTATCAAGAGAAAATGGCTATCAACATCTCCTTGACCTCAGCTTTACAACAGTGAATTTTTTTTTCAAATACTCCCATTAGAAGCTGAATCATGCTTATGAGTCTAGGCCTAAAAAAAGTTATAAAAAATACATAGGGTCAGTAGATCACCCGTTTTTTTAATGTTGGAGAAAATGTAAGACATTTTTGGTGATTTTAACACTAAAATTGCCTTTTTTACAGAGGTTTAGAGCTCCATCATTCACATGTGGTCTTCTGGTTACTCCAGCCTCCTCCAGGCTGGGCCAGCTGATAAGGTGGTGGGGGCCATTGTGGGGTGTCAGGTTACACCGTCCGCTCAGCGGAGGGCAAATTCCCGCTTGAGACTACACTGTAGGGGTGTGAAATCTCCGCAGATATGCGGAATTCCGCATTTTCTATCTCCCAGAGGATCATTCCTGTGATTCATCTAAATGTGCTGAGAAAATGAAAAGTCATTTATAAGGGGGATGGGGGTGTAGAGTGTGGACTCTGATATTTTTGTGCTCTCTGAATGTTCACAGATTCTTTAAGTTTCTGCATCTAAACCTTTAATTTGAATGTATCTATGAATAAAAGATAGGTTTTAGGTGATTAAACAACCTTGATTGCAAAACTTATTGAATGAAAAGCATTATTTGTAATGCTGCCCGGAGACGCATAATGGTCTTCAGATGATACTGTTTTCGGCATTTCACACCCCTGGACTCAAGAATCATCCCCAAGAAGGCCCGCTGTAATTCGGCCACAAAGAGTTAATTAATAAGATATAGAAGTAATTACTTAATACTAGTAACGGGGCCGCAGGGGCGGATACAGGATTTTTGAAAAAGAGGGGCGGGCAGAAAATCCCCCTAAAAAAATCACATTCATTTTTTTTTTCCAAATTTGGGCCAAAAAGGGGTGGGGGCGCCCCTCCCCCCTAAATCCGCCCCTGTATGGCAGTAACGAGCCTGATGATGGTGATGCGTGCTGATAGCCATATAACAAGGTGTGGGTGCGGGCGTTGTGTCAGCGTCTAACTATAGTTGGGGTGTCTGCCACCAGGCGGGATGTGGCGCTGCTGTGCCGTGCGGCGGCAGCGGCCCTACACTGGCGTCCTGCGCCCCGTGTGTGGCATAGGGCCGGGTGGCACAGGCGGCCTGTGTGGTAGGGGAGGGCGGGGTGGGGACTGTCTGGGCGGTGTGTATTCACTATTGACGTGTATTGGAGCTGTGTGGCTGTGGGGTAGTGACTACTGGTGGTCTGTAGTAGCAGTGTAGTAGGAGGCCTAGTACATGGACTACGGTAGTAGCGCACCATACACTTGTGGTGTAGAAGTTAGGGGATTGACGGCAAAGAATTAGGGATGGGTATTGTTAATGTATTAAGGGAGTGATAATTTTCTAACAACATGGGGGGGGGGGGGGGTTCGCACATTTTTACACCCCCCCGCCCCCGTTGGATGGGTCAACAGTTTTTTAGTTCCCCCTCCCGTCATGGTTTGAAAATTGGCACGCACACGGGCCCTTTGAAGCATAGTATTAAACGCGCAGGCTTTTTGGCCCAAAAGTCAAAACAGGTCAATTGTTTTTTACTCCAAATGTTTTTAAACTCCCTCCCCCCAGTCAAGGGATCCAAATTCCTCTCTTGACGGGGGGGGGGCGAGGGTATGCCCTTTTTTTTAACGGAAGGTTTCAGCCCCCTTCTAAATAAATGAAGTAGTGAAGGAGGGGTTGAGGGAAGGTCGATTTTTTTTTAAAGCGGGGGTGGGGGGGGGGGGGGTCGGGACTCCTTACGGAATCCAGATACCTTAATGGCCCGTTTAAGCACAGGGATCTCAAATGAGCGCGGGAGCAGGCCAAGGACTCCCCTAACACCCAAAACCTCACTTTGAAAGGACTCGTACAAAGCACAGGTCCCTGCATGAGCACATGGGGTAACAGGGACGTGGGAATTATAACACAGCTTAAACCCGCAGATCTTACTGCACGTCCAGTAACAGTCAGAGTGCAGTCGGGACAGGTACTCAGCCCTATATATATAGGGGGCGCCGGGCCTTTAAAGGGCTATTACAGTGTTGGTTTGAGAATGAGATACCAATTTTCGGGAGGAGAGGTGGGGGACCCTGGAGGAGGGGTGGGGATCCTGGAGGAGGGGTGGGGACCCTGGAGGAGGGGTGGGGGACCCTGGAGGAGGGGTGGGGAGGACCCTGGAGCAGGGGTGGGGGACAAAAGGGGAGCGGTGGGAGAACCTGTAGGAGGGGTGGGGGACCTTGGAGGAGGGGTGGGGGACCTTGGAGGAGGGGTGGGGGGCCCTGGAGGAGGGGTGGGGGACAAAAGAGGAGAGGTGGGGGACCCTGGAGGAGGGATGGGGACCCTGGAGGAAGGGTGGGGACCCTGGAGGAAGGGTGGGGACCCTGGAGGAGGGGTAGGGGACCCTGGAGGAGGGGTGAGGGACAAAAGAGGAGAGGTGGCGACCCTGGAGGAGGGGTGGGGGACAAAAAGGGAGAGGTGGGGACCCTGGAAGAGGGATGGGGACCCTGGAGGAAGGGTGGGGATCCTGGAGGAGGGATTCAATCATTGCGAACACTGAAGGAGAGTGGCAGACACAAGGTGAAAGGTTGGGGACGGAGGGAACAATGCCCCTTTTTTACTTGTAAATAAAAATTTCGACCTCTTGACCGGGAGGAGGTAAAATATTTTGTACGCACCACATCAAAATCTATCATGATTTATAAGATAACTGTTTTGTGGACCCAGAGTTACATCCACCATGTTGTTGTTGTGTGCTGCAGGTGTGTAGGATGCCGAACCACCACTGCTGTGTGCCCGGGTGTTCGGCCGACTCACGCAAGGACACCACCCTCGACAAGTACAAGTTCCTCCAGGGTGTCACCTTCCACGCCTTCCCACGGGAACCGGACATCAAGGACCTGTGGCTCAAGGTAACTTGTGGTGATTTTTCATATCTATTGAAATAAAATCTGTTTATTTCTCTAGGTGTAGGAGACATTTATAATTTCATAATTTATATGTGCATTGACTTTGAGTCCAATATTTCACATGACCAGTTGGATGAAACAACTCTGTGCACGTGGGTCTTAATAAAGATTCACAGCGGTTGCATTTTGCTGGAAGGATGTATGACTCTAGTCTCGTATTAATCTATTGACTTTGAGTCCATGTATGGATATGCTTGTGTGCCTAACCTTTGTACAAGGCTCTACCACGATGGCCCAGTGGAGCCTCTGGGTGGAGGCAGCCATCTTGTAGGACACAAACTCTCACTCCTTTGGCGTGATTTCTCGCTCCTTTGGCGAGATTTCACAGCTTTTTTGTCCACTGGGGTCTGATGATGGCCACTTTGATACTGTACAAGACTGGCAAAACCCCGCATATCAGCCGCAGCCTGAGTTTGGAAAAATCCTATAAGCCGCCCTGGGGTTCTGACTTGCATACAAGTCACGGCTGCTATGAGAAATTTACGATAAGTCCATTTCTGTTGCTGTCAGGTGGCTCGTGGGTACTTTTCTCCTGGTTCCCTTCAAAGTTGCTGCTGCATGAATTTAGTAGTTACTGTAAAACCTCACTTATAAGCCGCTGCTTGAACGCGAATCTGATCAGTTTGGCTTATAGGTTTTTGCTACAATGGTACAGTACGAACGGCACCTTAATCAGATCGTCAGTGCGGCTCATAGGATCGGCCCGAAGTCGGGGTGCAGCTAATACGAGAGTTAGGCTTATACGCGAGGTTTTATGGTAGTAGCCGGTAGTTCCAGTTTAGTAGTTAGTAGTTGCAGTTGTTCATAAGTTTAGTAGTCAGTAGTTCCAGTTGCTGCCACCAGGTGTGTGACATGTCGTGTTGTGCTTCCAGTTGATGCAGAGACCTGACTACATCCCTAACCGCTACTCCCGCGTCTGTTCTCTACACTTTGCGGACAAGGTCGGCCCGACCGCCAACAACCCTTGTCCAACTGTCTTTGCCTACAATGGCTTCTCCAAAGAGGTAAGGTATTTCCTAGTCCAGCATTCTGTGATGTAGCATGTTAGGGGGCGACAAATTCTTCAAAGGATAATTTATCCTTTGAAGATGAATCACATATTTCCAGTAAACTGACCTCACTGAGTGCAAACAAGGCTGGTCCTACTATTTTTACAATATTCAATCATTTCCATACTGTAACCGTAGATAATTTTACTAGCATAATCTTTCGTGAATTTACCAAAAAAATACCATTTGGTGTAAACCGGTATTTAGATTCGGAGATTTTCGAATTAAGATACTCTAAACAAAAGCTCCTGTGTATGATTATGATTCAAATTAAAAAAAAATTGCAGAAATGATGGAATACGGGAATTTCTCATGTCCATGAAATTCACGAAAATATGCACAGTGTGAAATAAAATATTTTTTACATTATTTTGAGTACTACAATTTACAATTAACATTTCTCCTATATATGAATAGAAATAAATAACCCAGTATAATATAACCTGTGCTCTCCAGGTACCTCCGGAGCTCATACCCCAGGTGGCGGAGGTCTCTGCCCGGTTCCACCAGCGGGAGTCGCTACGCACCCCCCGTGTGGTCGTCCTGGACCCCCGTAACCAGGCAACCCCCCAGCGCACCATGACCATGACCCCACCAAGGGTCATGACCTTGACCCCACCCAGGGTCATGATGGCACAGACACAGAGGATGGTGACCACACAAGCAGTCACAGAGCCCAGACCTAAAGCGGCGCGTCTAGACTCCCCCCACGGGGCGGTGTCAGTGGAGGTACAGCGGAGTAAAGAGGTGGCAGAGGCGCGACGCGAGGTGATGTCCATCGCTGACAGACGCAGACACCAACAGGAGGAGCTAAAGCGGGTCCAAGCCGAGATAGTCGCTAAGGCTGCAGCCAACGCGCAACTCCTGGCCTCCATAGTAAGTTCTATGTCATTTATCTACTGTAAATTCCCGCGTACTACCCGCGGGTTGTACGCGAACCAAACACAGCTTTCATTTGATACCAAACATGCCTATATAGGGTGCGGGTTATACGAGGGTTTTTATTATTATAGAACAGTACTAAAATATGAATTTTCAGATCCAAAAACGGGTTATAGGCTTCTCCTAAGTTAGGGGTGTGGGTTATACGCGAGATGCGGGTTATACGCGGGAATTTACGGTAGTTGATAGTTTGTTGATATTTTACTGATTTGTCATTGAGAGTAACAGCTAAGTGACAATTAACTGTAGGACTATATATTCCAAGTAGTGACAGAAGCTGTTAAAATTGGCTGTTGATACTGCCTTTTGACAGCAGCAATTGAGTGTGACAATTTACTAATGAAGACAGTTGGTACTGGCTGTTGACAGTGACATTCATTGACAGTGTCCATTGACAGTGAATGACTCTTGACAGTAACTCCTGAACCTCAATTCTGACCATTTACAAATGACATCGACAGTTAACAATAGGATCTGAAATGACAGTTGTTACTAGCTGTTGACAGTTGTTGATGACAGTGACACTGGCATTTCAAAAGTGACTATTGACAGTATTTATTGATTGTGACAGTTGGCCCTGTGCATTGACTTTGATTTTCTACAACCAATCCCACTAGTGACTGACAGTTTATATATTGACCCTTGAAATGAACACTTTGACATCATTTAAGTTACTTTTGATAAGCTGACCTTTTTTGGGGACTTTAGGCCTGATTCAGCTTATAGCATTGTCTCAAAGTGGAGGGGTCAGCTTATAAGGGAGCTCTTTTCTCAAGTAAATCATAGTTTAAGCATGATTAAATGGGTTTAAATTCCTCTGAAAGTGTGGGGTCGGCTTATGAGGGAGGTCGGCTTATCAGAGAGGTCTTACGGTGTGTGACCAATAAAAATGTCAAACTCAAACTGAAAATTCTTTCAGCACGAGGCGGAGCGGTCAGGACAGATCCAGCTGATAGACGAGGCTGACATCAAGGCTATCCAGGACGCGGCGGGGGGCGGGGGAGGGGAGGAGCCGTCCGACTCAGACCTCAACAATCCGTACCGCTTTATAAACGAGAACACGGACCTCATGTGGGACGTGGCCACTGTCCCCGACAACGTGCGCAGCTCCGGACAGGTGGGTTGCGGCTTTAATAGGCCAGAAAAAAGTTGTGTTTTGATGCTCAGTATCCCGGCTGACCCTAATTTCGAAAACATTTTTTTGAATTTTTACTAAAATGTTTTTCCCCTAAAACTTGGGAAAAAGAATTTTTTTTTCCTGAGGGAAAAATCTCTTTTTAAATTTTACAAATATATTTTCTGGCTAACGATGAAAAATATGGTGCGGGAAATCCGTAGACCAACTTTTTTTTTTGGTGTGGCCTTTCCTATTAATTTTGGCCAGAACACAACTTTTCTATAGACTTGGAATACTTTGTAATGCTTCTTTTCATTTAACTTAGGGAGGAGGGAGATGTGGCAGGGATGTTAGGCTCCAACCATGTAAATTTATTGTGCATCTTCTTCCTTGAGTCAATTTATCCAATCGAAATCAATATTTATGTTAGGTGTGTAGCATAAAGGGATATATTAGTTGTTTATCACATTATATGATGGGTTTGAGGAACTATTTTAATTAGTCTTATATTGAGAATTGCTACACATGCCCTTTTATCTATATTTTAGTGGTAATTCTTTCTTTAATGAGTAATCTCTTTAATATGTTCCTGTCCCAAGCTTACTGTATATTGATAGTTGTATATTAATAGTTATATATTGATAGCTATATATTGATAGCTATATATTGATAGCTACATATTGCTAGTTACATATTTATAGTTATATATTGATAGTCATTTATTGATAGTTATATGATAGTTATATATTGATAGTTATTTATTGATAGTTATACATTGGTAGCTATGTGTTGATGGTTATATATTGATAGTTATATATTGATAGCTATATATTGATAGTTATATATTGATATTTATATACTGATAGCTTATTTGTGTAACTGCTGCAGGTGATTAAGAAGGTGGAGGGGGAGGAGGGTGGTTGGGAGGTTCTCCCGGACACCCCGGCTAGCATGCCCACAGCCACCGCCACGCACACAGCCACGCACACAGCCACGCACACAGCCACGCACACACCGGCCGCGGGGGGCAAGAAGCGCCGACATGAGGAGGTAGATCCGGACATAGAACGGGACCCGGAGGAGGATCCGGAGGAAGACGATGAAGACGAGGACGAGAGCTCGTCCGAGGAGGAGGAGGAGGAGGACAGTGGGGAGGGGGGACCAGGTACCCCCAGCAAGAAGAAGAATGAGCCTCTCAAAGATGCTGTAAGTTATCTCCACTTTAGTAAGTATCATGTATACACCCTCTTAAGCCTCATGTCACAGAGAACAGTCACCGTAATGTAAATCCTGAAGCAGTCACTATATCTTAATATAGAAATAATAATGGCGGAGGGGAATTCCATTCGTACACCCATGCATATATGTACAGGTTGTGAGCTTCCCCTCCTGAGAACAGGACACTTCACACTTGACTCTGGTATAACATCTGTACAATAGGAGTGTCATTGACATCCAATTTATTTCGATGCCCACTATCACTATTTTGGTGTCGATATTGCGATTATATCGATTTATTTCAATACAAAAGAACAGTTCCCCATACCCTCTAACAATTGCAACATTCTTGAAGAACATGCTAACACCTTTGTATAAATCAACTGGATTTTAGTTTTATGGAAATCGTATCACATAAGACTAAATTCTACTTTAAGAAAATCCGTTTCTAAATGTTCATGACAGTCTACTGATGGTGATTCTTTCGGGAAAATGGACATAAAATTGGTTCCAGTGGAAATATTTACAAATTCTTTCAGTTTTGGAAAGATGAGATCTGCGGCTATCTGTAAACATAAGGGTGTATCGATATAACGATTTTGTCGATGCGATAATCGGAATTTCGGAAATATCGGTGTATCGATTCAAGGGGTATCGATGACACTCCTACTGTACAATGGTTCTACAGTAGAGCTTAAAGACTACTTGAAGACTCCTTCATTCATAAGAAAGTACCCACAAATAGGTTACTTTCAACTTCTTGTCACAATGTTTTATTTAAAGTTAGCTTTCTTAAAAGTCTTTAGATACATCAGTAAATGCACAACAAAGATGGTTATTTTTTTCAAATTGTCAGCTGAAAGCAGTGATAAGTTTACATGTGTGCTACAATGGATGTGCTAGAAAGAACTTATTTTTATGAGGCCTGGAAAAATCGTGTGAGTAATTGTAAGTCAGGCTGTTGGCAAAGGAGTAGGGTGGGATGTCGACGTTGAATCTTATCATGTATATATTTGTTTTCCAGGACCTAATGGCAGTGGTTGCAAAGGCAGAGGCACTAGAAGAAGAATTGGTAAGTTGTTGTACAATCATCCCCTCCATTACTCATAGGCCTACATAATGGGAGTGATCATCTTTGTTAACAAATGATCACTCCCTTACTAGTGGGAAGCACAGAGTTGTCTCCAGCCAATACATCTTTCATACAAGGTTCATTGCCATGTTATTTATATAAAGATTTGGGATGTTGGGCAAGGGAGGAAACTTGCCATCAATCATCTGGTCATAAAAGTATTCTCTAGTCCTAAATACCAAAATAAGTGAATACATGTAAATAAGCATTATCAATTTATGGAACTGCTAATAAATACATCTGGGTTGGTAAACAGGATATAAGATAAGTTATCAGTTAGTGGTAGTGAGTAAAAGTGAGAAAGAAATGCTTGTAAATGTGGTAGACAGTACTATAGGCTACATAGCCAGAGACCTGAGATGACAATACCCGTGCTGCCACCTTCTGTGAAAGCTAAGAACGATATGGTTTTAGTGGGTTACACTTTGCACCTTTTGTGCTTGGGGAGTTTTGGCTTCCTGTAGTGAAAGACAAGACATTTTCAAGGTCACTCCAGTAAAGAACCTTTCAATCTTCACAGGACTTAAATGTTTACTTGCTAAGTACCCAACATGGTGTCAGAAGTGGGATATTTTAATTGACTTAGTGTAAAGCATCCATTGACTGATATCCTACCTATTTTATTTCAGACCGAGCAGATGATGCGGCCACCATTACTGAATGAGACGTCAGACATCACCCGACTCCGGGAGCGGCTCACCCTGCGCGGCCCCCACCACAACTACCTCCCCAAACCACGCTGCAAGTTCTGCAACCTCTTCTTCCAGTCCATCGACTCTCTCCTCGGCCACCTGTACCGCCACACCGACCGCCCCTACCAGTGCGTGGAGTGTGGCGCCACCTTCAGGAAGGCCGAGGAACTAGAGACGCACATCGAGGTGCACCTGCACCGTGAGGCGGAGACGTCTCACTACTACCGGGTGTTGGGGACTAAACACGGCATCCTGGAGTGCCCCGTGGAGGGGTGTAGCTGGCATAGCGGGGGGTGGATCCGGGTGTTTGCCGCCCATATAAGGCAGCACAACAAGGGCTGCTGCGTGCTGTGTGGGGAGGGCGTCCATGGCAGCAGCGAGCCCTTCTTCATGAAGCACATCAAGAAACACATGTCCTGGACGTCTCGCTTAAAGTGTCCGCTGTGTCCGCAATCCAAGCAGGCCCTCCCACGGAAGACGTTAGAGAACCATGTCAAGATGCACCACGCCGCGGAGATCAAACCCTGGGCCTGCTACCACTGTGACAACCACAAGGTCATACCCAAGTTCCATGACCTTGACCTACATCTGCTCAAGGTGCACAGCTCCAACCCGTATGAGTGTCAGTATTGTGGCGCCGCCTACCCGAGTCTCTACGGACTCCGCTGCCATGCAAGGAAACACCACAAACGGGGGAAGGAGCATGACACAAAGTACGAATGGGTCGAGGTGATTCACAAACAAAACGCGACTAAAGAATCGAAGCTTCCGTCGACGCGTAAGTCTAACCAGTACCAGAAGATCAGCATGATGCCTCAGACGGGGGACCGACAGATGCACAACCAGCAACAACTGGGGTCGGTCATGTCCCTCTTCACCAGCCCCTTACCCAAGTCTGCCACCCCCCCGGGGAACCTCCTCACCCCCGACAAGAACCCGGGACACATCCTGACGGTGCCCCAGGTCAAGGGGCACCACGGGGGGCACCCGGTCAAGGTGGGGCACCCCTCACAGAAGGTCATCACCACAGGGACACCTACAGAGGGCTCCCAGCAGCACTACATGAGGAAGTACAAGCCGCAGAAGGTGATGGTCATGCAGAAAGACGGCACGGCTATCGAGAAGACGCTGCTGCTACCTGTGGAGGAGGGGCAGCGTGTGGGGCAGGGGCAGCGTGTGGGGCAGGGGCAGCATGTGGGGCAGGGGCAGCGGGTGGGGCAGGGGGAGGGGGGCACACAGGGGGGACCCCCCGGGGCTACCATGGGACCCACCGGGGCTACCATCACCCTGGGGGGCAGTGTTAAAGCACCACCCACCATCATGAAGGTCCCCATGCCGCCCGGATTCAAACTGGGACAATCGGGTAATATCCCGCTACCACCCGGGTTCAGACTGGCCAACCCTGGAGGAGGGGGCACCATGCGCCTGGCATCCCCTGGTGGAGGAACCATGCGACTTGCCGCCCCTGGAGGGGGCACTATGAGATTAGTGTCGCCCGGAGCTATGAAAGGAATGATACCAGCGGGAATGAAGATAGTTCAACAACCGCCACGCACACCGCCCAAACCACCCCCGAAGCCACCATCGACACCCACCACCAAACCCCAGCCCAGTTCCTCGTCCGGCATTCCGCAGCTGTCCCTCGCGGACCTGGCGAGCGGCAACATCCCGGGCGGGCTGGACATGGTGGACGAGTCGATCCTGGAGAGCCTTGGCATTAGCAGTCAGGACCTCGAGCAGCTCGGTCCCAGCGCCGAGAGCGATGAGAACCTCGGCTTCACCATAACAGAAGTACGAGGGGACATTGACTTTGGCGCACTCCCCGACGACGGCAGCAACACGGAGGGTGGAGAGCTGGAAGCTAAGGGTGTCGTGCCTTCTTTAATGGAGGATAAGGAGGACAAGGCAGTGCGGCGGGTACGCTGCCCGTACAAGTCCTGTAACGAGTCCTATGACACAGCCGTTGGCTTCTGGCGCAACCACTACCTCAAGAATCACTTCAAGCGGAGTGATCTGTACGAGTTCATGTGCCGCGACTGCGGGGAGTTGTTTGCTAATTGGGACTGGCCGCCGGAGCGTCACGACTGCAACAAGCCACGGTGGGCGTGTATATGCGCCGATTGTGGGGACATCTTTGAGAACCAGCGCCATAAGAGCGCCCACTTCCCGGACTGTATTACCTTCCAGAAGTACACCCCGGCTAAAGCTGCCACTGTTATAACGGCCTGCACCTGTCTGTACTGCCACACCACCTTAAAGTCGGTCACGGAGCTCTGTAACCACCTCCGGGTGGCGCACGTCTCACGCCGCTTTAACTCCCTCAGCATCTACTGCTCCCACTGCCCCGACTTCCCCACCTTCCCCAAGCCGGACGCGCTCTGGGCGCACTACAAGACCCAGCACGCCGCCTGGTGGGGCAAGCAGCCCGTGTGGGTGTGCACCAAGTGTGGGGAGACGCACGAGACAGAGTACGACCTCACCAAGCACGCTGTGTACACGCACGCTGAGGAGGTCACGCCACACTTCTTCTGTAACCAGTGTCCGTATGTGTTTGGGCAGCGCTGTCTGTTTGACATGCACCGGCAGATCGCACACAAGGACTGAGACTAACTAGGGCTCCTAATAAGGACTGAGCCGTAACTAGGGCTCCTAATAAGGACTAAGCCGTAACTAGGGCTCCTAATAAGGACTGAGCCGTAACTAGGGCTCCTAATAAGGACTAAGCCGTAACTAGGGCTCCTAATAAGGACTAAGCCGTAACTAGGGCTCCTAATAAGGACTGAGCCGTAACTAGGGCTCCTAATAAGGACTGAGCCGTAACTAGGGCTCCTAATAAGGACTGAGCCATAACTAGGGCTCCTAATAAGGACTGAGCGGTAACTAGGGCTCCTAATAAGGTCTGAGCGGTAACTAGGGCTCCTAATAAGGTCTGAGCGGTAACTAGGGCTCCTAATAAGGTCTGAGCGGTAACTAGGGCTCCTAATAAGGACTGAGCGGTAACTAGGGCTCCTAATAAGGACTGAGCGGTAACTAGGGCTCCTAATAAGGACTGAGCCGTAACTAGGGCCCCTTTTAAGGACTGAGCCATAACTAGGGCTCCTAATAAGGACTGAGCCATAACTAGGGCTCCTAATAAGGACTAAGCCGTAACTAGGGCTCCTAATGAGGACTAAGCCGTAACTAGGGCTCCTAATAAAGACTGAGCCGTAACTAGGGCCCCTTTTAAGGACTGAGCCGTAACTAGGGCTCCTAATAAGGACTGAGCCGTAACTAGGGCTCCTAATAAGGACTGAGCCGTAACTAGGGCTCCTAATAAGGACTGAGCGGTAACTAGGGCTCCTAATAAGGACTAAGCCGTAACTAGGGCTCCTAATGAGGACTGAACCGTAACTAGGGGCTCAAGACCTTAGGGCATGCTAGAGGATGCAGAGTGGCCATTTGCTAACGGAAGGGACTTGGAGATTTGGAGGTCCAGGTGTGTGAAAGATCTAAACCCCCTTTCCTGTTATCATAACATCCCTTCCGTTATTTTAAAGAGAAAAGAACCTCTTATATCTGGGTAGCGGGACTCCTAATGTGTGCGGCCATTGCTTGATCTGGTACCAGTGAGAAAAACACTGATAGCAGTTATCACAATGGGTACCAGTTCTTACATAATGCACCCTAAGAATTCTGCAGTGAATGCAGGGAATTATCTCATTGGTTGATAATAGGGACAGGCATATGCTAGTTGTACCCTTAATTAATACAGACTTCTGGATTATGTGGATGATGTAGGGCTGATATACTGGTGTCTCTCTCCATGTCTCATGTGTGTGAGACCAGGATCTCATTATAAGTACAGTCATACTGCCGGAGTAACGCAGTGGCGGGAAGTTAGGTCCCTGCAGTTATAGTCACCTTGTGATTCCACCGATAAACTTTTGCATTGCTTTTTATTGGAACTGACAATTTATCTTTTTATGGAGAGTTATATTATTTTATTCCTGAATAGAAATACTCTAGTGTTTATGAAATGGACATACTTATATTGACGGCTTCTAAAGTGTTCACTGTGCATATCCTTTATATGTTTAAGAAATTATATAGATAATGCTCTATAAATGTGCAGAATATGTGATGGAAGTAGTCTCTGGTGAGCCAGATAGACTTCATATCATTCATAGCTGGCTTAAAAACCACCAAACTGAGATTTGATTTAGTACCTGCATATAATACCCCAATAAATAATGTTCCCAATGAAATTATTGGTAGCATAGTAGTCTGAAAGGATTATCTCTTCTTGGTAAACATAACCATTGTCTTTAGGCTACAGGCTAAAACAATGTAAAAGCAGCTTTTTCTATGAAGTGCCCTGTCTTATGTGTTATTCGCCGAGATTAGAAGAGTCTTGAATTATATCTTATGCACTAAATCCTGGTGTCACATGAAGTACAGTCTCGTATAGCGAGGGTAATTAAGCCTTCACATGTTTAAACGCCGGGGGTTTAAAGAGGACGGTATGGTATGTAGACGGCTACCGTAAAACCTCGCGTAGAAGCCGCGGCTAGTACGCGAGTCAGATCGGCGGTGCGGCTTATAGGATCGGCCCAGAGTCAGGGTGCGGCGTATACGCACGTTTTTGCCACTATGGTACAGTTCTAAAATCGGCACATTCAGATCGCCAGTGCGGCTTATAGGATCGGCCCAAACTTGGCGTGCGGCTTATACGCGAGTTAGGCTTATACGCGGGGTTTTAGGGTATTCGGGTCTCACAGCAGTAAATACATGTCATGAAGTGGCTCCCAACTGTGGCTGTAAATGTGGGTAGTAGTGTACATAGATAGACAAATGCCAACACCCACTGGTACTGTCTGACATATTTCATGAGTAGGGGTTGGGGCAGTATCCCACGAAGCTGCAGGTTGAGTGGAATACCACCCCAACCCCCACTCGTGAAATACAACAGAGACGGTATCAGTGATGCTGGCATTTGTATTTATTTTTTGATTTGAAGCCATTAAATGAAGGAAAGGCTTTTTCTTAGCCCATTGAATACGGCCAGATTGTATTCAACGAGGACCATTGAATACGCTTCCTATACTAAAGCATAGTAAATCTTGTATCTGAAAAAAAAGTGTCATACCTGATATCACCTGCCCTAGTATACAAGGGGAATGGCTGTGCTTCACATGGTTAATAGAACTGCCCATAACTATAGGTGTTATATCTAGAGGTGTTATGTATGAAAAAGTATCTATTCCGGGATCAAATATTATCCAGGTGTAGAAACTAAAGGACCCTACATCTGTATTGCGTCAATTTGAGAAAGATAAATGATGTTAATATTTTAAATGAATAATTTGAATTTATAACTGTATAACTGAAGAGTAGGTGACTGCTATAGGTGAGGTTAGATACAACAGAAGGCTATATTTGTGTACAGAAGCTGCTTTTTATTGGGTCACATTCTGGCTTGTTTAAGCGCCGGGTCACTGAATGAGTGCTAAAAGGAATGATAGGAGAATGAAAATAATAAATACACTATAAATGAAGACCGTCTCTTGTATGAGTGCTGCACACACGGGGTAAAACTTGCTACAACTTAAAAGCACCCAGGTGTTAAAACAAGCCAATAAGGTTATAAGCTAGGCTAAGAATTTATAATTTGTAAGTACTGGGATCATACTTATGTACATTTGAGATGAATATAATCTCCCAGTATGGGCAGTCAATATATCTGCAGTGCAGGATGCAGTAAATCAACTTGTACAGGGCAAGGCTCTTATAATACAATAATGATACAGGGTCAACTGTAATAATGTATACTACCTGTGAGTCTATAATGGTAATGCTGTCTCATCCTACTGAGGTCTCAGCCCAGCTATGGCACATGTATAATGTATAATGTATAATCCCAGAGACAGATCTGCTTGTACAGCCCTTAAACAATTCATGAACTGAAGTCAATCACATAGTCACACTTGTATCCTACGTTAGACATGAAATTATTCATGATGAGCATTTTATAGAAATATGGATTGTTTCTTTATTTTCAAAATGCATGACAATTTGTATATGATTCCACAGTCTGCATAGCGGCCATGTTTTGTAATGTCATAATAATGTGCTGACTCATGCATCATGTGCATCATGTGCATCATGACTCATGCATCATGTACCAGCAGCTACAGAAATAAACACGTCATCACACACCCACCACTCATGGTTCTATGTACAACAGTTAAATAAAGAAATTTATTTTTGACAAGAGCTAAGGATAAGAACTCCCTGCAGGGTGCAACCACTTCTAATGACGGTCAGGTCGTCGGACCGTGACGTCATCAGGAACACCATTGCTTGGCAACAGTCACTTGTTGTCTCAGTAGCTAAGTTACATGACAACTGTCACTATGGGATCAACAATCCTTAGTAACACGCCCCAAAACAAAAAGAAAAAAAAAAAAAAAGTTAAATAAAGAAATATTATGAGAAATTGATTCATAAAAAAATAAAATAAAAAGTTAACTTTTAATGTCTATATAGTACATCAATATGTCTTGTCTATAACAAATGAAAAGCAACAACAAAATACTATGGTGTATGCTAATTGCTATTGATTTCATTAAGGCTACCTTAAAACCTTGCGTAGAAGCAGCAGCTTGTACGCGAGTCAGATTGTGCAGATCCGCACACAGTGGGGGTGTGGCTTATACAAGAGTTTTTAGATGTATACTACAGTACTAAACTCACCAGAATCAGACTCCCCGTTTGACCTATATGATTCTTCTAGGTTAGGAAGGGGGGGGGGGGGGCTTATACACGTGGTTTTATGGTAGCCCCCCCCCAAAAAAAAAAAAAACCCAACAAAAACAATAGATAAATTTGAAAAAAAACAAAAACAACCCTGCCTATAGTAGACTTGCATTGTAATGGTCACAGGCATTGCACCAATGAGTTCCGTATTCTGGCACTGGGTGGCAGTAGTGTTTCTGTCTGCCACCAGCTCCTAGTGCTGCCCGTCACCTACACACACTGCTCCCACACCACGCGCACCAACTGACCTTTGTCTCCAAGCAGAGTCCTAGTCCTACCGCCTGGTAGAACAGTGTGGGCCACTCTGACTGCTACACTTGGCTACCTGTGCTACCTGTGTACAGACCCCTGTCCCTTCCTTGCTCCCCACAGTGTTGTAGGTATGCAGGGCATGTGCTTTGAGGACCGCAGCAATGTTGACACAAAGCAGAGGGGGGACTTTGCTAAATGTGGGTATATCTCCAGTTTAATGCAAAATTGTGTGTTCTACATCCCAGTAATATTATCTTTTATGCAAATCCATTAGATTATGGCATTTTAATGCATTCAAATGCATGCATTTTCACCAGAATGCTATGCTCAAAGCAGAGGGGGAACATAGAGTTGACTACCCTGTTTCTGTGAACAGAAACACCTGACCTCCCCCCCGAGGTTTAGCTCAGTGGTGGCCCGTGTCCCAGACCCAGGGTCCCAGTCACACACCTCTCACACACCTCCTACCCTACCACTGCTGAGTCTCCCAGGAGTTGGCGAGGCCGACAGAGGAGGAGGGGGGGGGGGGGGGAAGAGATCAGATATTAATCTGCAGGGGTCCATACACGAATTGTGATACTCTCTGAGGAGAGCATTTTGCAGTCAGGTCTATTATCTCCAGGGTTGCCTGCCCATCATAAATGATCAACACAGACAATGGAGGACATTGTTAATCAGTCCAGCTTCTTCCTAATGGGCTTATAAAAGGGTTGTGGAACTGGTATTAGGTGACAGTATCTAATGTTAATGAGATACACCTCTTATGGGATATTAGCAGCACCCAGCGTGTAGGCTCGCCTTCAGATGGGAGATTCACTCTACCATTGCCAGCCACACTAGAGTCTGTCTACTATCTGTAGGCGAGCCCCCACACTGGGAGGTAGGGATGCCTCCTGATAGCTGTTGTCCCCGGCTGTTGTCTCATTACACCAGTCTAGAACCCGGGGGGGGGTACTCAATTTTTTTTGACACGGGTGTGCGGCTGGCCCTTTGACAACCCTTACCCTTGGTGAGGGTGATTTTGGTCAGAAGTGACCCTTGGTGAGGGGGATTTTGGGCAAAAGTGACCCTTGCTGAGGGGGATTTTGGACAAAAGTGTCTAGGTTTTAGCAATTTTCCCCGAGGTTTCGACCTTGATGTAAGAATATTGGTCAAAAGTGACCCTTGTTGCGAAGAATTTTGGCAAATGTGACCCTTTTTGGGGGGATTTTGTTGAAATCTCCGAAAAGTGACCCTTGGTGAGGGGGATTTTGGTGAAAATTGACCCTTGGTGAGGGGGATTTTGGTGAAAAGCAGACCCTTGGTGAGGGGGATTTTGCTCAAAAAGTGCCCTTCCCAGTCGCATACCTGTGTATACAAAATATATGAAGTGCCCCCCCCTGACAGATAAATGTCTCCTGGTCTGATATGACTGACCCCAAGACTTTATAACCGCCTTACACTGAGACTGGTACACCCCCTAGAGTTGAATCAATGTGTGGGCCTCGCCAAGTTCTGGGAGATTAACTTTACCGATTGTGGCTCTGTGCCAGACCGCTTACAGTGTTAGACGACGGCCAAATGGTAGAGGGAGGTGTGGACTAGCTAGAATGGGGGGTAGGCCCTAGAAGGTGGGTGGGGGGGGGGGGGTGTAGGGCCCTAGGGATAGTGAAACGGGAGGGTAGGGCCCTAGGGGGAGTGAAGGGAGGGTAAGGGGAGTGAGGGGAGGGGAGGGAGGGGAGGGTAGGGCCCTAGGGGGAGAGGTGGGGGGGAGAGCCCTAGGCGGAGCGAGGGGTAGGGTAGGGCCCTAGGGGGAGTGAGGGGAGGGTAGGGCCCTAGGGGGAGTGAGGGGGAGGGTTGTGTTCTAGGGGAATGAGGTGGGAGGGTAGGGTCCTAGGGAGAGTGAGGTGGGAGGGTAGGGCCCTAGGGGGGAGTGAGGGGAGGGTAGGGCCCTAGGGGGAGTGAGGGGAGGGTAGGGCCCTAGGGGGGGTGAGGGGAGGGTAGGGCCCTAGGGGGTGAGGGGAGGATAGGGCCCTAGGGGAGTGAGAGGCGGATAGGCCCCTAGTGGGGTTAGGGGAGGGTAGGGCCCTAGGGGGAGTGAGAAGGGAGAGTAGGGCCCCAGGAGGAGTGAGAGGAGGATAGGGCCCTAGTGGGGTTAGGGGAGGGTAGGGCCCTAGGGGGAGTGAGGTGGGAGGGTAGGGCCCTAGGGCGGAGTGAGGGTAGGGTAGGCGGAGTGATAAGGTAGGGTAGCGCCCTAGGGGGAGTGAGGGGGAGGGTAGGGCCCTACACTACTCTGACATACCATACCCTACCCAGCTAACAAAAAAACGTTATTTTACGTCAAAATAACGTTCTAGAATTGTATATAACGTTATGCCATAGTGAGGAGCCTTAGAGAAACGTTATATAACGTTAAATAACGTTACAAAATGTTGTATAACGTTTTTTGTTTACTGGGTACCCTGTCCTACCTGAATCAATCATACCCTAGCCTGTCATACCTTATATTGCCCTACAATGCCCTGAAATACCTTAACCGAGACGTTCCTGTCGTACTTTATGCAGTTTTATCTTAAGGTACCTCAGGTGTCTGCCCCCTACTTTGTCTTTATGAAGGTACCGTGGAGGTCCTGTCCCTACTTTGTCTTTATGAAGGTACCGTGGAGGTCCTGTCCCTACTTTGTCTTTATGAAGGTACCGTGGAGGTCCTGTCCCTACTTTGTCTTTATGAAGGTACCGTGGAGGTCCTGTCCCTACTTTGTCTTTATGAAGGTACCGTGGAGGTCCTGTCCCTACTTTGTCTTTATGAAGGTACCGTGGAGGTCCTGTCCCTACTTTGTCTTTATGAAGGTACCGTGGAGGTCCTGTCCTATCTTGACGGCTGCCTCTGCACGGCCTAACTCCTGCATGCTGGCTGCGTCCAGTACCAGGAGGTAGGCTGACCGGTCCGCTCCTATTGTCAGGACTGTTGCCAGAAGTACGCCTGGGTGGAAAAAATCAACATGGCTTAAAGTGGCATTCTCACTGAGCGTTTCCCACTCACAATTCTAGTACTGTTCTAGTCTGCTATGTGGTAAGTGCGAGTGGTGAGAATGCCCCTTTAAGTATATCAAAGAGACAATAAAGATGTTAGAATGGCTGGAATCCACTGAGATGGGCCTCAGTGGATAATAGGCTACAACTAAGTCAAAATGCATCAATTAATTCAACTGTAGATACAATCGGGAAAAACATTAAAAACAGGGAATTTGTAGTTAAGACTTCCTAGAATAAATATTTCTATTACATCCCCATCGCGTAAAAAAAAGAATAAGAGTTGGTTTCCGTTAACAGGAAAAAATAAGGTAGCATATCTATTTTTTAATGCCAAAAAATAGATTTAAATGTTTACCGTCATCTTCGTCTTTGGCGTCAGGAGCTGCAACAAAGATGGGTTCAGAACAGAAGACGTTGTGTTCAGACCATGTCTTTATCTCACGGGTCTTCACGTCCAACTTGGCAATCTGTTACAATGTAGTTACAGCTGGGCCGTCAGGGAATAAGTTCAGCATTTTCCATACATAGACTTAAATAACTGTTCCCCCAGAGGGCAGCAGTGCTTGGACAGGGGACCATGAGCATTGTCCAGCTACAACATATTCACCCTATCTTGTGCCTGTAAGAGCTGAGCTCCCAGCCCTTAAGAGCCCTCTTGTGAATGAAAACTGAATTATATCCAAAAGTGCTTTTGGCCTCGCTTCAACCATGACGGTCAAGCTTTAAATAATGCTAAATGTAGTAGGTACAGGAACATTAGATATATGTGATGCTTCTCAATCTGAGAAAAGGGAGAACATCAGAAACAAACATATTGGAATATTAGAAGGAATTTCGTAAAAAAAAGAAAATGTCCTCGTTGCCCTGTTATACTTACTTGTTGTAGCCATCACATTACCCACCACACACTTCTCTGTCAATTTCTACCCTGCCCAACCCTACCGTGTCATACCTAGCTACCATAACCTGTAAAACCCTTCTCTGTGCTACCCTCCACTACTCATACTCTTATTACTCTACTGTCATACTGTACCCTAGCCTAATACTCAACTCATATCCTATCCTGTCATACCAAATATTGCTGTTCCGTGCCCTTTACCCTACCCAGAACTGTCCTGGCCTATCCTATAATACCCTTCCCTCCTCTACCCTACCCGGTCCTATATCCCATGGTTCCCTACCCTGTCCTACCTATCATACCTTATTGTTCTTACCCTTCCCTGTATAGACATCTGAACTGAACTTCAGGACAAAACAATTAAGTGAACTCATTGGAAAAATGTTCTGTACAAATTAAAGAAATAACAAGCAAATAGATATTCCCCTACCCTGCCCCACATATTTTAAAGGGCAATATCACCACTCACACTTAACTACATAGTAAACTGGAACAGTACTAAAAATGTGAACAGGGTTCTCCACAGACTCAAAAATCACATCGTAAAAACCTGGCGAGCTGACATAGCAAAGGCCTTGAAATAGCTAAAATGGTGCTAAAATGGTGCTAAAATGGGAATATCTTCTGTTCTAATTGATGGATATGTATCTATTCTAAAACGAAAGTGCTAAAATATGAATATCCATATATTCATTTTCTAAAAAGAGTGCGAAAATGTGAAAAACTATATATTCATTTTTGAATAAAATGCTTAAGTGTCAATAACTTTGGTTCTAATTGATGGATTTAAAAAATTTAAAAACCTATAGATCACTGAAATGACGCCGGCGGTGATTCTAGGGTGATTTGACGCCGGGGGCAGTGAAAACGACGCCGGCGGCCCGCTTGGTGATTATGCAATTTTACGGCATTTGAAGGAAAGGGGGAGTAAACTGTTATTCCCTTCATTCCTTTAAAACTGCCACCCAAAGGCCATTATTGATATACTATCAAGCAGCCTGCTAAAGAAGACTGTAGAATCACCATTACAAACTCAACAATCAACAAGTTAATACTGAATCTCTCTCTTCAAATTATCTTTATGACATACCGTATTGTCGCGTTTTGCGCCCCGGCGCCTATTGTTTTCAATACCCTTTAACCCCGGCGCCCATTGAAGAGAGTTGGCTATTCAAGACCCGACCCCTATTTATCTTAGAGCTGTATTTCTGGGGGATGAATATAGTATCAGCCAGGATGTAAGGGGTGTTACTGACAGTGTCAAGCCAAATACATAGACAAATGTCAACGCCCATTGATACCATCTCTGTCGTATTTCACGAGTGGGGGCTGGGGCCATATCCCACGAAGCCGCAGTAAATCTTGTATTTCAAAAAAATACATGCCCAGCATGGATGCTACAGAGTGGTGTTAAGGCTACTACCACCCCACCCCCACCCGACAGCTTATTGGTTGGCTTTATTTCACACCAAACCGCTACCCAGTGAACAAAACACGTTATACAACATTTTATAACGTTATATAACGTTAAATAACGTTTCTCTAAGGCTCCTTACTATGGCATAAGGTTATATCAATTTTTATAACGTTATTTTGACGTAAAATAACGTTTTTTTGTTAGCTGGGTAATCCCCTATATCCTATGTAACTTTATATTGTCTCATGGTCAGATTGCCTTACAATTAATAGTTATATAGTGTTGGCCCGGCACCTATTCAAGGCCCGGCGCCTATTAACTTTAGAACCCTCCTACCCCCGGCCCCTATTCAAAGGAGGCGCCTATTCAAAACCCGGCCCCGAAACGCGACGATACGGTAGGTTCATTTTCATACTTACACAGTTAGCGGGTGTATACTTGGTGCCTATACCATACACGTAGCGGTGTTTCTGTCCATTGTACTGTGCGTAGTTGATTTGGGGAAATTCAAATGCTGTTTAAAATTAATATAAAGCCATAAGAGTTAGATTATGCTTGTACAAGAGTATCCTGCTCTTTCTTTCTTTCTAATGTTTGCATCTTTTCCTGGCTTAGGGGATGACATTAGTTGGTATACCATAATTTATCAAATCATATCAAATAGGTATGGATATCCTTACTCTGAGAAACTTCAAAGCAACATTATACCAAGAGTTGATGTGTGAGACAAGAGTTGTGTTCACCCACTGCCTCTTCAGAATGGAACTAGGTATGTCATCCTCATATTGTCACAATATCATTAAATACTGAAATTTGATTAGTTAAAGTGACATGGTCCGATTTTTTTACAATTTTTAAATCCTGCTTAAATGTGTTTGAAATATTAGTACAATATCATATTTGGAGGATAGGGCATAATACAATGTCATCTATGTGCAATAAGAGGCCTTCTAGAGGTTCATATGTGGCCCAAATGTAGCATTTTACAGTATTTTTTCAACGAGGGATTTATAGCGTCCACTCCGAAATTAGTAAATTGAGCCATAATCTGGTGATTACTTGAATTCTGAGCTGAATCCTAGGGAATTAATGAGATTAAATGAAGTAGGTAGCACATAAAGTATGACCATAGGGATCATTCTGGTCAATTTTTAGCTAAATTGATTTTTGAGCCTAATCATCGGACCTTGTCACTTTAAGAGAATAGGGATATTGGCACATATAGTTTATCATGTCTTCATTCTGCAAGAATTTGCCCAGTGTAAACAGAAACTGTCTGTGGTTGTAAGTATCCTTAAGGCATGACATAGCCCTATGGGGTGGTCATTTTTTAACAACAGGAGGGGGTTGGTGGATTTGGGGGGACCAGAAAAATGTGGACCCCTTAAAGGGGGGGACCAAAAAAATTTGGACCCCTCTTGAGGGGGGGGGGGGGACCAAAAACCAGTTTTTAGTGAAAAAGCCAGCGCGTTACTATAGCTCAAAGGGGGCGGCCACACTCAATTTCAACTTGCCTGAGGGGGGGACCAAAAAGATTTCGACCCCTCCGGTGGGGGACCAAAAAAATGTCGACTCGCTCATGCGAAAATCCACCAACCCCCCTGTCGTTAAAAAATGACCATTCCCTAAGTATGCACTATGCATTTTGTCCAATAAACCGTGAGACACATACCCATCTATGGGGATGGGGGGTTGGTGGATTTGGGGAGGAGCCAAAAAAATGTGGACCCCTTAAAGGGGGGGACCAAAAAAATTTGGACCCCTCTTGAGGGAGGGGGACCAAAAAAATTGCACCCCTGTTTAGTGAAAAAACCAGCACATTACTATAGCTCAAAGGGGTCGGCTGTGCTCAATTTCAACTTGCCTGAGGGGGGGACCAAAAAGATTTCGACCCCTCCGGTGGGGGACCAAAAAAATGTCTACTCGCTCATGCGAAAATCCACCAACCCCCCCTGTTGTTAAAAAATGACCATTCCCTAAGTATGCACTATGCATTTTGTCCAATAAGCCGTGAGACACATACCCATGTCTGTCAGCACGTCAGCTGTAACGCGCACCTCCCGGGTGATGCCTTTCTTCTTGTTGTTGAGCCTTGTCATGGTAGCCGTAGACGTAGTGTCGTCTACTGTCACCAGGTTCGTACCCGGCTCCTGGTTAGAGACAAATAATGTTAAAACTTCATACATGGATGTTATTTAAGCCCAACCTCAATCCACACTCAAAGTAATACAAGGGTGTTAAGCTTGCAACACTTTTTAGAGAAATTGTCCTGACAGTATCTTTGTTTGGCATGCAAAACTGGGTCTGTGCCTTAGTCCACTCTGAACTAGGTCTGTACTAGCACATGATAAACCCAGCTAGGTCAGGGTAGGTTTGTTAACTGGGCTGTTTAGAGCCTCAGCTAATATATAAGAAATAATGCTACACAGTAATCGGAAGAATTTGATGGCTCTTGGATCTCCAGTTCTGCATGCTACCAATACACCCTTCCCCCTACCCAGTAGTATCTCCACCTCTTTAGGGAGTGATAATGTTTTAACAACGGGGGGGGGGGGGGGGGGGTGTGGGGGGTTTCCGCGCGGAGCGAACAAATTTTTTTACACCCACCCTGGTCAAGGGGTCAACATTTTTTACCTCCCCCTTAGGGCCAAAAAGCGGCTCGCACGGGGGCCCTTTGAAGCATAGTAACGCGCGGGCATAGTAACGATGGTGCCCCCCATCCAGTCAAGGGGTCCACATTTTTTGCCACCCCCCGTTGTTAAAAAGTTAGCACTTCCTTAAAAACAGTGAATTTTTACATACAGCATTCTGTAAGTCCACGGGCAGCACAAAACGTGTGGGGTGGGACTCAGGTAGACTGTTGAAGATGTCCTCACACCCCGGGGCCTGCAGCTTGGTCAGGGACAGCATGTTGTACACCGGGTAGGGAGTCATACACGTCTCTACCACCAGCTCACCTTGTAAAGCAAGTGACAAACCAAACTGAGTACCGTAAAACCTCGCGTATAAGCCGCGGCTAGTGCGCGAATCAGATCGGTGGTGCGGCTTATAGGATCAGCCCATGGTCAGGGTACGGTTTATACGCTTATACGAGAGTTTTTGCTACTATGGTACAGTACTAAAAGTCACCATAGTCAGATCACTGGTGCAGCTTACAGGATGGGTCCAAAGTCAGGGTGCGGCTTATACCTGAGTTAGGCTTATATGCGAGGTTTTACGGTTGGGTGCTATTTATCCACAAAGTATGGATGTCTGCAAATTGCAGAAAACAGATTCCATATTTTGCGGATCAAATAAAAATGATAAATAAAATCGTTTTTGGTAATTACAAATGAAAATACGGATGTCCGCATGACATGGAGTAGACAAACAGAAAGAGTTAAGGCCAATTCCATAAATTCCTGAGAAGCCGCACCCTGGTCAGAACCTTCATCGACTGGATGTTTAAAACACCCGGTGAGTGGTTTGCCTGGTTAATGTAAACGTAGATATTTTCGCTGCTATTAAAGTACAGACTGCTTTCATCTTGTGCCCTATGCTATGATTGCAAGAACCGCCCACAGGCGGGCCCATAGGTCAGTACAGGTCATGTTATGTAAAGTAGTCAGTGGCCTGGATCTTTGCCAACCTGTTCAAACCATGAGTACCAATCTAAAGGGACCGAAATACACCCCAAATTGGCCCTAGGTTCCTACCCCTATTTACTTGTGAAGTAGCAGTACAGCTATGTGGCCTGCCCTTGTACTCAGTAGGCGGGACCAGTTACAGGGACAGTGTACTCAGTAGGCGGGACCAGTTACAGGGACAGTGTACTCAGTAGGCGGGACCAGTTACAGGGACAGTGTACTCAGTAGGCGGGACCAGTTACAGGGACAGTGTACTCAGTAGGCGGGACCAGTTACAGGGACAGTGTACTCAGTAGGCGGGACCAGTTACAGGGACAGTGTACTCAGTAGGCGGGACCAGTTACAGGGACAGTGTACTCAGTAGGCGGGACCAGTTACAGGGACAGTGTACTCAGTAGGCGGGACCAGTTACAGGGACAGTGGCGCCAGTCGTGGCACACTGAGCTATACTTTGCTAGTTTAATCTTTGCTGATTTGCTACAAAGTACAATTTCACACTGATTTAAATTCACAGTTTTTTTTCGAAATTTGGCACTTTAATTCGATATTCGCTCTCAACAAATTTTTTGCTGATTTTAAAATTCGGGGGGAAATCGTGAAAATATGTACAACACCAAAATATCTACATTTACAGTAAAACCATCACCAAACTAGATGTCTACATCGAATTCCTTTTCATATAAGACCTTTTCCATAATAACTGGCCTTTGTAGGGACAACTTGTCTTTAGCTGTTTGATTCTCAATATTTGCTGCCAGAATAAAGAACAGATCTATAGTACCTAATCTTTTTAAAATCTAGTTTTAGTTTTCTGTTATATCTATATTATCATGCTTGGCTATCATGGCTTGAGGCCAAGCTTGAGAAGTTACTTTGCTTCACCCACTGTCTTGGCCATGGACAAGTCCCACTTAGGTTGGGTAAGTCATTTAGTTTCCGTTTAAAGCAGAGATCACAATTTCCTTACCATTTTCCTCGTAGGCGTTGATGTGGTGGAATGTGACAAAGGTGTCAGCGATGTAGTCCGTGTCCCGATTCACCTTCTGTTTGGTCCTCCTGTCAACGATGTGGAACTTGGTCTGAAATTACCAAAATAAATATCTGGGAACACTGGTGTATATATATACTTGAATAATCTAAATGATAAATAAATTTATAATTTGCAGATTAACTTTGTATGAACTATTCATTGAAACTATGAAAAATGTAAATAGAACAATCGATCAATTCTGCCCATATTCCTAGTCTCAAGTTTAATACATGTATTCAAAATGCAAATATAATAGCATTTCATGTTTGAGAGGTGACAGTAATACTTATATGACTTACAGGATATTCTGGATAAAACTCCAGGGCTTCTGCCATGGTTTTCCCACGTAGTTGGGCAGTGAGGATCTTGAAGACACTGACACACATGGGTGACTCTACCATGACGATGTAGTGCGGCGTGATGGCAAAGCTGTGCATGTAGCCTGGGTGCAGCTTCCACTGGGCCGGCACCTCAGCCACTATCTCTGCTGTCTCACAGAACGCGTCCTCTTTACCTGAAATCATATTGGTCATTTATCTAATGTGAACGTTTTTAACTACTCAGAAACATAGCAGTCAATACCTTCTTTGCCGCACACACATTCTGCTGCCAACCAGAATTCCAATACTAATGCATTATGTTCACCTTATCTAACACATCATACATGTAATGATAAGACTACAACTAGATGTTATAAAAGACTTGTTGAAAAATACTAAATGATAGTCATTGTTGGCGGGAGCAGACCAATACTTATTTAAAGTTACTTTTCCGGTGACTAAGTATCCATTTTGTACAACCCTGTCTTTTAAAACCTATAAATTACCCCACCCAGTGCCTGTCATTATGAACATGTCTCCGAAAGTCAGGGTGCCGCTCATATGCCAGTTAGGTTTATACGCAAAAAAATTACGGTACTAAAAAAAAAGCTGACCATGCAAGTCAATTCACTGCTGCCCTGTTGATCATTAGTAAAAATCAGTTTGCATTTATAACAGAAGGAATTGCTGCATTGTCATTTATAACTTCTATGTCATCAAGTAAACAAACCCCTTTCCTTAATAACTTGGGGGAAAAAATCCCAAACACACCTCCAAATGCCTAATGCATTCTGAAATACAGACCTGCAAAAATAGCAAATACACAATCTTCTCAAACAAGTGAGGGCTAGCAAAGAGATCACTTGTGATCACTTTGTGCCTTCACTTGTAAAAACACCATAATCATATCGCCAGTGCGGCTTATAGGATCCACCCAAAGTTAGGGTGCCGCTTAGGCCAAATGAAAAAAAAGTTTTGTTTTAGGTAACATGGGAAGAAACTCTAGGGTCGGTAGGTGGGATTTTTTAAATTTTTTAAATTTTTTTATTTTTTACTTCCCCTCTAAAATTGACCCGCAAAAGTGTAAAAATGGAGAGATTTTTTTTCCAAAATTTTGTAAACCTAAAATTGACCCCAAAAAAGTCTAAAAGTCTAAAAATTTCTTCAAAAATACATAAAAAAACGTAGGGTCGGCCCTGTTTAGATAAGGTCGGTTGGGTGACCTGAAACAAACCTTCTTTTTTTTTGGCCTTATTGTAAGTTAGACTTATACGCAAAGAATTTACGGTACTAAAAAAATAGCTGACCATTAGCAGGAGGTGTTATTTTGATGATGGCGTACTTGGGAGTACTAGAGTAGATACTGCCGATGTTGTAGACGGCCCCGCCCCCGTCCGTGTCCTGGTGGGGGTGGGCCGTAGCACCGTTCACACTCACCACCCTCTCCAGGTCCACCTGCAGGTAGGAAGAATAAGGTGAACACATTAAGGGGAAGGAATGGTAGGTTAGTGCAGATAGGGAGAGGCTATAGGGAAGGGAGTGGATGGTAGGAGTTCTAAGCAGGGGTTCTAAAGCTTGGTCAGGGCAGGGAGGGAAGGAGAGCTAGATTAGGGTAGGGAGGAAAGGAGAGCTAGATTAGGGTTGGGAGGGAAGGAGGAGTTAGAGTAGTGTAGGGAGGATAGGGGGTGGAACAGGGTAGGTCAAGGAAGAGGGGAGGGGCTGGAGCAGGGTAGGTCAGGGAAGGGGGAGCTAGGGCAGTGTTTGGACAGACATTTGAACCAGAAGGGCAACGCATGAGAGAAGACATTTTAGGGACAGGGATGGCAGGGTAGAGTGCAGGGCAGATCTGTGCAGGGTAGGAAAAACAGGGATTGGGCAGGAAAACTGGGATGATCTAGGGATCTGACATCCCAATAAATGAATATGTCTGTTGTACTAACCCGACCTTCAGACTTAAGTGTGTCTGGGTCTATCTGCGTGATGAAGTTGGTCTCGGTGGTTGTATACAGACGTTCACCGATGGGGAAGACGCTCACTACAGTGTTGTCTGTAGCCTCTGGCATTTTGAAATAGGAGGATACTCTGAATAATAAGACAAGATTACTTACCAAATGATTAGTAAGTTAGTCATAAGTAAGTAATAAAAATAACTGTTTAAATATGTATATCCGATTTTACCTGTCAGCTTCATATGGGAACTATTTGTGTCTTTCTGAGAGGGGGATGAATGGGGAATCTTAGTTTAACTCTTGGTATTGTAAACAGAATATGATTCTCTCTTGTTTCCTAATATTCTGTTTACTCTATTAACCAGGGTTAATGTCGGCCCACAACTTTAATACCATGCAAAGGAGTTGGCAGTACAAATGTTCAAAACTCAAGCTCAAACTCTGACTATCGACCTTCAATAAAAGAGATGTGATTATACCCAAGAGTAGTATAGTATGTATCGGAACGGGACTATAGTTAAGTACTGTTTATTACTCAATCGACCTGCAGCCAATCAGAGGCCTCCCTTTTGGCGGGAAATTCAAAAGCAGCCAATGAGAGGCCTCCCTTTTGGCGGGAAATTCAAATAGGTCACGTGACCGGAAGTGACCTACTTCCGGTCACGTGACCTTTGGGCGGGAAATTCAAATAGGTCACGTGACCGGAAGTGACCTACTTAAGAGGGTCACGTGACCACCATGTTGGCGGGAAATTCAAATAGGTCACGTGACTGGAAGTGACCTACTTAAGGGGGTCACGTGACTACTAGGTTGGCGCGAATTTCAAAATAAGTCACTTGAGATTTTTATGGATAAATAAATTTTAAAAAAGAAAAAAAGCAAGCTGAAAGCTTGCTAAAAAATAATTTAAAAATGTGGCTCTTTTTTTTAGGGGGGGGAGGGGCACTCTGGGGGGCACTCTTTAAGATGCATGGGGGGGGAGGGGGGGAGGGGGGAGGGGGGGAGGGGAAGGTTTTTTAAGAGTGAGACTCGCTTCTCTGCCCTCTCTTTTAGAGGGCAGAGAGGCGAGGCTACTGGTTCGTCTACTTACAATGAAATGTATCATGATTGCGTTTATGATGATGTGCATCATGATGTGACTATCTTACAACCCTATAAGAAATAAGCAAGGTCTCTCTCCTATACATGGGCGTACTTACACTGACTATTTGTAAACTAATGAATGGGACTTCCTCGTTAAAATCAGTATCTACAACTCTTTCAATCCTAAGGCTTTTTTTGAGTTTATTCTTTTGTTCAATTTTGGGCCCACCTCAAAAGAGGAATAGGCCCTCGCTTGCTCATCAGAGCCGGGGTGTAGAAGGCCCCTGCCCTGTCGGGTACGTTCTGAGATAGATCGCCCTCTGGTACGTTTTTGGTTAGTTTGGAGCTCTCAGTCGACTGTCTTATCCACCTTAAAAAAACCAGACTTTCGGTGTCTCATGATAAAACTGGTGCCTTATACTAAGTGCTGGATTACTTTCTCATTTTTTTATTGTTCTATCCGATGCTTATTTAATTTTTGCACTGATAAAAACGGCTAGCTTGTACAAACACGCGGTCTATTTAAGTGTTAAGTGTAGAAAATGAACAGAACAGTGCACAGAAAATAGAGCTACCGACTACATTTCGCCCAGTCACTCAGCGGAGAACAAAAGAACTACTGACGTAGTGTACCCGCTATTCCGACAGTTGGCGCCACCGTTATACTTTTCCCGCGTGCGACATGAAGCCCTGGGTAGGTACTGGCTGTTTGGTTGTAGGTACCGAAACATAAAAAACTACAGCCAGCCCATGTCATGGTGAGACAGCTCTCTTATTCCCCCTTGAGTAGCGTCCGTAGGGCCTATGACAAAACCTAGTCCCGTACACTGAGCAGCTTCAGGTCTGAAGGCTCATACAGAAAAATGTGTGGGTGTGTGGGTGTGTGGGTGTGTGGGTTGCTTTACGCCTTAGTTAACAGCTATGGTCATTTCAAGGGCGGTGATGGTGATCGAATCTATGGCCCTTTTACCGAGACAAGGGTTCTTTTACATCCCACACTACATAGCAGAGAGACGTCTAGCAGATTCAGAGTGGATAGAATTTATCCACTGACCACGGGAGCCCCAGACAGCCGGTGACCAGTGGTGGTGGTGGAAGGGGTCAGGGGCAGTTTGTAGTAATCTGATACATCCTGGTCAGATACCACCACTAACCTTACCCCTTCTAACTGTGCCTGCAAACCCAAAATATTTGAATACCTGATTGAATTGATGTTATTCTTTAATAAGCATGACATGCATGTCATGTGCTTCACATAGGTACTTTATTTATGATTCAACTCCTACCAGAAGCCAGTATATAAGAAAATGTTTGATACAACGTTATCATGTTATACATTTTTGTATTACTGCTTCTAGAAGGAGTTGAGGCTTAATTAATTTACCTCTGTGGAACACAGAACATGAATAATATATCTATTTTAGAATTTCATCAAATTAATGAAGCCTTTTATCATCTTTGATTGTGAGGCATACGCTTTTCTTACACACAACAGCTGTCATCTATCAAGGGGCTCTGGATGGGGGGTCCCCATGTCGAATGTCGATCTTAGAAAATGACCATGTCACATGTCAATGTCACTTAATAATGCTCATATCCCATGTCGATTTTAAGAATTGCTCATGTCGCCTGTCACTATGATTTTTGGGCCTCATGTCACTTGTCATTAGGCCTCATGTCGTTTGTCGATTATAAGAAATGGCCATGTCGCCATGTCGAATTTGGTGGTCCACACCCATTATCAAGTGTCAGGGCATGTTGGCTGCTTGACCACATAGTCTGTCATCACCCTTGTTTCTGTGCCTTATCTAAACAGCCAATTAGTGGCCGCTAGCCGAGAGTACCTCCCTGGTCACCTCTCCCAAATCTGCTAGACGCCTCACTGATAGGGGTGTGTGGGTGTGTGGGTCTGTGTGTGTCTGTTCGGTCTGTGTGTGCACGCGTCTTGCACTCTAGTCTTGCGGACCACTGTTAAGACTGTGGTTGGAGAGCGCGACATAGCCGCCCGCTACACTCTCCAAACAGGGGTCCGCAAGACTAGGCCAGATCGCGCTCTTGCTTAAAGGTGCACCTCAACTCAGTGCGCCTTTAACAGCCGTCCCAAATAGGTGAAGTTCCTGACGCGGCACAGCGCCTCCCACCAGTAGCCAATCAGCGCGCCGAACGCCGGACACACCTCCACCGTGTGAGCCTCTAAGTAGGTCACACGAATCATACTAAGATACCGAGGTCTTCAGTCGGTTCGTCGCGACGGCCGCGAGCGATTGCGCGGTCGTCTAGATTCACTGCCTTGATTGGCAGAGGGGGGGGCTGATTACCCCCCGTCGGATGAATTGCGGCGAAACCATAATCAATTTTTCGCTGTTTTAGATAAAAGAGATCCAGAGCTATCCGCTCGTCCAAGAATTATTTTTCTATCAGCCCGGGATCACCCTCAAATTAAGGCCTAAAGTCCAAAAACCCAAAATTTTTTCCCTATGGGATTTCAAGGTCTAAGCGTTTTTTGTGGCCCCAAGGAGCAGCTCACGGGTTCGAACCCTGTAAACGCCTTGACGCGCTTTCGTCGCCTTAGGCGACGTGGCTAGACGTCTTGACTAAAACTTAGTGAGGGTTCGAACCCGGAACGTCCGTATTAGACGCCTAATTTCTACTAGCCCCGAAAACGAGAGTATCACATCTATATAGGTCAACCATGTTAGCCTTGGTTTAAGTGCGTGCAGAACCGTGTATTGTGCATTTATGCAGCATACAGATATGGAGACAGGCTGCTACAGTGTCAAATTGATCGACATTGTATGTAACTGGACATGAAGAAGGATAATTTTTACTTAGTTTTCTAAAAAAGAGGGTAGTTCTCGGTACTCCTCCAGCAGCAGTGGTAGAGGGGTCGGACAGGTACTTAACCCTATTTATAGGGGCGCTAAGGTAGGGAGTTTGATAAATTTTTGAAAAATGAGTTAAAAAATACATATTGGTTCCATTAGTATAGATCCCTATGAGAGCTTTTCAGATCTGTAAAAGATAAGGAGTTTCTATCCTGCCTAGATCCAGAAATATCATGGTGAATGCAACTGAACATATTTCCCATTTCTGTGATCTAGGCAGGAGAGGGGCACTTTCACAGCAGTTAGGGGTTCTGTAGCTCTAGCCCTCCTAGGCACCCTTCTAACTCAGACAGAACAGGTTAACTTAAAATGGCTAGGGACATCATTGGGCAGAGGCACATACATCTGGATTTCACATACGTCTTCAAGAACACAATTACCAACATCCCCATGGTAACAAGTTTTAACAACTCATATTTATTTATTACATTTTGACATGAAGAATGTCACCATAATATTGTAGGCTACAGAAAACAGAGACTCTTATCTTTCTCCACTAATGGTTCCATTCATGTTGACTGCCATGATATTGTGATTAAAATGAGGGGTTTGTGTTTTTTATAGCTCAAGAAATGAGGTCAGGGGGGGCTATTTTTATGCAATGCATCAGTGGGGGTGCTATTAGGAAGGGTTCATATTGGATCACAGAAACGGGCAGACTACAGCGTTATTCACATCTTTTGACAGGGACTTGGTTGGTTGTTGGGCTGCTTTACGCCCTAATTAACAGCTGAGGTCATTTCAAGGGGGGTGATGGTGATCGAATCTATGGATGCTTGAAGGTGGAAAGCACACACCCTACACTTTTACCGAGGCAATGGTGCTGCTCAAAGGGTGTGGCGAGCTAGACTGGAGGATGTAATAACTAGGCGGCAGAGGGGCCAAAAAGACAATCACGTAGTAGTAGGTCTACTTGGATCTTGAGTAGCCGCCTTTGTGGTTATAATTACCTAGACTAGTTGGCTCTGCCAGCCTGGTCAAGTGAAAATTGGTAAGGAGACTATGAACTAAGCTAAGCTCGGATTTTAAAAATGGTCTATAAAAGTATAATAAAACTATAGCACCCTCTTAGATTTGATGATAAGACGCTGCCTACTAGGTATACGCATTTGTACAAGGGTATCATTATGTATAAAACGCTCTTTTGGTACATCATCCCGACTCTACACGAGCACCATTTTCAACGACAGATAATGCTGTAGTTAGGGTGGCCGGAGGGTCGGCGTGAGGGCCCAGTGTGTATCTGATCCTATGTTAAATGACCCTTTTATGATATGCCCTCATTTTCGATTCAAAGCAGATAGACACTTCTAGTAATTTGTTATCAACAGATCCTGAATGGGTCCATCCTATACAGGCTGGATAATGCATTATAAACTGTATTACATAATGTAATTCAGGGGCAATGTTGACAGACCTCAGGTTTTGAGTCTCCTTTAAGCTCATAACTGGGAAATCTCTTTAACCTGACCTTTGGGAGAATTTGCACTGGCTGATAGCAAATCCATGTATCAACGAGATTCCTTTTCTGTTTGAAGCATCTTGAATGCAGCTATCCCATGGAGGGTCCTATAACTACTTAGGATATTGTTATCTTTTTTGAGATAAGCCACCTAAATTGCGCATTTTCAGGGCTCATTTTTTTTTTATAGAAATCTTTAATTGGTAGTTTACGGTAAATTACTGAATATAGAGATAAATCAAGTTAAAATAATGCATTTTGAATGGAAATGATACAATCTACCGCCAGCCAGCGTCAGAGCATCTGCTGGGGGTCATATGAGGACCTCAGACCCCAATCTCAAGTATTAAAATCATATAAATAACACTAGAGGACACCTTCTGTCATACAGTTAGATAGAGAAATCTTAGTTCTCCCAATAGCCACTATAGCATGGCAGGGCTATAAGTAAGCCATGGGTATGGCATGTCTTCTCTATACAGATCTTCAGATCTGTCAGAAAGGTTTGAGGAGTGAGGTATATGTAATCAGCTACAGTTAGTTACCTAGTTACTCTATCAATATAACAGTGCTAATTTGTTAAATGCGAATATTGAGACATTCTAGACATACATAATACATGTGTGTCTAGTTTATTTTCAAAAATGCTCCGGCCACCCTACTGTAGTGAATTTCCCATCTCAAGGCGAGCCCCGCGCTGGGTGGTGCTTATGTCTCGTAAGAGCTCCATCTCATAAGTATTAGTTACCATCACCTCACACCCGTTTAACAACAGATTCAGGGTCTAATTATGGAGACCCTGGAGTAGGATTAACAATATATCCCAATGTCTGTGGTGGACATTTACGACATGCAGCCTGCCTCCTGGAGGTGATAGATCTGACCACAGGTCCGCAATATGGAGCTCCCCCTCTGAGAGTATCAAGGTTTGCGTATAGTCTCCTGCAGTTTAATCTGTTATCTCCCCCTTTGTCGACCTCGCCAAAATCCTGGGAGATTCACTTTAAACCTAAGTCCTACCCTTTTTTATTCTTTGTTTATTGTGTGGCCCCTAAAGAGGGGCCGCGGTGTTGATTAATTACACCACATGTTAAGCAGCATGAGATCAAACCTCCCTCAAAAGCGTCAAGGCTCAAAGTCCTGTTGGACGGGAACCCTGTGTTGCTTTCGAGGACGAATGGTTGAGTGATCCGTTGCAGAATACCGATCCGTCAGAGGTTCTGACTTTATATAGCTTTTATATCGCTTTAGATATGGTGTAGTATTTTCAATCTCACTATAGTTTAGTTGATATTTCAAAGAATCTGCCTCATTCTATCAGAAATACACAACGTTGACATGTTTCTTATATTCAATATATTAGAAGTGTGCTTTGTTGCTTATTATAGGTCATTATGCGTTTAAAATGTTCGCGAGTATCGTGGAAATGTACAAAAACCCTATTGTGGTGTCATCTGACGAAAAGAGCGGAGAACT
The DNA here is from genome assembly GCA_947462335.1 of Harmothoe impar. Classification (NCBI taxonomy): domain Eukaryota; kingdom Metazoa; phylum Annelida; class Polychaeta; order Phyllodocida; family Polynoidae; genus Harmothoe; species Harmothoe impar. The sequence goes on from OX381717.1 coordinate 60,948,143, forward strand.
ATACTAGAGCATGTAATCGCCAGACCAGCAGGCGGCGGCAGAGTGGTCAAAAGACAATCTCGTAGTAGTAGGTCTACTTGCATGTTGAGTAGCCGCCCTTGTGGTTGTAATTACCTAGCCTAGTTGACCCTGCCGGCCTGGTCAAGTGAAATTAGTAAGGAGACCACCCATTAACGTGCTCCACAGTCTTTAGACAGTTAAGACTATAGTCAAGACTGGAGAATTTGGCGAGACGCCCCTCTGGGAGGTCATAATCCTCAATGTTAGGTGTTAGCTCATTAACATCAGATACCATATTAACAACCCATTTAAAATGTTCATTTTAATAGCAACTCACCCTATTCTGACAAAATCCTATTAGCAGGTAACCTCTGTATAAACCATACTGCAAACATCTGCTACTTCCAGCGTCTGCCTCGTGACTGATAGTGTACAACAAGACGAAGTGGGCAGAGATTAGAAAAAATGAGGCTCTTTATATAGCCGAGAGAGCAGCTAATCTGGATGTTCTAAGCTTGTTTTCACCTAGAGCCCCACCCTCTTCCAGAGAGAATCAAATCGCTTTTCACCTGAACCCTTCCACCCCTAATCCATCAGCATGAAAAGAGAGATAACGAGTGTAACGTGCGCTACATGTATATGGGATTATAGCTGGTGAAGAGATAAAGCCGAGTCACCTGTGTATACAAAGACTACAGGGGGTGATTAACGCCAGGTGTGACGCGCCAGCCCGTGAACGGATTATCTTTTAAGCTGACGCTTAAATTCAACTAGCCAGCCGCCGTCCACACCACTCACTGCGGCAAGAGGAGGTGCTTTTGTTTTACACTTGAGTCGCTTACCACACGGTCTCTACCTCACAGACAGACACGCGCCCCCTGTAGCTTTTTTTTTTTTTTTTTTGTATACACACGCTAATCTCATAACCCCCTTATCCGTTATACAGGTAACGGGTATTCTCTTTTAAAATAGCTGCCAGTCAGCTTAGCTCTAGAAGCAAGAAGGTGTGTATAGGCGCCTTATAAGTCGGCAGGGGGTAAATACTAGTGAAAAAGGAAGGCAGGTGTGCAGGTAGCTTTTCTAACAGACACGTGTGTGCACTAAGCTGCTTAAGTCTAAACCCTCCCGCAGTAGTCAGGCGGCATGTGAAAACTTACTTAACAGATCTCTTACATTGAGTAGAGTCTCTGTGCTGAGAGAGTCTTTTCAGCCATTTTAAGAGGATTATCTAGGACAGGGTACATAAGGAGTGAAACGCCGAATAGCGGCTACTCAGTCTCGTGCAGCACAAGCAGCAGCATCTGGCAGCGGCTTCAGCAGCAGCTGCACGTGCAGCACAAGCAGCTGGCAGCGGCTTCAGCAGCAGCTGCACGAGCAGCACAAGCAGTAACATCTGTCAACAGCATCCGTGACATCGTCAGCAGCAGCAGCAGCAGCAGCAGCAGCAACATCTGTCAACAGCATCCCCCATGACATCGTCAGCAGCACAAGCAGCCAGCAGCTGCTGCAGCTGCTTCAGCAGCTGCTGCACGAGCAGTAGCACAAGCAGCATCCGTGACATCGTCAGCAGCAGCAGCAGCAGCAGCAGCAGCATCTGTCAACAGTATCCATGACATCGTCAGCAGCACAAGCAGCCAGCAGCTGCTGCAGCTGCTGCATGAGCTGTTATGTTCGTGAAGTTGTTTATTACGTACGAGAATACACGTGGTAGACTCGTGAACGGATAGCATGTTGTACAGACCACAAGTAGACAGAGGTGCTGCCGTTCATAGGATTACAGTAGTAAACATGGTCGTTGGCGGTAGACGTAAGTACACAACACTCCTCCACACTTAATATATATGCTGGAATAAACATATGGTTAAACATCACCTTATTGGTGTCAATGAACTTAACGTCTTTGAGTCTTTATCTCTTTGAGGATATGTAGTATACTATAAGGAGTCTTTTATCTCTTTGAGATTACTGATAACGATAACTCTTATCTTTATGTAATGTTACTTTAACATGAACAGTAGTGTCAGAAACACAAATATATCAGTCTCTGAAATAGAACAGTTATTTAGGCACATAGTCATTGAACTTTGCTGGAGCCCTTCTAGGTCTCACAGATACACGTCTTGGAGACGGCACTCTCGGTGGAGTAGCAACCACCTGGGGTGGAATAGCTCTAGGTGGTTCCTCATAGGTAACCACATCTTCCTGTGGCATGGCTGTAGCTGGCGTTTCAACAACTACAGGGTCATTACCACCTTTGGGTATATCACTTATGATATCCGTGAGTGGCCTTTGCATAGGCCTGAGCTGTTCGTCATCAATGTCATCTTCGATGGCTTCGTCGGACTTTCGAAGATGGTCGACATGGACGTAACGGATGTTACGGCCGATTCGTACCAAGTACTGTACGGGACCCTTCCTAGACACTATGGATCCTGGTACATACTTTACGTCGGTGCCTCGGCAGTTCTTTACACGTACTCTTTCTCCTTTCTCGAACTCTCTTAGCTGTGGCACTCGCTTGTCTCGATACTCTATCATTTTGTCCTGTTTTCCCTCCACCGTCACATGAAGGTCGGGTTTTATCATCGACAACCGCGTGTGAAGCTGTCTTTTGAGAAACAACTCGGATGGGGACACCCCTGTCACTGAGTGAGGAGTCGAGTTATACGACAGGAGGAAACTACACAGCTTCCTGTGCGTAGTCATGCCGGGTTTTTCGTCCAAGGTATGCCGCTTTAAGGCATTTTTCAGGGTCTGCACCGCTCGTTCTGCAAGTCCGTTGGACGCTGGATGGTAGGGAGCGGTCAAGGTATGTTTTATACCCTTGTTATGCAGGAACTCGCGAAACACTTCCGCGATGAATTGTGGGCCGTTGTCGCTCACAACCTCTCTTGGGAACCCGTTATGGGCGAACATCCGCTCCAGTACCTCTATGGTCTTTTCTGCGGTCGTAGATTTCATGAGCACTACATCTAACCACTTTGAGTGTGCGTCTACTACCACTAGGAACATTTCGGATTTATACTCTGCAAAGTCTATGTGCAGTCGGTCCCATGGCCTTTGAGGATATCGCCATGGATACATCGGAGATGCTGGTGGATCGTTCTTGAGACTCAGGCATGTTTTGCATGCTTTTATTAATGCTTCTATAGCATTGTCGATGCCGGGAAACCACAGGTAGCTACGAGCTAGTGCTTTCATGCGCACTATACCGACGTGCTCGATGTGTAGCTCTTCTAGCATTCGCTCCTGCAGTTTCTGTGGAATGATAACTCGCATTCCCCACAGAAGACATCCTTGGTCACACGATAGCTCGTGTCGTCTGGTATAAAATGGTAACAGTTCATCATCGTCAACATGGTTCGGCCAACCATTCATGGTGAACTCATACACTTTGGTGAGGATCCGATCTTTTCGGGTCGCTTCTTTGATGTCTCTGGCGTTGATCGGTAGCTTGTCAGTGTGGCTAAAATAGTTCACTTCCGCTTCCATATTTTCTTTCGCTATGTCCACTGGTGCCCGACTCAGATAGTCGGCATTGGCATGATCCTCTGATCTTTTATATTTGACCTCATAGTTGTAGGTCATCAGAATGAGAGACCATCTCTGCAGTCTTAGTGCTGCCAACGTTGGCACATCCGTTTTCGGACCCAATATTTTAGTCAGTGGCTTATGGTCGGTCAACAGTGTGAATGACCTACCATACAGGTACTTGTGGAATTTCTTAACTCCGAAGATAATGCCTAACGCTTCGCGTTCTATTTGGGCGTAGTTCCTCTCAGCTTTCGTTAGAGTCACTGACGCGTAGGCAATTGGTCGCTCCTCTCCGTTCTCGTCAACGTGTGACAGAACCGCACCAACTCCGTAAGGAGATGCGTCTGTCGCGAGGAGAAGCTCTTTGTTCACATCGTAATATGTTAACACTGTTTCACTTGTAAGGGCGTCTTTGACTTTCCCGAATGCCCCTTCGCACTCCTTTGACCACTTCCAGGGGACGTCATCTCGCAGGAGATTATTTAACGGAGCGAGAATTGTGGACAAATTCTTAACGAACCCACCATAGTAGTTGACCATCCCGAGGAATGTGCGAAGTTCTGAGACATCTTCTGGTGCTTTGGCGTCTTTTACTGCGCTCACTTTTTCTGGTACGGGCCTACGACCCTCCTTGCTGATCACATGTCCGAGATATTGAACTTCGGGAGCCAAGAAGGAACACTTCTCCCGTTTCACTCTGATGTCATGCTTGTCTAGTCTTTGAAGTACCAGTTGGAGGCGCTTTAGGTGCTCATCCTTTGTGGGAGCGGTTATCAGGATATCGTCTATATAGCAGCAAACACCAGGAATTCCTTGTAAGACCTGGTCCATGATCCTTTGGAAGATGTGTGGTGCTGTCTTTACCCCATAGGGAAGCCTAGTAACTTCGTAAAGTCCTTGCAAAGTGTTGATGGTCAGGTACTTTCTTGACTTTTCCTCCACCACCACTTGCATGTAGGCACTAGACAGGTCCAGTTTCGTAAACTGGCTACCACCCGCCAGCGTAGCGAATATATCCTCAGCTGTGGGTAGCGTATATGGTTGATCGACAACCGCACTGTTTATAGTCACTTTGTAGTCACCACACAACCTCATCTGTCCATTATCTTTTGGAACCACTACTATTGGAGATGCCCAATCACTTCTCTCGATGCGGCGATAAACTCCACTCTCTTCAAGCCTATTTAGCTCCTTCTTTACACCGTCTGTGAGGTTATAGACAATGGAACGCGCCTTTTTGAACTTTGGCGTGGCATCTGGTTTTAACTCAATTGTCGCTTCAAAGCCCTTTATCTCTCCTATCTCTCCTTTGAACACGGACTGATACTCATGCAGGAGCTGTTCCAGGGGCGTTGCATGTATCGCGAAGACATTTTCCCAGTCTATACGTATGGCTTTTAGCCAGGTCCGTCCGAATAACGGTGTACGGACGCCTTTCGCGATCACCAGCGGCAACTGTCTCTTTTGACCCTCGTACTCCACATGGACGTCGATTTCACCGAGTAGCTCAACTTTGTGTCCGGTGTACGATTTTAAGTTGATAGAAGCTTCGCGTAACTCAAAATCGGGGAAGAATTCTTTGTAGTCGTCCTCACCGACAATCGAAACTGCCGATGCCGTGTCTAAAGCAAATGTCATTTCGTTGTTTTCGACACGGGCATTCACTGTTATTTCTCCGTATTTTCCGCTTTTAACTTCAAACAGTGATGCGTAACTGACCTCTTCCTCTTGTTTTTCGTCGTCATCGACGTAATGTGCACGGCCTTGGCCTCGCCCGCGACCTCTTCCACGGCCACGGTATGGACGTGAGCTACCTCTCGACTGAGATTGACCTTGAGCAGACTTCGTTTTGCAAGCCTTGGCAATGTGTCCTATTTTATCACAGTTGAAACACTTTTCCGTTTCGAATGGGCACCGGCCCTCGTGGTCGCCATCACAACGATAACACTTATTTTTAGTGCGGGCTTTTCCTTTGTTCTTGTAGCTACCACGTTGAACCCGGTTGACCTCATGGGTAGGCCCCATGAGCTGATTACCCTGGCTAGCCGTGTCCATGGACGTGCCGATATCTACGGCTTTCTCCCATGTCAACCCTGCCCCCAAGCCTAACAGTCTGTTCTTGATTGCAGGGGATCTCAACCCGGTAACCAGGCGGTTTCTTAGCCTCTTTTTGATTTGGTCTTCATCCCCAAACCCGCAGTGTATACTGATTTTTTTTAGAGCCACTATATAGTCTGCCACAGACTCATTATCACCCTGTTTCCGCTCATCAAACTTGAAGCTCTCGATTAGCTCATTTGACCCTGAGGTATAGTGGTTACTAATCAATGTTGTTAGCTGGGCATATGTTTTGGTCTCAATTTCAGCAGGGGCACACAATGCAACCAACAGATCCACTACCTCAGGTCCCACCATGGATATGAAGGCATCAATTTTTTCATCATCCTGGATTTTGTTTATTCTCATCCAAGCATTAAACCTTCTTTGATAATTAGCCCATTTTTCTTTATTGGGACTAAACTCTCCTATGGCACTCACAACATTCCTAGCTTCAGCCATAGTTTCTAGATGTAGACTCCCAGCCTCAGATTCAAGATCACTTATTTCAGAGTCACTCATTTGTAGATCAACACTTGTAGATATAGGGCCTAGCCTACACAAATGCACAGTCACTTTTAGTTTCAGAGATCTACTTTCACTTTCATGGAGTTCACTTTCACTTTTGGGATCTGGAGTCTACTTTCAGTTTCAGGGACTTCACTTTTCACAACAAGTTTATCACTTTTGGGCAATGACAGTTCATCCAATTTTGGTTTTAGGGCTTCCTTACCCCTTTGTTGAACTTATGCTGACATCTGCAGGGAGAGACACTTTGTGTGCCAAGCAAGATGATCAAATTTCCGAGATGGGTCCTCGAATCCCGTCCTCAAGTCGCCATTGTTATGTTCGTGAAGTTGTTTATTACGTACGAGAATACACGTGGTAGACTCGTGAACGGATAGCATGTTGTACAGACCACAAGTAGACAGAGGTGCTGCCGTTCATAGGATTACAGTAGTAAACATGGTCGTTGGCGGTAGACGTAAGTACACAACATGAGCAGCACAAGCAGCACAAGCAGCAGCACCGACAGCAGCAGCAGCAGCGGCAGTGTGGACCACTAAATTCGAGATGAAGCCTAGTGACATTTGACATGAAGCTTGAAAAACATAGTGACAGGTGACATGAACAATTCTTAAAATCGACATGAGATATGAGCATAATTAAGCGACATCGACATGCACCATGGCTATTTTTTAAGACAAACGTCATATGTCATAGCCTCCTCATCCAAACCTCCACTAGTAGTGCTCTATAAGCGCAAGCTTTGCCTTAAGAGAGCTGTAGCTGTGAACCCTCTCCTCCCCCCGTGCACACAGGTGAATTATCAGAGTCAGCCAATGGTGCCAATACCACTCTCATACAAGGGTCAGGCGCTGCTGGACTATAATAGATGAGTCAAGGACTGTTCTACTGAGGGTCAAGCAGGCTAAGTCGGACATTCAATGACAGGCAGGTCTTTGGCAAACTTGCTTGAAAGTCTGGACAGCATTGACAGACTGGGGCTTAAGGATCTCGCATGGTCAGACTTTTCAAGCAAGTTTGCTAAAGTCACGTTATTGAATGTCCGACCTAGCCTGACCCTCAGTAGAACGGTCCTTGACCCATCTATTATAGTCCAGCAGTGCCCGACCCTTGTCTGAGAGCGGTTTAGGTGCCATTGGGTGCCTCTGATATTTGCCTCTGTGTAAGATGAGAAAAGGAGCTGTTGAAAGACTATATTTCAAGCTAGAAAACTGTAATTGTATAGGAGAGAGACCTTGCTTATTTCTTATAGGGTTGTAAGATAGTCACATCATGATGCACATCATCATAAACGCAATCATGATACATTTCATTGTAAGTAGACGAACCAGTAGCCTTGCCTCTCTGCCCTCTAAAAGAGAGGGCAGAGAAGCGAGTCTCACTCTTAAAAAACCTTCCCCTCCCCCCCCTCCCCCCCTCCCCCCCTCCCCCCCTCCCCCCCCATGCATCTTAAAGAGTGCCCCCCAGAGTGCCCCTCCCCCCCCTAAAAAAAAGAGCCACATTTTTAAATTATTTTTTAGCAAGCTTTCAGCTTGCTTTTTTTCTTTTTTAAAATTTATTTATCCATAAAAATCTCAAGTGACTTATTTTGAAATTCGCGCCAACCTAGTAGTCACGTGACCCCCTTAAGTAGGTCACTTCCAGTCACGTGACCTATTTGAATTTCCCGCCAACATGGTGGTCACGTGACCCTCTTAAGTAGGTCACTTCCGGTCACGTGACCTATTTGAATTTCCCGCCCAAAGGTCACGTGACCGGAAGTAGGTCACTTCCGGTCACGTGACCTATTTGAATTTCCCGCCAAAAGGGAGGCCTCTCATTGGCTGCTTTTGAATTTCCCGCCAAAAGGGAGGCCTCTGATTGGCTGCAGGTCGATTGAGTAATAAACAGTACTTAACTATAGTCCCGTTCCGATACATACTATACTACTCCCAAGGAAAGAAAAACTCCTGGTTCAGAATTTCAGCACTGACCTTTGAAAACAGTTTTTACAGGGGTCAGGGTAGGCGCTTGTACCAAATTCCCCACACACGATCCTGTTAGCCTCCATGTTTTTCTTGAGTACCTCCGTCTCGATAAACCGGTCCTGGTACGTCACATTACCTGCCGAGATCTTAAAGTGGAACATCAAGTGGTTGTCAATACTACCGTAAACCCTCGCGTATAAGCCTAACTCGCGTATTAGCCGCACCCCTAACTTTGACAAATCATATAAGCCGCAGAGGGGCTCTGAGAATTCCTTATTTGGTACTGTACTATACATATAAAAACTCTCGTATAAGCCGCACCCTATAGGCATTTTTGGTATCAAAGGAAAGCTGAGTCTGATTTGCATACAAGCCGCGGCTTTTACGCGAGGTTTTACGGTACTTGATATTCATGGTTCCTGAGATATTAATAGCACATAGGTAACTACAGTTTATACATCTCTATCTCTTTGAATGCAGTATATAATCTAGAGCGTTTTTTTCAGTCATTTCTCTGATTTATGCTTTATATAACAAAAGGGCTAATAGCCTCAATGAGGCTCATTTGGAGACGGTAAAAAACAATGGAAACTCTTTACTGTGAAAGTACTTTATTTCGCTGGGTATATATTTTCGCGGAAATGAGAAATCCGCGAACTTTTTATATGCTTAAGTATGGAATAAATACCTGCGAATTTCCCAATTTTCAATTTGTGAAAATTTAAACCCATGAAAATAAGTACTTTGACAGTATTTAGGACAAATTACCTTAAAGCAGTGCAGCATGGCCATGCCGTCAAACCAGTGGTTGTACTTGGTGTCACCAAACTCAAACTTAGCCGGCCCATTTCTGTACAGGCTCCCTTCTAGCCACTCGGGTATGGAGCCTGCAGGAGTAGAAATGGGCACAGGTTTAAACTGAGTAGCATACCCATACTTACATTAGATGTAGTCAGGTCCCTTAGCGAAATGATCCTTATTTGCCGGAAAAAAGCACCGAAATCGGTACACATATAGGTATGGCTATACTTTTCAACATTTTTCCTTGCAACAAGAAAAAAAAATCCCTGGAACACAAATTTTGCGACATGTTTCAAAATTGTCACAAATTGGTAGGAAAAACTGGATTATTCTACATTATGAGTACGGAAACAATTGGTACAACCACTCCAGTTCGTATACATGTAACCAACATATTTTATTCCATGAACAGATCAAATATTTGACTTTAACTCTTTAGGATTTATCCAATATTATAATATGGGAATAATTAAAAAACATATTTTCTGGAATAAATGTCATTTTCTACATTTGATCAGCCATATTGAAAAGAAAGTGTTCCAGTCATGCAATCTTTTGTTGCAAGGGATAACATTGATCGCCACATTTTTATCAATACATGGGAAAAAACTGGCACTTTTTTCCACAAAATAATGATTTCAGAGTTTATTGACGCTAAGAGACCTGACTAATGCCTGTATGTAGCATAAGGTATGACAGAGCTAGACGTCCATCATCTTTTAACCCTAGATGGCCCTACAGTATCATACACGTGCCCCTACATGGGTAAAAATCGACATGGGAGACATGGCGACATGGCCCTTTTAAAAATCGACACGGGCGACAAAGCCCTTTTAAAAATCGACGGACATAAAAATCGACCTATGGAGATTTGTCTCTGAGTTCCTATTTACATAAAAAGTGACGCAGTGACATGTTGTTTCCCCTAAAAAGTGACGCAGTGACACGGCCAAACATCTGAATACCCATGTAGAGGCACATACACGGGTGACAGCATCTGAGATCTAAAGATGATGGTGAACTAGGCAGTTTACTTATTGCTAACTAGATGGTGCTACTGTCTATGGCCAAACACATGGCACAGTAAGGGCCATCTAGGGATGAAAGATGATGGGCGTCTACATCTGTCATACCTTGTGGTATATACAGTCATCTACACCAACCATAAGCGTACTACTCCGTTTAAGCCTGTGGGAATTGGTGAAATAGAACCAAGATCCAGGTTAGTATATTAAAATTGTCCCTGTTTTTCAGGGCAGGCCAAAGAATGCTGCTTCAAAATGGGCTAGGGAAAGGGCACAGAAGGGTGAGCTAGGGTAGAGTAAGGTATGGTTAAGTCAGGACAGGGTAGAATTAGAATAGGGTTACAGAGGGGTAGACCATGGCAAGGTAATGCAGGGTAGGGTAGGGCAGGGTAGGGCATGGCAGGTAGCATACAATAAGCAGTGTAGGAGAGGGGCTGGTAGGGTAGAGTAGGGTGGGGCAGGACAGTAGGGTAAAATGTAGGGTAGATATAATGGTGGGGTATGGTAGAGAAGGGTAGGGAAGAGTTGGGAAGGATACTGTAGGACAAGGTAGGGTAGAGCAGGGCAGAGCAGGGTAGCATGAAATGTGAGAGGTGCTGTATATTATTTCATGTGTGATACAGGAGCCTCTATAGTTAAGGCCCAAGGTGGGTAAAATCAACAAGGTGGCAAGCTATTTTGTTCTATTATTTTCATTGGTCACCCTTAATAAGTGTATGTTTTGGGCTCAATGTCCTGTGATAAAGATACTACTTTGCAACTCCTGAACTGTAACTCATGACTGTGACAGGGTAACAACCCTCTGTCTATGTCGATGGTGCAATCCCCTAACTGTGCCACAGCTCAGTCCCCTAGCTGTACCGCAGCTCAGTCCCCTAACTGTACCACAGGTCAGTCCCCTAACTGTACCACAGGTCAGTCCCCCAACTGTACCACAGCTCAGTCCCCTAACTGTACCACAGGTCAGTCCCCCAACTGTACCGCAGCTCAGTCCCCCTAACTGTACCACAGGTCAGTCCCCTAACTGTACCACAGCTCAGTCCCCTAACTGTACCACAGCTCAGTCCCCTAACTGTACCACAGGTCAGTCCCCTAACTGTACCACAGCTCAGTCCCCTAACTGTACCACAGCTCAGTCCCCTAACTGTACCACAGGTCAGTACCCCAACTGTACCGCAGCTCAGTCCCCCTAACTGTACCACAGCTCAGTCCCCTAACTGTACCACAGCTCAGTCCCCTAACTGTACCGCAGCTCAGTCCCCTAACTGTACCACAGGTCAGTCCCCTAACTGTACCACAGGTCAGTCCCCTAACTGTACCACAGGTCAGTCCCCTAACTGTACCACGGGTCAGTCCCCTAACTGTACCACAGGTCAGTCCCCTAACTGTACCACAGCTCAGTCCCCTAACTGTACCACGGGTCAGTCCCCTAACTGTACCACAGCTCAGTCCCCTAACTGTACCACAGGTCAGTCCCCTAACTGTACCGCAGCTCAGTCCCCTAACTGTACCACGGGTCAGTCCCCTAACTGTACCGCAGCTCAGTCCCCTAACTGTACCACAGGTCAGTCCCCTAACTGTACCACAGGTCAGTCCCAGTTCTTGACCCTGCATGACCTGCACACCCTGCTACTATTGGTTAACCTAGTACACTCAGCTGTATATATCCCACATCCCCCCTCCTGCTATGACAGCTAGGGAGGCTTACAATAGAGTAAGCCCCCATTGGCACTGGTGTTTCTGTCCCAGAATTGGACTAGACGTATGCACTGTTGGTACATTCTAAAGGCTCTTTAGGACACACTCACGTGGGAGCGTGGACAAGAAAATCTTTCCAATCTTAAAAATGTTACAATCTTAAAGTTAATAACATTACAAGATTATAATGTTTATTTAAGATTATCGCTGCTCACCATCTCCTTGCATACTGGTTAAATAGCGCCACTACTAGTACTAGTAATACTATCGTATACATCTGACCCTGAACCCCCGTTTTTTCCTGGCTAATTTTTCCCCTTTTTATTTCTTTGTTGAAAAATGACAACACACCCATAACCAAACCTAACTGCCTTAGCATATCATAGCTTACATAGGCTATGTGGAAGAAGGGGCCCTGTAGTGTGCATTCTACCCCAAGACTGTGACCAAAATTAGGTATTATCCAGTTAGGGTATGTCACAATATTATAATGGACGTTCTGTGATAATCTAAAATAAATGTTATGATCCTCAAGTTAAGATTGTAACCGTTTTAAGATTATTGATATTAAGATCGGAAAGATTTCTTGTCCACTCTCCCATGTGAGTATATTCACTCATACATTCCAAAAGCCAGTGGAGGTACAGGCACGCCATGCCATATGTAGCCTGTAACAAGGGGGGAAGGTGATGGTGATCGAATCTATGTGGTGATTGAAGGTAGAAAGCATGCCCCTACACCTTTACCGAGGCAATGCTTCTTTTACGTCCCACTCTGTATGGGCATAGTATTGGATTGATACTTTGTATGGACAAGAACACGACGACATGTTGCTTCTTCTAAGATGCCTTGGAGAGTAGGCTTTATTAGGATGCGCATGCGCGCTGACCTACTTCCGCCGGGTAACACTTTACCGCCATACCTTTGTGTATGGGTGTATCTAAATTAACACTCCTTCTCAAACATACACAAACTTTACAATAAACTAGACTTATGGTATCAATACTGTATATGAACTTAAAACATATTAGCAACATCTTTGCGTTCTTATTGTTTCTCAATGTTCAGCTGTTTAGTATAATAACTGTTCATTTATGAATCCAGTGTCTCTGGAATATCGGCAGTCCTTTTATATCAAAGTCCAAGATATATGTTACTGAATAATTTACTTTAAAGATAGTATGGATAAACAATGCTTTCAGAAACTTAGATATAGTTGAAATATGTATCCTGACTAACCAGGAGGCAGGGTCACTAGTTCTTACCTCCTTTGTCACCTAGGGGTGACTCTGTGCCCTCTGTGCACAGTAGCTAGCTAACCTCACTATCAGGTGGCAGGGTCACTAGTTCTTACCACCTTAGTCACTTAATCGTGACTCTGTGCCCTCTGTGCACAGTAGCTAGCTACACCAAGCATAGCACGGAACTTCTCATGTTTCTCACGTGCTAGTCCTTTCGTAAGAATATCTGCCGCCATGTTGTCAGTAGGGCAGTACTCCAATACAACGGTGCCTTTATCCACCTGTTCCCTGATATAGTGGAACTTAATGTCGATATGCTTGGCTCGACCATGATGTTGAGGGTTGCGAGTTATAGCCATCGCTGACTGACTATCATCGTAGATGGTCGTAGGCACTTGCTGGCCTTCAGTGATGTTCTTCATGAATTCTCGCAGCCACACCGCTTCCTGTGCAGCTCCAGCCAGGGCGATGTATTCCGCTTCTGCTGTTGAGAGCGCAACGCATGTCTGCCGGTTGCTTCTCCAGCTTATAGGGGCTCCTCCCAGCATGAATGCGTATCCGGATGTTGACTTCCTTGAGCCTACATCACCGGCCCAATCGGCATCGCAATAGCCGATGATATCTTCGTTGGAATCCGGTTGGTAGACGATTCCAAGGTCGATAGTCCCTCTTAGATACCGGAAGATCCTCTTCACTGCTGTCCAGTGCTCACTCCCTGGACTGATTACATACTTCGCCACGTTGTTGACTGCGAAGGTTATGTCTGGACGTGTCCAGTTGGAAAGATAGAGAAGACTTCCAACTGCAGACTGGTACTCTGACTTGTCTACCGTAGAACCCTCCTTGCTCTGAAGCTTCTGACTGACATCAACTGGCGTGTTAACGGACTTCGCTTCAGACATTCCAAATCTCTCCAGGATCTTCTTGGTGTACCCCGGTTGTCCAATCCATATGGGGCCTGCTTGTGTGATGTTGATCTTCACACCAAGAAAGGACTCCAGTTGCCCTAAGTCCTTTACTTCAAACTTCTCTGATAAAGTTTCTTCATCTTCACCATCTTCTTACTGGTCTCAGTAGCGATGATGATGTCATCCACGTACACTGCGATGATGACGGTCTCGCCTTTCTTGCTAGTATACACACATGGGTCACTATTAGACTTAAGTAACCCATGACTCTGGAGGAACGTGTCCAGAGCAGTATTCCAGCATCTCGGTGACTGCTTCAGACCGTACAGGCTCTTCTTGAGACGACACACATGATCTTCTTTTCCTTTCTCCTCGAACCCTTTCGGCTGCTTGATGTACACCTCCTCTTCCAGCTTGCCATTCAGGAATGCGGTTGTCACATCCATCTGATGTAGCAGCAAGTTCTTCTGTGCAGCCAATGCGATGATACCACGCACCGCTTCAGCTCGCACTACGGGGCAGAAAGTCTCATCGTAGTCAGTCCCATACTTCTTACTGAATCCCTGAGCTACAAGTCGTGCCTTGTACCGATCCACTTCTCCTTCTGGAGTCACCTTCGTCTTGAAGACCCACTTACTTCCGATAACCTTGCGGTGCTTCGGAAGTCGCACTAGCTCCCAGACTTTGTTCTTCTTTAGAGACTGCATCTCCGTCTTCATGGCTTCGCGCCACTTCCCTTTGTCTGTAGCCATGGCCTCTTCATAGGTCTTCGGATCTTCTTCTCCTGTAATCAGCGCCCATTTACCGTAGCGATCAGGCGGATTACGTTGTCGCACAGGTCTCTCAACTCTGCGCTCATCTTCTGGATCTTCTTCCAGTGGTCCAGCTGCTTCCACTGGCTCTTCCACCTGAGCCACTTCATCAGCTTCTACCAGCTCTTCATCTTCAGCTAGATCTTCAGCTTCCACTAGCTCTTGAACTTCAGCCGGTTCTACCACATCTTCCAGTTGATCTTCTTCCATCTCTAACTCTGATTCCGATGCCGACTCTTCATTGTCACGCTCAAACTCCTTGTCCCCAAGCTTCTTCTCATTGAAGACGACATCTCGGCTGAAGATGACCTTTGATCGACCAAGGTCATATAGGCGATAACCCTTGACCGTATCACCATAGCCGATGAACAGGCACTTCCTGGACTTCTTGTCGAACTTCTTCCGCTCATCCTTCGGGACATGTGCGTAACTCACACAACCGAACGGCTTCAGGTTGCTGACATCCGGCTTTCTTCCATAGAGCGCCTCGTATGGAGTCATACCCATGAGAGCTGACGTTGGACTCCGGTTCCGTAGATGGACTGCTGTCGCCACAGCCTCTGCCCAAAATCGTCGGGGCATGCTACCAAGCATCGACCTTGCCATTTCGACGATCGACCGGTTCATTCGTTCAGCCACTCCATTCTGCTCAGGCGTCTTCGGAATCGTAGTCTCGTGACGGATTCCCTCGTCCTTGAGGTAACGCTCGAACTCCTTCGAGGTATACTCGCCTCCGTTGTCGGTTCGCAGCGTCTTGAGTTCCATTTTGAGTGATTTCTCTGCTTCCGCTTTCCACTCTCGGAACTTCTCGTAGACCGCAGCCTTGGTCTTCAAGATGTACACCCATGTGTACCGCGTCTTGTCGTCAATGAATGTGAGGAAGTAGTACGCACTTCGTTGGACGCCACGCTCATCTTCCCGCAGACATCACTGTGCACTAGCTCCAGCACCTCAGTTCTTCGACGACCTTCTCCGCTAAACTTCTGTCGATGGTTCTTGCCGTCCGCACAGTCACCGCAGAATGTCAACTTCTTTGACGCATTGTAGTCGAGCCCATCAACCATGTCCTCTTTAACCAGCTTCTTCAGTGACGTCTCGCTGAGATGTCCATATCGCTGGTGCCACAGGTCTTCCTTCGACTCCTTCTCGACGGTTGTCACAAGTGCCTTCTGGTCAGACGCAAAGTCGAGATAATATAACGACCCGGACCTGCTTCCAGTCGCCATCACTCGCTCTTCTGTTGTCACCCTGCACTTGCGGTCCTTGAAAACAACCGCACATCCCTTCTCGTTTGCCATCGGAACACTAAACAGATTGAAAGCTAGGTCCGGCACGTACAGCACATCCCTCACCGCAGTCCGCTGCGTCTTCATACCAGGGATCTTCAAAGCCAACACCACTTCACCAACACCAGCACATCTGAGACCGCGCCCGTCTCCTACTGTCACACTGGACGTCTTCGTGCTGTCCATCTTCCTAAAGAGGTTCCTCATGTTCCACATGTGTGCTGTCGCTCCGGAGTCGATGATCCAGCCACCCTTTCCTGTTGCCGACAACGCATGTTGTGCAAACAGGCTGGCATCCACTTCATCTTCTGACTCCTCTGCCACTGCCGCTGCCTTCTGTCTTCCTCGTCCGTTGGACTTCCTGCCAGAGTTGCCTCTGGACTTCCCGCCAGTCGCCGGACTGGACTTCCCGCCAGACTTGCCTCTGGACTTCCCGCCAGTCGCCTGACTGGACTTCCCGCCAGTCCCCTGACTGGACTTCTTTAACGTCGGACATTCAGCTATGAAATGTCCTGGCTGGTTGCACTCAAAGCAAAGTCGCTCCGAGCGTCGCTCCGGCTTGCTCATCAGGGCCTTCTCTTCCTTCCTGTCATTCGACATCTTCTTGTCCAGGTTGCAGACCTTCTCGACGACCGTCGTCCACGCTGGAACCTGGTCTAAGGTGTCGAAGGCAGCAACCAGGACATCGTACGTCTTCGGCAAACTGGAGAGAAGATATGTCACCTTATCTTCCTCCTCCACTGGTGCCTCGATGACGGCTAACTCGTCGAAGATCTGAGTTAGGCTCTTGATGTGGTCGTTCGCCGACCCTCCCAACGCAAGCTTAGCTGTACACAGCTTCTTCCGGAGATCCCGCTTGTTAGCAAAGGTGTCCCTCTGGAACATCTCCCGTAGTTTTCTCCATACAACCGCAGGGTCTTCCTCATCCGGGGGAACCATCCAAAGCAAACTTGGATGGATGTTGAGTACAATCGTGTAGAAGGCTTTGTTGCTCCGCGCTTCAAAAGCATCCCGTAGGGCCTGGTTTGCATCAACCACGAGAGTCTCCTCTCCGGTAACCAGCTTCCACACGCCCTTGTACTTCAACGTAACTTTCACCTGAAGTTTCCACGCCGAATAGTTGTTCGCCCCTGATAACCGCTCAATCTTCGGTGCCTCCGCCATGTTGAAAATTTACCGGAAAACTGCCAAAAAATGTTCCTCTTCAGGTCTTCTGTAAAAACACAGTGCACTTGCTACGGCGAGCCTTACAGTGCAACACCCGCTGTGGTATATACAGTTCAACTTAAGGTGTGTATAATAAAAGTCAGTTTATCACCACAGTTGCACAATAGATAGATCCTCTTCTAAAGCTGCACTATAATCAGTCCACTTCTTAATAAAAACTCACTTAGTTGATACCTGTTAACATTTACTAGCTTCACTCCTTCTGGATTTTATAAATTTCAACTTCCCTCTGACTTGACATAAGATTGAATAGTGGTCTCCTCAAAACTTCATGTTCCTCCTTTACCTTCCTAACATCTCCTATATACTACCCTGTATAGGCATGGCGCTGAGCTTGCTCCAGTATACTACTCTGTATAAGCATGGCGCTGAACTTGCTCCAGTATACTACTCTGTATAAGCATGGCGCTGAACTTGCTCCCATATACTACTGCTGCTTCTGCCGATGTGCGTTTTCCCGTGTCTTCTACAGCCTTTGAGACGGCCCCCTTTCTGCAGCCTGCAGCCTCACTGCCCCTGACGCCGTACACACGTGGTTCCCGCAGCCTCCCGAGGTGGGCGCTCCCCCTCCTCACGCTGCCTCCCACTTTGTACACACGTGCTACTAGACTGGGAAAGAACCCCCAAAATCGCCCACTTTTCGATGTGCGGTTTCTCGTGTTCCGAGTGCTCTACAGCTAAAAGTACTTGCTTCTGAACTTCCCGCTTAGGATGACCATTAGATTGAACCCTTGTCTGTAGTGTGTGCCGAAATCAGAGCTCAAATCGGACTAGAACTACTCTTTTTAGCTTTTATTTCCCGATCTACACGGCGCCGACATCGTCGTTGTGTTTACATTTCGTACCACGCCCAGCTCGCAGAAGCCTCTCTCCCCACGCCGTACACACAGTCACACTCTGTATTTTCTCGGCGATTTTAGTGCATCTGCACTACACAAAGGCTACAGTACATCAGGATTGTTGATACGATAGCATAGTTAAGGTACACTTCCCTGATTGTCACAGCGACGATTCTACTGCAGCGTTGGTCGTTTCAGTGGTTGTCCGTTGTGCTTCTGCTCGCTGCTGCTCGCGTCCCTCGTGGTCCAAATTCGCCGACTTTGCAACTTCCCTCAAAGTCGACTTCCAGCGCCCATCCGACTTCCAA
Source organism: Harmothoe impar (assembly GCA_947462335.1). Lineage (NCBI taxonomy): Eukaryota > Metazoa > Annelida > Polychaeta > Phyllodocida > Polynoidae > Harmothoe > Harmothoe impar. Next base: position 60,966,414 of record OX381717.1, read on the forward strand.
ACTTCGTCCACATCTAGTCCATACCTTTACAGTGCTTTACAACGCAGTGTAATGCGACCTGGGTTCCCATAACCTATTGGATTGATACTTTGTATGGACAAGAACACGACGACATGTTGCTTCTTCTAAGATGCCTTGGAGAGTAGGCTTTATTAGGATGCGCATGCGCGCTGACCTACTTCCGCCGGGTAACACTTTACCGCCATACCTTTGTGTATGGGTGTATCTAAATTAACACATAGTGTGAGATGGACAGGTCGTTGATATGCTGCATGTCTACCACAGCAGGGGATGTATGCCCTGTACCACTTGGCTACAATGTACCTTCAGCTAGTGCCTTCGGCACTAGCGGGCAGGAGACAAAAATATGGAAAAATTGGAATGTGTATTGCGGACTTCCGCAAATTTGTGGAGAAACAGCACATTTGTGGAGAAACGGGACCCTGGTGTACGATGCGACGTCCGTGCTCTGGTCAGTGACCTAGGTGGACTGGTGGCCGTCACCGTGACCTAGTTATATAGCGTCAGGCGTGACCTAGTTGGTGCGCGGATGCCGAGTGCCACTGAGCAATTGTTGAGTTTCTTTCATACTTTTGAGAAAATAAATAGAAATGTCTTGTACAGTTGTGTTTGGGTTAGGTATTAAAGGGAAATTGAATCGATGAGTAATGGTTATTTGGAGGAATTTAGAAGGAATTGAAAATTAGTCACGTTTTTTCCCAGATTGCAATGCACATGGCGGCCCCCGCAGAGAATCTGGTCACGTGTTTCCGGCTAGAAGATATAGTAGCTGTCCTAACAAGCCCCCTGTTACAGAGCATTTTGATCAGTTACAGCCTCCCTTCTCTGATCTTACACAGGTTGCCCAGGCTCATGGCCACACCTCCCAGAACCTTTAGTTCTACACATATACCCAGAAGAGGGGTTTACTAATCAGGGGTTCAGTCAGTAATGAGTCTATAGGCGTCCACCTAGTGTTAGCTGATTGAACATCTAACTGCCAAACATGGATGCTCCTATGGCCTAACCCCTAGGAGCCCTATAGTACTGTTATGAAGGAGACTATACATACATACATGCTATTTTTACAATATCTAACCCCTAGGAGCCCTATAGTACTGTTATGAAGGAGACTATACATACATACATGCTATTTTTACAATATCTAACCCCTAGGAGCCCTATCCCAGTGGGCACATAATGTTGAATCAACATTGATAAAGGGTTGTCATGGTTGATTCAACGTTGATGCAATGTTGATTCAACCTTGAACTGAATTTTGTGCCCACTGGGATAGTACTGTTATGAAGGAGACTATACATGTTATTTCTACAAGACACACTGTATAGGTTTTTATACCTGTTACTGTAGTCTGTATGGGTTGTGTGGTCTCCTCCTCCACCGTCTGATACAGCTCCTCCAGCCCCATGCTGCCTGTGTGTGTCAGTGTACTGCTGTGTAGTAGGGGTGTGCTATCTCTAATGTAGGATACCGAGTACAGGGGAGGCAGCCTGAAGCTGGTGTCTACACGTTATGGCGGCCACGTGACACTAATCACGTGTACAGGGGGCTGTCACAGAAAAACAGCCATAGTTTAACAGCAAGGTACTACAGAAAAACCTTTTTTTTGTAATATGTGTTACAGAAAAATCTTACGTTATTTATTTACATTAATAAACACAAGTTTTCATGTAAAAATTTGCAGCACCTAGAGACATGGTGCTAATATATAGCCTAAACAGCTTACATTTCAAGAAATAAGCGTAAATTTGTAGGTATTAAAGGGGCAGTCTCACCACTCGCGCAGCTACCACATAGTAGACTAGAGCAGTAGTGGACTTTTGAATGGGAAACGCTAATTTAATGTTTAATAATTCTAAGCATTGAGGTAATTTCACTATATTAAGGCTGTGTCTCACGACCTTGGGCCAATGTTTTTGTCTCTGACCGGGTGCCGTCTCTGACCTGGTGCTGTCTCTGACCGGGTGCCGTCTCTGACCGGATGTCACTTTGGGAGTTTAGTTATGTTCTACCAACAGCTGGAGGCTAATAATAATTACATAACAGCGGCCATAACGTTTTTACAAATCCTATATGAGTATAGGTTACAATTTTAAAAAACACTTTTTTCTGACACCCGGTCAGAGACGGCACCCGGTCAGAGACAAAAACATTGGCTCAAGGTCGTGAGCCACAGCCTTAATGCTATTTCTTAGGCTATTTCTTACACTGTTTTCTGTAACGGCCCCCTGGTCTCCCAACATGAGGATTACTACCCACAGCCACAATGAGGACCAACTCCCTAATACACCGTCAGTGTGTTGAAACTGTGTGTTTCTAAACACTGACACTGCACTCCGTTCTGTTAACTGGTGGCGGTTAAAGGGAATTGCTAGTTCCTACACAGAAGCCACCTGGTGGTAAAAACCAAAGGTCATGAAAAGTATTCTTTAAGCTGTATTCATATTCCTACATAGACCACTTTCCCTAAATCAACTATTTGTGTTTGCTATTTGGACAGTATACCTCCATTGTTCACATGAATTCACTGTTAGGACACCCATAGGATCCTACAGTTAAGGCAAAACAAATATTTTTCCAAAATTCATGCCTTTCTCATTTCATCCGTGACCCCCTGTTTTATTGGTCCTAAAATGTTTGTATAGATGTCCATTATACATTCCCAAGGTTTGTTGCAATATCAATAGAAGAAGGGGACTCCTTTGCTCAAATGGCCGTATCATGAAAGTTAGTACCATGACATGGCAATTTCTTTTAATTTTCTATTAGATAATACATCAAACTAACATAATCCTGAGTTATATGCAAAAGTTAATAGAACGTCAGTAATCCTGCGACAAGTAGCAAGTCCCTTCAATGATATGCATAGATCCTTGGGCAAACCTCCTCCCCCAATGTCCAACTTGCCCTATACCTGGCACATATGGAGAGGTTGTGAATAGCCTGGGCCGTATCAAGGGGCCCTTGATAGGTGGTCCTCATGTCCCATGTCGATTTTAAGAAATGCCCATGTTTGCCATAACGATTTTAAGAAATGCTTCATGTACCATGTCACTATCTATTTATTTCTCATGCCCCATGTCACTAAGGCCCAAAGTGGCCCATGTTGCCGTGTCGAATTTAAGGGTCTAGGGCCATTATCAAGGCTATTACTATGTCAGGCCTGATTGCCTGTTGCGCAAAACATCCTTCCTCCTCTCCAATCTAATTAGAATACATGGCACTACTTTCAGGGGTATACCCATGATGTACAGAGTAAATAGTGAGTGACAAAATACTGCTTAATGGTCAAGTAGTAGTGTGGACTAACTCCCTCATGCACCATACTACTGTAGCCTGCCAAAACCAGGTTTAGTTGCCAATTCCATACCTCAGTGCCCTAATTGGCACACATGTAATAGTGATGTACATTTAGCAGTCCAGCGTATATATACATGCATGTATAGTCTCCTTCGTAACAGTACTATAGGGCTTTACATATATGTTTATGTCCAGGGTGGGCGGGCGGGTGGGAGTACTTGATTTTTTTTCGACAGGGTGTGCGGCCAGACCTCTGTCCTAGGGATGTCATTGGTATCATAGGTATCGATACATCGCTATTTTTCATGTAGCTGATAACCGAATCGACAAACAATGGGTATCGATACGCCGCCATCTTGGATTTTTTTTTGCTATATGTCAGTTTTTACGGCGTGTAAATCGGACCATTATTAAGGTATTTAGGTAGTAAAATGTGAAAGACAAAATGTTATTCTAAATATTACAAATTTTATTTTTATTTCTATCACAAGAAATAAGAATATTACGATTTTTTTTCATTTTATTGTCTCTACTATAATTTTTTACAGTGTCTGTAAGCTAAAATTGAGAAAATGTGGCCTAATCTACCTCTTCTTTTTATATAATGAATAACTTATATATTACCTAAATCGACACCAAAATAGTGAATAACTGATAACTCATAAAATTCGATACCAACGACATCCCTACTCTGTCCACCCTTACCCTTGTTAGGCCATTCTGACTCCAAAAACCTACTTGTTAGGGCATTTACACCTGGAAGCTTCATAATCGTTGAGGCCTATATAGAAAGAATTGGGTGGAAAAAGTTAAAGTATATTATAACAATACATGTATATATTGCAAATTTCACCCATTGCTTTCTTTAAAGGCCCCATTTCAGCGATTATAAAGCTTGCAGGTCAAAGATAATAAAGACAAGACAGGATAATGAATTTAGTTTTGGTGCTTTAGCAATGAACACCCTTTAGTTTATTAACAAAAAGAAAAAGTTGTAGTGTCTTTGACAGCGGTCTAGCAGTTGTGAGGCCGACAGATGGCCCTCCATTTCTACAATTCAATACTGCTCAGCCTAGGGTACCGCACCCCTGTGGCGACCTCTAGTAGAAATGCAACATACACACAGTGGATAACAGTGTAGGAGGGACTGATAGACAACCCCCATTTATATTATCATAATAGCAAACAACTGTAACAAATATATATGTATGTAATAAAAGTAGTTCATGTGTATATTATGTGTTACAAGTAATAGGCTTAGGATGTGATCATTTTTTAACAACAGGGGGCGGTGGTGGGTTTCCGCGCGGAGCGTGCAAACTTTTTACACCCCCTGGTCAAGGGGTCAAAATTTCTTACTTCCCCCTAGGGTCGAAAATCAGCACGTGCGCGGGATCTTTGAAGCATAGTAACGCGCTGGCTTTTTGGCTCAAAACAGGTTAAAGTTTTTGACCACCCCCCCGTCATGGGGTCCAAATCCTCCCCCCCCCCCGTCAAGGGGTCCCCCCCAACCCACCACCCCTCCCCCCCGTTGTTAACAAATTATCACTCCCTTAATCTCAGCTGAGTCATTCATCTGCAACTCATTTACAGCCTTGACTGTCGCCAATATCCTGAGTAAAGGGCTCTGGGTGTGGTATTACTGACTTATGCCACACCATTGGTGATTGTTTGCCACAAGAGTGGTGATTGTTTTTGTACGAAAAATACAAACAGTATGTGCACATCATGATCATAACCTTGTGTCCTTTCGTCATGATTCAGGAATGAATGTATATATATAGTCCTGGAAGGTCATTCAGAACAGAACTGGTCCCGAAATTCTTTCCTTATTGAGAAAAATAATCACAATGTCCAACTTGTCATGACAATAGAGCCTACGAGTACCGGAATTTGTATGATATAGCCTCTTGAGGCGCTTTCTGCAAGATCAAATCTTTTGGTACAAGTGATCACGTGAAAGACAGAGGGAGGGACAGAGGGAGGGACAGAGGGAGGGACAGAGGGAGGGACAGAGGGAGGGACAGAGGGAGGGACAGAGGGAGGGACAGAGGGAGGGACAGAGGGAGGGACAGAGGGAGGGACAGAGGGAGGGACAGATGGAGGGACAGATGGAGGGACAGAGGGAGGGGCTGAGGGAGGGACAGAGGGAGAGGAGAAAGGGACACAGAAAGAGATAGAGGGAGGATCAGAGGGAGGGACAGTGGGATAGTTCGACACTTCTACCCCTGTAACAGGGGTAGAAACCATGTTCCCTTTGGGCTAACCAAGTCACTCTGCCAATCTGGCAGAGTAGCTATTTTGATGAAAGTATTCACTCTTCAGTCTAATGCTTCCAGCCACATGTCCCTCAATGTATTCCCACCTGTTCACCATCCACAAGGTATTCCTAATACATAAATAGATCTGTAATCCTGGCTTTGTTTGATGTCAACTCCACTCCTCTGGGACATCCCTCCCACCACTTCTCCCTGCTATTGATATCAAAATGTGTGACATACACTAACATTGACATGTTTGAAGCAGGATAAGTTTGCTGGACATGTACCTTTGGGGGAACAAGATTGACTACTTTCAGGGACTGACAGTGAGTACATTTATGAGAACAACACCCTTTTTACTCCCACTATAGGATCTCTATGTAGCTGCAGTCTGGCGCAGTAGCGCCAGATGTGTCGGACTACAGTGGGAGGGACAGATGGAGGGACAGAGGGAGGGATAGAGGAAGGGACAGTGGGAGGGACAGACAGAAGGACAGAGGGAGGGACAGAGAAAAGGACAGAGGGAGGGACAGAGAAAGAGACAGAGGGAGGGATAGAGGGAGGGACAGTGGGAGGGACAGAGGGAGGGGGGAGGAAGGGACAGATGGAGGGGGAGGGAGGGACAGATGGAAGGACAGAGGGAGGGACAGAGGGAGGGACAGAGGGAGGGACAGATAGAAGGACAGAGGGAGGGACAGAGGAAGGGACAGATGGAGGGGGAGGGAGGGACAGGTGGAGGGACAGAGGGAGGGACAGTGGGAGGGACAGAGGGATGGACAGAGGAAGGGACAGATGGAGGGGGAGGGAGGGACAGGTGGAGGGACAGGTGGAGGGACAGAGGGAGGGACAGAGGGAGGGGGAGGGAGGGACAGATGGAAGGACAGATGGAAGGACAGAGGGAGGGGGAGGGAGGGACAGATGGAAGGACAGAGGGAGGGACAGATGGAGGGACAGATGGAGGGACAGAGAGAGGGACAAAGGGAGGGACAGTGGGAGGGACAGAGGGAGGGACAGAGGAAGGGACAGGTGGAGGGACAGAGGGAGGGACAGAGGGAGGGGGAGGGAGGGACAGGTGGAGGGACAGAGGGAGGGGGAGGGAGGGACAGATGGAAGGACAGAGGGAGGGACAGAGGAAGGGACAGATGGAGGGACAGAGGGAGGGACAGAGGGAGGGACAGATGGAGGGACAGAGGGAGGGACAGAGGGAGGGACAGAGGGAGGGACAGAGGGAGGGACAGAGGGAGGGACAGAGGGAGGGACAGAGGGAGGGACAGATGGAGGGGGTGATACGTAAAGCTACCTTGATGTGTTATGCCTCAGTGTGCCGCTGCTGGTATTTCTTTCCCCGTGTCCTGAATGAGAGACACTGAGGACGGTTAACCATGTATAGCCTGGTCCTACAACATAAACACTGAAAACCTAGTTGGGTTGTAAGTGTTCACTTGTGACCACTTTCAATGACTTTAGGTGCTGACTGGGTGGTTGCTGGTTGTTCATGCCCTAGAGAACATCTAAGCTGTTCACTGTGACTACACTGAAAACCCAGGCCTGGATAAAGGTGGTCATGCTGATGACTTTGGGTGTACATGCCCACTCCACTTACTGAGGTGATTATCATGATGACCTAAGGTGATCATTTTGAGGAAATAATTTTGCCACATGCAGGACAGTGGCAATGTCCTCCTGAAATGCCACCGGTCCAGCAGATTGATAGGTGTAGCAGGACTGAATGTCCAGTCGCATGTTGAGCTTTTCTGAACTAAAATAATTTGGTGTTTCTAAACCTGAAACATGTTTGTCAATATACTGTGTTAAACTATGTATTTATCCTAATTTGGCCACAGATATAATGTACATATTATTTTCTAGTTGAAATGCCTGAATCATCAGATATCTTGGTATCCGGTCCTTCAAAAATGTAACCGGTCCTGCAACATTGAAAATCTGCAGGACCAAATGTCCTGCGAGATGAAAAGTTTTTGGAAAGACTGTAGTCACTAGACGGCCCACTCTACAATAGTGCAATCTACAGTACCTGCTCCAGGTAATCTACTAAAAAATACATTAACTAATCTTGATCAAAGGAGTTTATAAATGGAGGATCTGAAGAGTATTTGGAACATTAGAGATTCCAGTAAACTAGAAGAAAATCATGGCAAAATTATCAAAGGAAGAAGTATGCGTAAACATAGACACCTAATTTGTCTCTGAAACCAGGGGCTGAAACAATGGAGCAGGTTTTATTTGTTATACACACAATATAACGATATGATGATGGCAGGAGTGAGGAACTATGTTTTAATGATGCTGCGTCATACAGAAATACTAACGTAAAACCTCGCGTATAAACGTAACTCACGTATAAGCCGCACCTAGAGTTTGGGTCAATTCTATAAGCCACAATGGCGATCTGATTGTGGCAATTTTAGTACTGTACCATAGTAGCAAAAACTCACGTATAAGCCGCACCCTGACCCTGGGCGTATAAGCCGCACTACTGATCTGACTCGGATACTAGCCGCGGCTTATACGCGAGGTTTTACGATAGTCTACTGTGTACTAGATACTAGTCCACTGGGTGGTCACCATGAACACCCAAAGTCATTAGCATTAACACCATCAGCCAGGCATGGGTGATCACCATGACCACCCCTGGGTGATCACCATGACCACCCCTGGGTGATCACCATGACCACCCCTGGGTGATCACCATGACCACCCCTGGGTGATCACCATGACCACCCCTGGGTGATCACCATGACCACCCCTGGGTGATCACCATGACCACCCCTGGGTGATCACCATGACCACCCCTGGGTGATCACCATGACCACCCCTGGGTGATCACACAACTTAATGACACCAGGGTACTCTCTCAGGTTACCACCACCATGGACACCTAAAGTGTTTAGTGGTGAATACTTTAGACCCCCATTGGGTTTTCAGAGTAGGGTAGTGGCCATAATTCACAAGTATTGTGCATGGATGATTTTTGGGCTGTCCTTTTAGGAGTAGAGCTCTGAATTCTTTTTGTCATAACTTGATGTGTTGGTTGATGTACTCACCAAGTCTCATGGCTGACCCCTTAGAACCCTTACTGTGACTACTGTCCAAAGTACCCATACCATACATTGGGTCACACCCATTTTTTCTTCTCCTGGGAGGGACTAAACGTGACTAATTACACAAAAATAAATACTTTTCCTCGCTATCAATAGGTTTGAAGCTGGAGATGGAAGAATAGGGTACTTTTAATGCCTAGTTCACGTGTTTTCATCAGTTTCCAACGTTTATGTCCCATCCATAGTAAACAAAGAAAACCTCTATAGATTATTCACATATAGAAAAACTAGAAAAAACTAGAATTAATCCCTACCATACTTATTGCACTCTATATAGTTAAAGCTGCATACAACCGTACGTGTCACGCCTTTTTCTATAGGCCCACATCAATTATGACTGAAAACAAAAGATTTGTGAGTTCAAACTATGAAAGGCTACTTTTAATGTACCATCACACAATATATTAACCCGTTAGTACATAAGGCTTGAATACATGATAACCATTTGTTGTCATAATGCTCTGAATAACCCTGCCGTAAATACATTCATAATATCTTTTGTGTGATAAGGCCAAAAAAAAGGGTCTGTTTCAGGTCACCCGACCGACACTATTAGGAGTGTTTTCTAAAACAGAAATGAAAATGTTTTTAAAGACAACCAAAAACTAAAATCTTGGTGGTCAAAATGTCAAAAGGTGAAACCTAGCACAGAATGGTTTAATTCATCTGAACTATGAAATAAAGTTGAAAAGTTTGAAAAGAGTGGTTTGTGCACTTTGTTGTAAAAAAAAAAAAAAGACTAATAATGTATATTTTAAAAAGTCCAGAAAGTAAAATTCTGTGGGTGGTACACAGCTTATTCATGTTTGAATATAGTGGAGGGATAAACGAATATTGGACTTGAAAGAATTAGAATTTCACTATCTGTATTGATAGGAATCAAGAAGCTTAAGGTGCTCTAAACTTCTCGTGTACTTCCAGAACACTTTAAGGTTGCCGGAGGTAAAATATTGAGATTAAAAGAGCTAACCTGTAAGTGAATTTTGATATCTATTTTACCGAGGGCAACCTGTAGTGTTGCGGTGAGTACACGCCCGACCCGCCTCAACCCTATTTGGAGGTGTACACACAGTGCGAGTAAAATAGATAATTGACACTACAGGTTGCTGGAGTTTAATTAAGGTTAAGCTCATAAAATATTTTAAGAAAGTGTTCCTTAATTAATTAAGCTTCTTCATTCTCTATCGCTCTGAATACTGACGTCACTCGCGCATGCGCTCCTCCTTCTCTGAAAACAGGGCCGACCCTACGTTTTTTATGGAATTTTGAAGAAATTTTCATATTTTTATACTTATTTGGGGCCAATTTTAGGTTTACAAAATTTGGGGAAAAAACTCCCCATTTTTACACTTTTTTGGGTCAATTTTAGAGGGGAAGTAAAAAAAACGAAGCCCAAGTCGCCCTACAAGCAAGCTATGGTTAATCCTACTCACCTTTTCATAACCATTGTCTATCTGTTTTAAACCACGGTATGCAATATAGCCATGGTGTGAAGCCTTTGTCTTAGCCGTCCACCGTGGTTTAATTTCATATATTGGCGAAGAACCCCCATGACATATCAGTTAACAAGGCTAACCCATGGACAAGTATAATAACACTAGTGAACTGTTCCATATGAGACATATCTACACAGACAACAGAATCCACACAACTCTTCTTATGTAAAGAAATACTTTATTCAAAACCATCTGCATCAAAATAACTTTTAAGGATGGAACATTGTCTGAAAGCCAAATCTGTCAGCAGCAGCGGGACAAGCGGCCCTGGGGCAAACATATGTTTGCCCCCTCCCCCTCCAACCTTTTAGGAATCTCAAAAACATTCTAGATAGGATGATATATGTTGTTCGTGTCTAAAATTCACAAATTAGTAATTAATAGTTTAGTGATCTTTAAAATTGAGGAATATGTTAGTGCCCCGCATGGGTAAAAAACGACACAGGCGACACAGCGACACGGGCCTTTTAAAAATCGACGGACACAGGCAAATAAAGGATAAAAATCGACCCACAGGGATTTTTCTCTAAGTGCTTAAAGTCGACACGCCGACATGGTCAAAAGTTCGGGTACCCATGTAGAGGCACATGTTAGCTATTTCTATCCCACTGCATTACTGGCAGCATAAGCTTAGATTTGATACCAAATGTGACAATTTTTGTCTAAAATATTTGTTTATCACGATAACCCTGATTTCTATGAAGCCCGCGGTGATGAGTAACCAGTTTATATTTTGCGTGGCCTAAGGCTGGTACTTACCGTAAAACCTCGCGTATAAGCCTAACTCGCGTATTAGCTGCACCTCGACTTTAGGCCGATTCTATAAGCCGCACCAGCAATCTCATTATGGCGACTTTAGTGCTGTAGTATGCAGCTAGAAACTCACCCTGACTCTGGGCCGATCCGACAAGCCGCACCAGCGATCTCACCCGCGTATTAGCTGCGGCTTCTACGCAAGGTTTTACGGTTTACAGTGAGTGATTCACCCTTGAAGGACGGCATGATGCCTTAATGCATCATATCCTTGGTCGTCATGATGCATGAATGCAGCCATGGTGACTAACTCGCCAGTGCTGCATTCATGCAACATGCCCACCCTACAGGGTCGAGACACTCCAAAAGGGTGGCAACGATGCACCAACGTAGCACCAGCGAGTTACTCACCGGGGATGCATTTGTGCATCATGATGACAAATGTCATTTTTGAGTGACCTTAAAGGGTTATGAAACATATTCAAGTTTGGCAGTCTTTTGAAACCATGTGCTTGAACACGACTAAAGCCCTCATGCATAGTCAAGTGACATGGTCCGATATTTTTCATATTTTAAATCCTACTTAGATATTTTCCAAATGTTAGTACGATAGCATATTTGGAGGATAGGGAACAATAAAATGCTATCTATGGCCAATAGGAGCCCATTTAAAGTGTCCAACATGGCCCAGGTTCAGTATTTTACAGTGTATTTCAAATGGGGGGAATTATAGTGTGCACTCCAAAAGTCTTTAATTGAACACAAAACTAACAATTGACTGAATTCTAAGCTGAATTATGGGGAATAATGTTAAAAAAAATAGGTAAGACATGTAGTATGGCCATAATGAACAATTTTGTTCATTTTTAACAAAATTGATTTTTGATCCCTAATCATCGGACCATGTCACTTTGAGTACGGTTGTCCATCTCTGTATTACAAAGACTATATGAGAAGAATTGCCGACAAACTGCTTTTGTCCCAGCTTCATCCGGGTACCAGGGACACAACAGTAAGTCTGCATTGGCGGATCCAGGGGAGGAAGAAGAGAAAAGAAGGAGAAGAAAAGAGGGAAAGAGATAAAGAGATTTTTGAGTATTATTCATAGGGCCTGACTGAGGGTCTGATCTGGATGGGGGGGGGAGAGGGGGCTGAGTCATAAAATATTGTGTCCTTTTTTCCCTTTTTTTCCCTTTATGCATGAGAATGCACTATTTCAAGTCTAGATCAACAAAATATTCATGGGGGGCATGTGCCCAAAACCCCCCTAGTGTGGCTAATGCGCTTCGCTCGCGGGAAACGCAGTGACTCCGGGTTGGCCAGGTTTGGGCCCCCCCCAGACAATCCTGGATCCACCACTGGTAAGCCTTTTACTGTTTGACACAGTCTACAACTCCTTTGCGGGCTGAAAAGGAAAGAAAGGTCAGTATCAATGGCTTGTTATGTCATGTTGAATATTTATCAATAAAACAACATTGGAACACCATTTATCATAGTTAATCGCATTTCTGTGTTCATTTACATATTTTCCAAACAAGTAATAAAGAGTTGCAGAAGCATATATTCAAAGGAAACAGCTACAGCATCGTACAGGTTAGCACAATAGTGAAATGAAGGCGATGTATGGGGTTTTGCCAGTTAGAATTGTATGTTTATCATAAATGAAACAACCTCCTCCGTTATTCAATGGAATCCAACACACAGAAAAGAAGTAGAATCACTGTAACTCCCGACGTGATCACTGAGGTAACTCTCCCCAGGACTCTAATGTGACTCCTAAACATTAGCAGGACTCTAAAATAACTCTATAATGACTCTATAATGACTCTTTTCTAAGACTCCCTAATGATTGGGAGTCACTTTAGAGTTGTGGGGAGAGTTACCTCAGTGATCGGGGCTGGACTCCCTTTTGAGAGTTACAGTGATCCTACTTCTTCTCTCTGTGAATGTAAATGTACCTGTTTACCTTTGTATTGATTGAAATACCAGAAGAACCACTCATCAAACTCTAACTCAACTCAAACTCACAAGTGTCCAAAGGAGATTGTCCTTTAGTGTGCCTATGGACTGCTCATACTATTGCTGGTCCTTTTGAGTGGTCCCCCCTCCAAATCCACCATCAACAGGGTGGGTGGTGGATTTGGAGGGGGGACCAAACATATTTGCACCCCTTTTTAGCAAAAAAGCCCGCGCATAACTATGGCTAAATGGCACGCGCACCAACTGACCTTTGTCTCCAAGCAGAGTCCTAGTCCTACCGCCAGGTAGGACAGTGTGGGCCACTCTGACTGCTACACTTGGCTACCTGTGCTACCTGTGTACAGACCCCTGTCCCTTCCTTGCTCCCCACAGTGTTGTAGGTATGCAGGCCATGTGCTTTGAGGACCGCAGCAATGTTGACATAAAGCAAAGGGGGGACTTTGCTAAATGTGGGTATATCTCCAGTTTAATGCAAAATTGTGTGTTCTACATCCCAGTAATATTATCTATTATGCAAATCCATTAGATTATGGCATTTTAATGCATTCAAATGCATGCATTTTCACCAGAATGCTATGCTCAAAGCAGAGGGGGAACATAGAGTTGACTACCCTGTTTCTGTAGGGTGTTTACCTGTACCGCTGAGAGCCGTGAAAACGGCAGTTTCTCTACTTCACTCGAGTATTTCTTTAATTTTTATAGGAAATAAATGGAATTCGTGAAATATTCTGACACCTTGTGAAAGCCAGGTCTTTGGGCTATCAGCCCATGTATGGGGCTACCTAGATATTTCAACCTTTGTGGGCTTTATCTGCCTTCATTCTGAGCATAAGCTGTCACACAGTAGTCACTGCACTGAGTGGGCCTATTTGTGGAATTGTCCGAGTTGGATACATCTTCTTTGATCCTAAATCCGCTCATTATGGCACTAATGTAGGGGTCGGATTCCCCGTACCCTGGTGGAGAGCCCGAAGGGGTGAAACACCTGGATAATCCTCCCCCTCTGTACCATACCGATCCAGTAACGTAGGGAGCGGAGAACAGTCAGACACGGGTTGGTAGTGTAACGGTTAGCACGCTTGTCACCGGTGCGAGAGGTCTGTGGTTCGATTCCGGGCCGATCCAATGACTAAGTTTTCCGCGACCTCTACACTGGTGGATCTGCCGCGATGAATCGGGTAGTATGTTGACTGCGAACGGTAGGAGCATTCCAGTTTGCTGGGGATTGGCCACCTGCTGGCGGTTGGTAGTTGGAGGAGCAGGTAGTGAAGAGTTGGTTCCCAGTACGGGCAGTTGGAGTTCAGCATGGAGTTCAGTCAACAAATTGGCTGAATCGGTATGGTGTAGAAAGCTTCCATCACTGGGAAGTCAGGGTATCTCAACAACTGCTTGATAAAGCCCCATTGGGACCTTCGGTCTCCAGTGGGTGAGAATGCCTGGTGCTAGGTGCCTCTATACTCCGGGGGCTGGGACTCTCTGTAACTGCTTGATAAAGCCCCTTCTAGGAGGGAGAGAAAGCCCAGGGTTGGTAACCCCCCGGAAAATCCGAATCTAGAGGACATGATGGAATCTGATGGGGGTAGTGTAGGGGTCGGATTCCCCGTACCCTGGTGGAGAGCCCGAAGGGGTGAAACACCTGGGTAATCCTCCCCCTCTGTACCATACCGATCCAGTAACGTAGGGAGCGGAGAACAGTCAGACACGGGTTGGTAGTGTAACGGTTAGCACGCTTGTCACCGGTGCGAGAGGTCTGTGGTTCGATTCCCGGCCGATCCAATGACTAAGTTTTCCGCGACCTCTACACTAAGATAAATTAATCTGATACCCTGAGGGTATAGGGGAGACTTAACACTACATCTGAGTGCTAGCTCCATGTTTCTATCTTTAATCTAAGTACATTTGCTATTGAAGACTATAATTAATCAGCTCAGAATGACATGAAAAATCAGTATAACCATAACGGAGTTATGCACATCTTAAAGGTTTGCTCATAAGGTTTCAGAAAGTTATTGCATGTTAGCCTGTATTTCCAGTAGTTATCAGCGGATTTCTGGTTATGTACAGCCATATCTCAGCTTAATTTCTTGATTTTAATGAATTTAGTCTAATAAATTATTTCCAATCCCGAAACTAAAATAATTTGACTTGCAGTGCTCTTGGCAGATGTAATGGCCTTCAGAATCTTTCAGAAATTATATTCAATCATGATAATTAATCATGTAATAGACCAATGAAGTGCCCATCTCTACTGCAACTAGCTGTGGTCGGAGTAAGGGTATAGGCTACTCAACAGGGGCCTCACTGACCTGCCCCTGCAGCAGGTAAACGACCACTTATCATAGCCCTAGTCTATGGGAAGTTTTTCACAAAATAACCCTGACTTTGGGTCACGTTCTGCTTAATAGCATTGGATCTAGGGTAGATATCAACAAACGGATTTCTACATACTAATCCACACACATTTCTCTTTCCGATGGTAGGTCTAACCTTTTTGTAGGGCTATTATTTCGATTTCGGGGTAAACACCCTAGTTTCTGTGAACAGAAACACCTGACCTCCCCCCCCGAGGTTTAGCTCAGTGGTGGCCCGTGCTAAATGGGGTCAGCAGTGCTCCATTTCCATCTGCCTAAAACCTTGACCATAAAAATTTGGATCAGACCTTATTGTAGCCACTTGGCAAAATATTTCATGTGGGCCATCGTTAGCCACTCAGAAGCTGACAAAAATGTAACCATGTTCTACAGATGTCCTTGAAGTTTCACTTACCGTGTTCATCGTTGGCCTTCTTACAGAAGTCGTTGAACTGGTTCTTTAGCTTCATGAAGCCGGCGTTCCAGTGAGCGGGGAAGTCGCTGTCCTTGCGACTCATCATGCCGTTACCGTTGAGGTAGCACTGTACCTTAACCTGCTCAAACCGCTCCAACACATCACGGTGATCCACCGTCCAGAAGTCCTCTGTGGCAAAGGTACCGTCCACCTGAGAGAAAATGTGTATTACACTATTTGGAATAGTGGTGACTACCATGTATTAAAGGGGCATTCTCACTACTCGCACTTACCACATAGCAGACTAAAACAATACTAGAATTGTGAGTGGGAAACGCTCGGTGAGAATGCCACTTTAACCCTTTAACGATGGCAGCATGCCTTAATGGATCATACCCTTGGTTGTCATGATGCAGGAATGCATAAGGACTTAGATACAAGTATTTAGAGAATAGAACACAATATTCACGTTGAGACTCTGTGTTGCTCTATGAAGGTTCGACACCAGAGTGCATTATAAAGTCACAGAGAGTCAAGATGTGAAAAAGGAGTGTTTTATTGTCTTTTTATAAATTGTACCGTACCGTCGCGATTAAGCGCCGGGGCGCTCTTCAATTTGGAGGGGCCATTAAACCCAAGATAGGCGCTTATTCGAGATCCTATTTCAGTGCTTAAGGAATTTTTCAACACCCCTGTACCCCCGGCGCTTATACAAGACCGGCGCTCTTACGAAACCGGCGCTTTATCGCGACGGTACGGTATTTCACATTTTCCACATTTTTAAAGGATTTTCCTGTTTTTTCAAAGGTTTTCTGTGGGTTTGTTTACTGTTCACTGCTGTGGCCCTGTGCTCAGCGTGCACTGTTACACTATAACGAACCGTCACGTGACTTCTCCGAGGCTATAACTTTATAATAGTAAACAACAGTAGGCCAACATAGTTCCCTTACTAGAGTGCTGTCTTCTCAAAGTCATGTTTATATTACATTTACTCCTGAAACTTTCTCATCGCTTGGACTAAACCGATACTTATACAACACCAGACATTAGTTAATATAACATATTCTAAGACCCTTTACCTCAGTGTGTATGAATACAAGACCGCTGCCATTTTAAAACCAGGTTGTGAATAGTGACGGTGAGCTATATCTATGACAAATCTACTTCTCCCTCTGGAGACCTGCTGGGTAACGGGGTAGATCTAACATAGGGCTAACCGACCTCTCCACTCTGCAGCCCCGCGACAGCGTCAGTGGGTAAGGGGTAGCAATTTTAAAGAAATTTCCGTATAGTTACCCTTTTTTTGGGTCAATTTTAGGGTCTTTGAAGACGCTGGTCAGTACTTTCATGTTTAAAGTTTAAAAAAATCAAAAATATTCGACCCACCGACCCCACGTTTTCTGCCCATGTTACCTGAAACAAACATTTTTTTTTGGTCTAAGGAGTAGGTTTTACATAACCTACCTCTCCACTCTGCAGCCCCGCGACAGCGTCTGTGGGTAGGGGGTAGATCTTGATCTGAGCTTTGTCCAGGACGTGGCCCTGTATCTTGGTCTGGCGCGCGATACACTGCTGGTTACTGCCCCACCCGTCCAGGAACGCTGCAAACATCAACCAGGCATGTAGGCAAATACGGGATGGCTCTCCCAGGTGTGCGGACAAATGTTAACAGCGTAATCTTAATCTTACATTTTAAAATGTTTTAATCTAAGGCAAAAAGAAAAAAACACACGAAAGAAAACAGGGGTTGGGGGCATTACATAGTGGACTGTGTAGTTTAAGACAGGATTAAGATAGGTTAAGATAAGATTACTTTTAAGATAATTAAGATGATCTTAATTCTGTGTTAAGATTGCGCTGTTAACGTTTGTCAGCGCACCTAGGAGAGCTATCATGGGCGTGCAGTTTGAAGGGCACTTTTGTAGTTGCGGTAGTTGATAAAACAACCCTCCTCATTCGTACATACTTGTAAACAAGAACCAGGTATGTTAAACCACTCAAAACAGCTAGTTTGTCATCACCATGCCTCATACAAATCAGGTTTTGAGGAAAAAATGAAACGAAAATCTTTTGCAAACCTATGATAAATAATATATGATGAAAATTGAAAAGTATTGGCAGACTTGGTACCAAATTAAAGCGTGTACTGCCAGTAATGCCGTTGGATAGAAATGGCTTACATTTCCCCAACCTTAATAAGATCAATAACATCTAAATCCCTGAAATCTGAATTTTGGACATGAACTCATTAAAACAAAAAAAAGGATACATATATTTTTATACGTTTTAGCATGCAAGGAAAAAAAGGATCCGGATAAAAGGCTCACCCATCATATTTTTCAGTCTTTGGTGACAGCATATTCCCCTTTGAGTGGCCAGTTTTAAAATTTGATATCTATAATTCTAGGCTCTATGAAACATATTTTCAAATAACCTCATAGGTTATGAAAATGTTATCATTCTGAAAACTGCTACCTGGAAATAATTAAAATAATAACCCTCCAGCATAGAGTTATTTAAGAACAGTAATTAGTTATATCAGATGGTAGGTCAAATATAAGAACTAATTTCCTTGGGGCTGTAACTAGACAGAATACAGAACTCACCAATCTTCTTGCCCCGCAGGTCGTTGGGGTCAAACTGGTCTTTGTTTCCCTTCTTCACAAAGAAGTAGCTGAGACGTTGGTTCATGTAGGGCAGGGAGAAGGTGAAGGTGTGGATACGCTCCACGGTCGGGGTCCAACCCGTGCAGGCATCGTACCACCCGTCCATCAACCCTGAGGGAGCACACAATCAATAGTGAATGATTTAATTTGATTAATTTTGTTCCACCATTAACTTCTTCAGAATCACTTTAAGTAGTTGAATAATCTTTCAGCATTATTGAACACAAAATATATCATAAAACCCCACCTGTAAGGCATAGACCACTTCTTAAGTGCTTATTAAGCCTTGTATGTTCTCTGCAAGGTTTAAAATGCGATCATTAAGGGCTGCTGTTGTGAGCCGTGCACACTGGCTTGTTATCCAACTGACTGCTTTGAGAAGAAAAATCATCAAAACTCATGTTCCTTAGTTATTATTCAATCTGAAGTATGAAGTTATAGACAGAGGTCCACGATAATCTGTCTGAACGACAGGTTTCTCCACAAGTGGTGCATTGGATCGGATCACAAGAGCGGAGCCGAGTGTGGTACGATCCAATGCACCACGAGTGGAGAAACTTGTTGTTCAGACAGATTATCATGGATCTCTGTATTCATCTTATGTAATTCTTGATTAATTTCATCAAAATATACATTTAAAGATTGGTATCATAGCTATTTTAGTGACATCATCGTGGAGAAACAGGCTTTAGTGCTTAAGCGTTGTAACTTTATTTCTGCACATAAAATAAAGGTGTATATCTAAAGGAAATGATCTAACCTTGTCCTCCGCTGGGGTGCTGGCCAGGCTCCCCGCTCTGCCAGCAGTTAGGGTAGCGGTCCCACATGATGCGACAGTCCATCTTACCGGACGTACAAACTGAAACATACAGCATTGTACTGCAAACACAACAGAGATAATCCACCCTCCAAACAGAACTCAAGCATGACACAAGTTAGAAACATGTGTATATCTCAGGAAAAGCACATGGCTGTGTCTCATGAGATGGGGCCAAGTGTGAACGTCTTTGACCGGGTGCCAGCTTTGACCAGGTGCCAGCTTTGACCGGCTTGATAGAAAAGGGTTTATTAATACTAAGCTAACCATCAAGCAAATAGTTACAAACCGTTATAGCATTATACATTTTGTATCTGTATAAGGTGTGTCAGCAGACTGGAGATATTACACAGTAATGATACACATCTGCATGTTGATATGTTTGTGTATTGCTGATATTGAACAGCTATACTGCATCATTCACTAGCTGGCCAGTCCGACAAAGGGGCTGGCCAGGCCGACAAAAGGGCAGCCAGGATGACAAAGAGGCTGGCTAATAATGAGTGCACTATAGGAGGACTGGCAGGGTATGATCTGCTTTAATGACTGTTGTAAACATCATAGATTTATGGGAGCTCTGAGGATGCATCTTATACATGTAGACACCACTAATATGACTTGTCATCACCTCATAGTCAGGAGGCTTGCCAGCAGGTCCCAGATTCAGTATGTACAGCAGATAATTATTTTTAGTTACCATAGTAGCAGCAGCAATTAATAAAATGTTAAAATATGTGAGTTTTCAAGATCTATGATAAAAAGTGCACATTTGGTAAAAATCATAACATGAAATTGAAACTTTCTGCATATAAGCATATTGGTTGCTATGGAATTGACCCATCTCCATAGATAACCACTCAGGTGACATTTTGACATCAAGCAGAGAATCATTATCTGGTGGCCATGTTGGTTGTTCTGTCATGTATTTGCAGTTATCAGTAAGGATGATGATGTTTCAGCTTCAATCATTAGGCATTATTGTTAGTGATTTCTGGTTGCCATGGTTACCTAGGACCTGTGACAACTCTAAAACTATGTTAAAATGATGTATCTCAATGAGACCTTTAATTTGAGATATTACATGAGTGTAGGTGTTGAGAAATGACCAATTTCTTAAAACAATATATATTTTGTATTAGAATCGGCATGCTGGTTGCTATGGAAACACGCTATCACCATGGATACCTACTCAAATGACTTTTTGACTCTTTTAATCAATCAGGCATGCCCAAAAACCCTAGTTTAGAGGTATCACACATGCAAATCACATAAGAATTGACTGATTTATGACTTTAAACTTTTTCGTCAGCCATCTTGGACGCCATATTGAATTCCGGAAAATGCTCAACGATGCCAGCCGGGCATCGTCAAGATTCTGAAAGTATATGACTTCCTGTACCCAAATCAGTCATAACCTCTTCGGGGGGTTTTATTGCAAGGTTGCAAGGATAATTCCTTCCTGGCAACTGGACTATAAGGGCATTTGAATATAAAAGTTGGCTGAAAAGGTTAATTGATGTTACAACACTTTACATTAGTAGTTGGTAGCCCATTTATATCAATCTGCCCTAAATAAACCCTTTTCTATCAAGCCGGTCAAAGCTGGCACCAGGTCAAAGCTGGCACCAGGTCAAAGCTGGCACCAGGTCAAAGCTGGCACCCAGTCAAAGCTGGCACCCGTTCAAAGACGTTCACACTTGGCCCCATCTCATGAGACACAGCCACAACCTGTATACATGAGATAGACATGGAAGATTCTCGAGAATAGTGAACGTTCCTAGTGACATGTTCAATGGTGATCTGTATTTCCAAAGTTTGACTCGTGCAAATAACCAGAGATTACACAAGTAGAATGAAAACCTGTATTTCATGAGTTTCGGTACAAGAAATGACAGGGAATATGACACAAGAAAATATTTTAAAATGTTCCAAAAACGTTCTGGAATTCTCAAGTTATGACATGAGAATGGCAGGAGTTCCGCTTGAGATTTTGTTTGCATGGAAGCTAAGACTAAGAAAAGTTTTATATTAGTGTTTTTTATGTGTGGTTGGTTTGGAAAGAGTGAGGGAGACATATGAAATATTGGTTTGTGGAGATAAAAAGTAGATTAATTATTAACCATGTATTAATGTTAAGGATAACCATGTTACCATCTTACTACAAATAATGATGACAAATAGGACATTAGTTTGTCACAATTAGTGCTCTTTACATCCTTACTTATCATGACATAATTAGCCAAAGAAAAAAAGGCTATCATCTTCCCCCTGTGAATTTAGTACATGTGGCTAATTGGTTCACGGGTGAGATGTCATGGGAGACCCAGTGGTGCCACCTACGAGAGGTGGAGTGTACTACAACATCCTGGTAGCAGACCACAGGTTTTAACAAGACCTCAGCTTGGCGAGTGACATGGCTGAATAGGGTATCATGGGAAGGTGTGGAACTAGAAGTCCACTGTGAAGTATGGACGTGACAAATAGACTCTACATACCACTAGTGTGCATGGCAGTCCCTAGGGTATGCAGTAGCACCACCATCTAGTGCACATTGTGCACACTAGTGGTATGTAGAGTCTAGTTCACGTCTTTGTCACGTCCATACTTCACAGTGGGCTTCTAGTTGCACACCTTCCCATGATATCCTATATAGCCATGTCACTCGCCAAGCTGAGGTCTTGTTAAAACCTGTGTAGCAGACACTGTAGTGGGTGATGTAGATGAACCCGCTAGTACTAATACTGTTATAAAGATGAATACATATTTATAACCTTCATAATGATGTTTTTTTGCCAGAATCTATACACCAACATTTCTAAAATTTTGATTATCATATTGACAAAACCTTTACATTGATACACCCTTCAAATCACAGGTAGTCCCAGAATTCACCTTTCAGCTCAGTGAAGGCCTGTGCCCTGGGCCGATGCTGTAAGCCGCAGCGCCGATCTGACTCGCGTACTAGCTGCGGCTTATACCCGATGTTTTACGGTAGTACTTATACTGTTATAAAGATGAATACATACCTTCATAACAGTGTTTTTTTGCCAGAATCTATACACCAACATTTCTAAAATTTTGATTATCATAGCGACAAAACCTTTACATTGATACACCCTTCAAATCACAGGTAGTCCCAGAATTCACCTTTCTAAAACTGCAGAATTTGTGCAGACATTTCATCTAGGACTACCTTATTATTCTGTGTGAAAATGGTGTACTTTGTAGACATATGATACTTAGGGAAATCGTCGTCAAATTGTGCTCAAAGTGCTACCAAATCTCTATCCTTATATATTCCAATATTACGACGGAAAAAAAATAGATATAATAGAGACAACCTGATTTGAAGAAGATGTTCACTGTTGTAATGATATCAAAATAAATTGATGTAATCGAGAAATCGAGACCAAAATAATGATAATCAAAATAAATTGGACACCAATGCCATCCCTAATAGGAGGAAGCATATGAGGTTTAACTTTACATAAACATCCCCAGAGCTTCCTTACCCAGGTCAATCAGTCCTATTCCAAAGCCACTCAGGTAGCCTTCATCGTCACTGGAAACAGAAGTGTGGTGCATCTTTACTACATTTTTCCCCAGAATAATTGATCTTTATAATCAAAGTTGTTAGATTCAGTTACATCTAATGGCATGTCATCACCTCAATAAATTCATGAGAGTAGAAACAGAAAACACACATATATCTACTCTTATTCTAATGATATTGAAAATACCCCACAAAAAGCATTTAAAAAAATTGAAACTTGAACACTTACAAGTACTCATGGCCACCCCAGTCATGCCCGATGGCAATACTCCAGATCCTCTGAGCGCTGGTTTGTGTGGTGAGTGTGGCTACCACAGCCAGCAGCAGGAGTTTTACTGTAACATGATAATATATACAAGTAACATGTAGACTGGGTTTGTGTGGTGAGTGCGGCTACCACAGCCAGCAGCAGGAGTTTTACTGTAACATGATAATATATACAAGTAACATGTAGACTGGGTTTGTGTGGTGAGTGTGGCTACCACAGCCAGCAGCAGGAGTTTTTCTGTAACATGATAATATATACAAGTAACATGTAGACTGGGTTTGTG
Source organism: Harmothoe impar (assembly GCA_947462335.1). Lineage (NCBI taxonomy): Eukaryota > Metazoa > Annelida > Polychaeta > Phyllodocida > Polynoidae > Harmothoe > Harmothoe impar. Next base: position 60,989,700 of record OX381717.1, read on the forward strand.
TGGTGAGTGAGGCTACCACAGCCAGCAGCAGGAGTTTTACTGTAACATGATAATATATACAAGTAACATGTAGACTGGGTTTGTGTGGTGAGTGTGGCTACCACAGCCAGCAGCAGGAGTTTTACTGTAACATGATAATATATACAAGTAACATGTAGACTGGGTTTGTGTGGTGAGTGAGGCTACCACAGCCAGCAGCAGGAGTTTTACTGTAACATGATAATATATACAAGTAACATGTAGACTTGGTTTGTGTGGTGAGTGTGGCTACCACAGCCAGCAGCAGGAGTTTTACTGTAACATGATAATATATACAAGTAACATGTAGACTGGGTTTGTGTGGTGAGTGCGGCTACCACAGCCAGCAGCAGGAGTTTTACTGTAACATGATAATATATACAAGTAACATGTAGACTGGGTTTGTGTGGTGAGTGTGGCTACCACAGCCAGCAGCAGGAGTTTTACTGTAACATGATAATATATACAAGTAACATGTAGACTGGGTTTGTGTGGTGAGTGCGGCTACCACAGCCAGCAGCAGGAGTTTTACTGTAACATGATAATATATACAAGTAACATGTAGACTTGGTTTGTGTGGTGAGTGTGGCTACCACAGCCAGCAGCAGGAGTTTTACTGTAACATGATAATATATACAAGTAACATGTAGACTGGGTTTGTTTGGTGAGTGCGGCTACCACAGCCAGCAGCAGGAGTTTTACTGTAACATGATAATATATACAAGTAACATGTAGACTGGGTTTGTGTGGTGAGTGTGGCTACCACAGCCAGCAGCAGGAGTTTTACTGTAACATGATAATATATACAAGTAACATGTAGACTGGGTTTGTGTGGTGAGTGAGGCTACCACAGCCAGCAGCAGGAGTTTTACTGTAACATGATAATATATACAAGTAACATGTAGACTGGGTTTGTGTGGTGAGTGTGGCTACCACAGCCAGCAGCAGGAGTTTTACTGTAACATGATAATATATACAAGTAACATGTAGACTGGGTTTGTGTGGTGAGTGAGGCTACCACAGCCAGCAGCAGGAGTTTTACTGTAACATGATAATATATACAAGTAACATGTAGACTTGGTTTGTGTGGTGAGTGTGGCTACCACAGCCAGCAGCAGGAGTTTTACTGTAACATGATAATATATACAAGTAACATGTAGACTGGGTTTGTGTGGTGAGTGCGGCTACCACAGCCAGCAGCAGGAGTTTTACTGTAACATGATAATATATACAAGTAACATGTAGACTGGGTTTGTGTGGTGAGTGTGGCTACCACAGCCAGCAGCAGGAGTTTTACTGTAACATGATAATATATACAAGTAACATGTAGACTGGGTTTGTGTGGTGAGTGCGGCTACCACAGCCAGCAGCAGGAGTTTTACTGTAACATGATAATATATACAAGTAACATGTAGACTTGGTTTGTGTGGTGAGTGTGGCTACCACAGCCAGCAGCAGGAGTTTTACTGTAACATGATAATATATACAAGTAACATGTAGACTGGGTTTGTTTGGTGAGTGCGGCTACCACAGCCAGCAGCAGGAGTTTTACTGTAACATGATAATATATACAAGTAACATGTAGACTGGGTTTGTGTGGTGAGTGTGGCTACCACAGCCAGCAGCAGGAGTTTTACTGTAACATGATAATATATACAAGTAACATGTAGACTGGGTTTGTGTGGTGAGTGTGGCTACCACAGCCAGCAGCAGGAGTTTTACTGTAACATGATAATATATACAAGTAACATGTAGACTGGGTTTGTGTGGTGAGTCAGTCTTACTGTAACACGAAAAGAAGCATGTTTCATGTGCACAGACATCTCAATGCTCCAGCCCCTAGTCTGAAGTGGCTATCCCAGGTTAGTCAGGTTAGGGACATTGGTCAGGCGTGACCAAGCGCTATTCAAAAATGACTGAGGCAAAACAACATATTATGACTAATGCCTTACTCAAAAGGCCTTAGCCTAAACACAAAAGGACTTAAACGTATGGAAATGGAGAGGACTAAGGTGAGTTGGTCAGTACTGACCCACCTGACAGTGTTAACTAACCTAGGTTGGTTGTATAGGGAGCCAAAAAAAAGTGACGAACATAGTAAGGCTACAGTAACTGAGAGATTGGTCGCATAGGGAGCCAAAGAATATCAGTGTAGGCCACACTGGACTCAGGAGCATTTTCTGGAAAAGCGGCCTTATAAAAAGGGTCAATGCATTTTTGAGTAGAATTGTTTTCGTAGTTGGATTAGGATGATATGGTTGTGCTGAATCCAAATCTGCCATATAACATTTCATATTCTGATGTTATCTGGCCGGAAAACCAAAAACAAAATGGCTACCATTTTTTGGCTTAAAACAAAATGGATGAGATATCAATAAATAGGATGAGATATCAATAAATAGGGTATAATAGCCTAGCGCAAAACGTGGTATGGCCATGAAATTCAATATCCTTATTCCTCAGTAGGTCATCTTTCATATCAGCATCATTGATATTTGAAAATCCAAGATGGCAGCTATTTTTAAGATGGCTGCCCGAATCACATTTCCACACTTGTTTCCTTCATAGAAATGGATGACATTGGTCAATCAGTTTAATCTTGGTGTCAAACTTTATGTTCTAAGACCTGATCTCCCCTTCTCTGCGTGGCTCTGTCCGGCCAAACTCTTGTCTCCCCCCTGCTCCCAGGTCACTCCCAACTTCTCTGTGTCATCATCCTCGTACAAGGATATACCGCTCATCAGCCGGAACTCTCGTGGGCATCCTTCAAGGTGTAGTAGGTGGCCCGCGCTTGCTCTTTCGCCCCTCTTTGCACCCGGCCAACCCACCAGGATCTGTTCCTGCATACCTCTGCCCCACTCTGTGGGCGACTCTCTGCCCACCTGCCGGCGCTGTTCATCATACAGTTCGGCTGTCCCTGGGGATTCTCCTGATTCTTAATCAGTCTCCCACCATCCCGATCCCGATAGAATAGTGGGGTAGTACTCCTCTCCTGAAGGCAGAGCCATGTCTATCCCCCTGCTCCCCCCCCGTCCTGGGGTTATACAGTGCTCCCGGCCGCCGTCCCCCTCCTCCTCTCCAAGGTTACCACTGCCTTTTCCCTTCCTCGAATCACTGGCCGATCCTCCACCCAAGGCGCCCCCTCCCGGGCCCTTACTGCCTTATCCGCCCCAGTCACCATGGCAATCATCTCTACGTCCTCCCCCAGGATGCAACTTTCAGGGACAACTTTCAGGTTGTCATAATGCTCCACTCAGCGCTTCCTCCCCATCTCGATCTCGTACACCGCGCACCCTCCATGGCCCGGTCCAGTAACTCTGTAATTTCAGGCTGTGGCCAACCTTCTTGATCGGATGCTAGAAGTATGCCCCCTCCGGAATTATGTCCAAGGCTGCTCTCTGGTCGTAGTTCCGCCTCTGCCTCTCCACCGCCCGCTCCCGGGCCGAACGACGCTTACGTGCCCGACTTTAACACCAAAGCGGCTGTGAGAGAGTACTTGGCGCTACACACGGAAACGGGGATGTACGAGGGCGCGCGCTCCTGTGGTATTTCATACGAGCAATTCCTGAACGGTTACACGGTGTTCCCCCTCGATTTAACCCCAGACAGATCGCACGACGGGTGTCGCGTGAACCTTATAAGAGCGGGTCAGCTGAGGGTGGAAGTCAGTTTCCGCTCGGCGCTACAAGCGACAACAACGGTGCTACTCTACTTGGTGTACGACAACGTCGTCGAGCTGACCAGAGATCGACATCCCATCACCGACTACCACATGAACTGAAGACAAGACAGCGGTACTTAGCGTATCGTATGAATACGCTTGAAATAAGTAGAGTGTTGAAGGAAAACGTTCACACAAAACATCGTTTCCTAGGTGTTTTCTCTTGTGACACTATTCCGAAGCACCCTATCAAAGACACTTGTTTCGTGAGCAACACAGATCTGCAACATTTACCAGGTCAGCATTGGGTAGCGTTTTACGTGTCGAGCACGGGTGAAGTGTACTACTTTGATTCCTTCGGCTTACCGCCGCTGAGTGCGGAGTTCTTGTCTTTCGTGGAACGCTCTGCTCCGTTCAAGTGGCAAAGAAACCGCGTTCAACTACAAGACACTTCTGCTGACACCTGTGGACCTCATTGCGTTCATTTCCTAATTGAAGCATGTCGAACAAGAAACCCCAAGAAGTGCGTCATGCGCATGAGCAAAATCCCAAAGCTGAGCGACCGGACAGTGAGTCAGAAGCTATCGATGATGCTGTTGTGACAGAAATAACGGGTTGTTGCGATGGCGGACATTTCATGGAGGCAAAGATTCTCTGCCTTGCCGAAATGGTGTTGGATTTATCCAAAGTCGTGCAATGTCTATTGGAGAGAGGCCGTCAGGGGTGTGGTGCGAGTGACGGCGGCGTGAGACTTTGCGGCCTGTTGGGTTGCAAATCGAAGAAGCAAGCTAAAAAAGCATAAACTTGTGTGTTTTTTAATTGAAATGAAAATAAAGAATAAAATGAAAAAAAAAGAAATTATCTTGTTGTGTTTTTATTTCTATATAAGTTACATAACTTTTTTGTTTGTTTGTTTACAAACAGTCACGTGTCACGTGGTGTTGTTTACAAACAAGAGAGCCACGTGGTGTTGTTTACAAACAAACCCTAAGTAGGTCACGTTACCCTAGTTACCAGAATGCTGGCTTCTGATTGGCTGAGCCTAAGTAGGTCACGTGACGTAAGTAAGTCACGTTACCATGGTTACCAGAATGCCGGCCTCTGATTGGCTGAGAGCTTCTAAGTAACCAAATATGCATACTATTTGATCGCCACCTTCTACCATAACATTAACTCAATATGTAACTAGGTCGAGAACTTCCTCGCCAAGTTAGTAATAGTAAATTTTATAATTCCACTATTAAATGTCAAAACTCCTTTCCTACTACTATCTTACAAATCCTTGAGCCATATTGTTCCTATGCTCCGCAGTTAGAACCAACTATACGTCATCCAACTGCTCATAACCACTGGACTGATATATAAAGCCATAAGCTTTAAGATGAGTTCTCAGGACAAAACGCAAACAGTGTGTGACATGTAAAATGCTGCTATACATGTAATTGTATGTATTTGAACATTAGTCTGTCGTTAACTATAACGCAGTCTTAGCCCACTAGCATTTAACCCCCATGTTTTTCTACTAACACATTTGTATGTTATATTGATTGTATGTCAAAACTATGTATATATTATCCAAATAGTTGTCGTTAAATCATAATGCAACCAACCATGATGGTCATTAGATAATAGTCATGCAATCTAGACCTAAGCCACCACGAGCATCTTGTACTTTTCTCATCATTTCAGACAAAATTTGAAATTGCTAGTTTCTTATTAGATTTCTCTGATTACAGAATCTGACACTAAGGCCATTGTGTATACCTGTTTCTGAAAATGCTTAATCCGGCTGTATGTATATACATATTTTCAGATACAATATACTACTTGACTGAATGTTTCAAATTGTTATCTTTATTTATAAAACAAATGGTACATAATTATAAACCGCATTGATCAATAGACTGCGAGACTAAAACTCTGACTGTTTATAATTAACACCAGGACCTTTCTATGTCCCCGGTTGCATAACACACCACCTTCATAGTAAAAAGCACGTCTTTGATAGCTACATTATCAGACCTGTATACAGCCTCATAAATAAGAATCAGTCGTGCACTATAACGCTGGTTAAAAAAAAAGCAAAAAAAACACAAAAAAAACATGTTTGTATACATATTATATTTAAATAATCACCACTAACAACTTACTACTCTCATCTCCTCCTAAATTAACCCATCTAGTATTATAACCATAATGAGCCGTCACACCTGAATACTGTATGACTAGTCACATTGATCCAAACCTACTAACAGATCAAACCAACATGTTAATGGAACGAACTACAGTGCTTAAGGAAATTACATCCGGGGGTCCTTTCCTTGGATGTATTACGTAGACAATAGCCTACGAGCCCAGTACGGTAGAGGCTTTATTATCACACACTGTAATGTACGTAGTATTAAGAGTACCACACGCTTTGATCTCTTTAGAGAACACATATTAGAAGCAAAGCCTCAAGTATATACCATCTCTGAAACATGGTTTGATGAAACAGTTAGAGATATTGATATTGAAATTGATGGCTATACACTCTACAGGCAGGATAGAGCCTGGGCTGACGAACCTGGTGGACCCATAAAATCTGCCGGGGGAGTAGCCATATATGTACTTAACACGCTAACAGTTGATAGTCTGTCCTTGTCTACATATAACAAATCCTGCAAGGACATTGAATGCCTATGGATTAAATTGGTTTTTGAAAAAATGAAAGATATTATAGTTGGAGTAATATATAGACCCCCTCAGACACTAGATACGTCAGATTTCTTTGAGTCGTTAAATATAACGCTTGACAATATAGACTACCAGGACAGTGCTGAGGTCTATATACTGGGAGATTATAATATAAATTATAATGAACTTGATGAACCCAAGGGTGAGGCTTTAGTCCAGTTCCAGCAGGAATATGGCCTAATCCAGCTCATTGAGGATAACACCCGAGAGGATAATAGAATTGATTTAATACTAACAAATTGTGATATTATTAAATGCTCAGGTATCCTTGATGAAAATTTAAGCGACCACTACCCCATTTTCACCCTAAGGAAAAAGGATAAGGAGAGGTATTTTAATACTGAGTTTGTAGGCAGGTCCTATAGGAAATATGTGAAAGAAAACTTCCAGCATGCATTTATTGAGTTTAATTGGCATGATTTCTATTACTCTAGGGATCCAAATGCATGTTGGGATATCATGTGTGCCATAATGCACACAGAGCTTAACAAAACCTGTCCTATTATGAAAATGAATATCAGGGAGAAAAAATTACCATGGGTATCACGAGGCATTGTAGAACAGCTGGCTGATAAAAACAGAGCAAGGGCAAGGTCAAGGAGGTCAAAATTACCTGCAGACAAACAAACATCTAACAGACTGCAAAATGTTGCAAAAAATGCCCTTAGAGACGCCAAGGCTTACTTCATTCAAGACAATGAAAATGAGGATAAATTCAAATTCTGGGATAAGATGGAATTCTTGATGCCTACTAAAGCCAAGAAAAAAACAATTAATCTCATTGACCCAGCTACAAATGCCCCGGTGCCACAAGACAAAGCCGCTGAATTGATAAACACTTTCTTTGCCAGCATAGGGCCCAGCCTAGCAAATAATTTTGGAAATTTTCAAGAAGTAGATTTCATCTCAGACCCCCTAGCCCCCTCAAACATGCCTGACATACAAACTACTGAAGAAGAAATTCTCCTGATTTGCAAGAAAATAAATATAAAAAAAGCTTCCTCTGTGCCAAATTTGTCAGCAAAAATTCTGAAAGACGCCTTTCTAGCACTCATTCCTCAACTCACCTATCTGATTAACCTATCATTCATTACCAAGGTCTTCCCATCCAAATGGAAACATGCAACCATAATCCCTCTTCCTAAAACAGGTGACCTTAGTAACCCCGGAAACTATAGACCCATAGCCCTACTCCCTTTACCCAGTAAGATTATAGAAAGAGTTGCCCACAATAACATCTCAGGTTTTATGGAAAATAATAACATCTTTAATAATTCCCAAGGTGGGTTCAGAAAAAAACACTCCACTACCACCACTATCTCCAAATTCACGGACACCATTCTAAGAGACATAGATAAGGACAAAACAACTGTAGCCACTTTTATAGACTTAACCAAGGCTTTTGACACTGTAAATCACCCCATATTATTACTTAAATTAAAGTCAATGGGTATAAACCTAGACGTTATTCTCTGGCTTACCTCTTACTTGCACAATAGAACACAAGTCACCCTGGCAAATGACCAACTGTCAACACAAGCAGAGGTCAAATTCGGGGTCCCGCAGGGCTCTATTCTAGGCCCCTTATTGTTTTTGGCCTATATAAATGACATAGATAAAAACCTATTATGTAATGTTAGTCTTTATGCTGATGATGCAGTTATTTACTCATCTCATAAAGCATCGGATATAGCAGTCACCCATCTTCAAGCAGATATTATCACACTACTAACCTGGACTAACCTTAACCACCTAACAATTAATATTAAGAAAACCAAGATTATGTATTTTGGTACCCAGCCTGCTCTCAAAAAAGTAAACCCTGCCACCAAAATCTTTATGGGCAATGAGGAACTAGAAATAGTTACCTCATTCAAGTACCTAGGTATTATACTAGATGGAGAGCTTAAGTATGATCTGTACATCACCGAAATGAAAAGGAAGGTTGGGTACCGGATTATACAACTAGGTAGGATAAGGAAATACATGAATATCAAGCAGTCATTGGAAATTTACAAGTCCAAAATACTGCCTTATTTCGATTACGGAGACATACTGTATGAAGGAACAGCCCACCAGCTGACAAAGAAACTGCAAAGTTTACAGAATAGAGCCCTTAAAATCTGTTTAAAATTGCCTCCTCGTTCATCCACAGCCCTAATTCACCAAACTGCAAAAGTAAATCACCTGGAAGAAAGACGAAACACTCATGTTTTAAGATATGCATACAAAAAATGTGAAATTGTTGACAATAGGCTTGAGCCAAGAAGAGAAACACGAGCAAATGATGGTCCACGTTTGAAATATGTTAATGCTAAAAAGAAGATAGCCCAGAGAAGTGTTGAATATAAATCCGAAGTTGCTTGGAACAAATTACCACCTGACAAAAGGTCTTTTGATACATATGATGAATTTTGTGCAGACCAAAATAAGATCCTCCTCCAGAAACGGCTCAATTATAAATAATCTTGATGTTTTCCTATAAGTACACCACAAAGTTACTTTCCATTTTTTTACACTAAAATTGTCACCCCTGAGTATGCTACTGAAGCAAAATCTTATAAATGATTGCTTACACTGTATGTCTCCTTTTAATTTTATCTCTGTGATCAAATTGTGTATGTCTATTCTTATAGTTACTGTATTTGTGTATGTTTATCACTCCATATTGATTTTGAATCATAACATGCCATAACGTGCAACCGGTTTTTCCAAACATATAGAGGCACTTAACCACAGGCCCAAAACAGGAGCCAAGTGGAAAGGGGTCCATAGGACCGACCTTGTGCACTCGCCTGTATAAATAAAATTGATTTAAAAAAAAAAAAAAAGTAGGTCAGTAGGTCACCCAGAATGCTGGCTTCTGATTGGCTGAGAGTCCTAAGTAGGTCACGTTACCATGGTAACGGGTCACGTGATGGCATTACAGTCATTGTACAGTAGTGTCACCTAGTGGGTTTCCTATTCCCGTTTTGTATGCTCACCTCTGTGACTCCCTTAGGGAGTCCAGGTAATCATTGACTCACCTCAGCTGACATGGACTCTGTTTGATCTAATTGAAAAGGAGTCAAGGCTGTTAGAAGGGGGAGTCAGACAGTGTGAAAAGTGAGCCAAAGGGACCCTGGCTCTCTTTTTATAGCCTGGACTCCCCTTGTGACTCGGTTTCTTCTCTCTGTGCAGGCGTGACCAAACGCTATTCAAAAAGTAACTGAGAGATTGGTCGTATAGGGAGCCAAAGAATATCAGTGTAGGCCACATTGGACTAAGGAGTACTTTCTGAAAAAGAGGCCTTATAAAAAGGGTCAATGCATTTTTGAGTAGAATTGTTTTCGTAGTTGGATTAGGATGATATGGGTGTGCTGAATCCAAATCTGCCATATAACATTTCATATTCTGATGTTATCTGGCCGGAAAATCAAAAACAAAATGGCTACCATTTTTTGGCTTAAAACCTGAAGATATCAATAAATAGGATATAATAGCCTAGCGCAAAACGTGGTATGGCCATGAAATTCAATATCCTTATTCCTCAGTAGGTCATCTTTAATATCAGCATCATTGATATTTGAAAATCCAAGATGGCAGCTATTTTTAAGATGGCTGCCCGAATCACATTTCCACACTTGTTTCCTTTATAGAAATGGATGTAATTGGTCAATCAGTTTAATCTTGGTGTCAAACTTTATGTTCTAAGACCTGATCTCCCCTTGTCTGCGTGGCTCTGTCCGGCCAAACTCTTTTCTCCCCCCTGCTCCCAGGTCACTCCCAACTTCTCTGCGTGTCATCATCCTCGTACAGGGATATACCGCTCATCAGCCGGAACTCTCGTGGGCCTCCTTCAAGGTGTAGTAGGTGGCCGGCGCTTGCTCTTTCGCCCCTCTTTGCACCAGGCCAACCCACTCCCGGACCTCCGGGATCTGTTCCTGCATAACTCGGCCCCACTCTGTGGGCGACTCTCTGCCCACCTGCCGGCGCTGTTCTTCATACAGTTCGGCTGTCCCTGGGGATTCTCCTGATTCTGAATCAGTCTCCCACCATCCCGATCCCGACAGAATAGTGGGGTAGTACCGTACCGTCGCGTTTAAGCGCTGGGTTTTAAATAAGCACCGGTCTTGTATAAGCGCCAGGGGTATGGGGTTGTTGAAATATTTCTTAAGCACTAAAAATGGATCTTGAATAAGCGCCTGTCTTGTATAAGCGCCGGGGGTAACCAGCCCTCCAAAGTTATAAGCGCTGGGGCGCTTAAACACGACGGTATGGTACTCCTCTCCTGAAGGCAGAGCCATGTCCATCACCCCGCTCCCCCCCCCCCCCCCCCCCCCACCCCGCTCCCGTCCTAGGGTCATATAGTCCTCCCGGCCGTTGTCCCCCTCCTCCTCTCCAAGGTTACCACTGCCTTTTCCCTTCCTCGAATCACTGGCCGATCCTCCACCCAAGGCGCCCCCTCCCGGGCCCTTACTGCCTTATCCGCCCCAGTCACCATGGCAATCATCTCTATACGTCCTCCCCCAGGATGCAACTTTCAGGGACAACTTTCAGGTTGTCATAATGCTCCACTCAGCGCTTCCTCCCCATCTCGATCTCGTACACCGCGCACCCTCCATGGCCCGGTCCAGTAACTCTGTAATTTCAGGCTGTGGCCAACCTTCTTGATCGGATGCTAGAAGTATGCCCCCTCCGGAATGATGTCCAAGGCTGCTCTCTGGTCGTAGTTCCGGCTCTGCCTCTCCACCGCCCGCTCCCGGGCTAAGGTGGCCAAGGTGTGTGCCTCTGACATCCAGCCCTGCAGCTGGGCGACATATCCTTCCCCTGGGGGGGGGGGGGGGGGGGTCTGGATGGGGGGTCCCGGGGGGGGGGGGGGGTCTGGATGGGGGGTCCCAATTTCCCCTGTCGATTTTAAGAAATGGCCATGTCGCCCTGTCGATTTTAAGAAATGGCCATGTCACCTTGTCGATTTTAAGAAAAGGCCATGTCCCATGTCACTAACTCTTAAATTCCTCATGTCGCATGTCACTAAGCCCAAAAATGCCCATGTCGCCATGTCGAATTTAGTGGTCCACACCCATCCTGGGGGCACTGTCTGTAGCTGCTCCACAGGGTACAGGAGGCTGAGGGGAGCCACTGACCTTCTGCATACAGGGTGACCCTCTACCACTAGGACACCACTGTCGGCTGTGGCGTCCAGCCATCATGGGGGTCTAGATGGGGGGTTCCCATGTCGCCTGTCGATTTTAAGAAATGCTCATGTCATTTGTCAGTATCTTTGTAATTCTCCTGTCATTTGTCACTAGGCTCCATGTCACCTGTCGATTTTAAGGAAAACCCATGTCCCTTGTCAATATCGTTTAATTTCTCCTGTCATTTGTCACTAAGCCTCATGATTTTAGGGGTCCAACCCCATATCATGTTGCATGCTTGGAGCCGGCACAAAGTTCCCAGATCCTTACACAGAACGGCTCTGTGAACTACTACCATGGCCTTGAACTTGACTTTTATGGGTTTGGGCAGTCCCTGCTGGTACCTTGTAAGGGAGTGTCCATTTATTAGTTACAGGGGGGGCTGGTGGGTTGGGGGGGGGGGGGTAAAAATTTCCGACCCCTCCTGAGGGGGGGACATAAAAAATTCTGACCCCTCTTGAGGGGGGGGCGTAAACATTTAAGAGACTTTTTAGCAAAAAAGCCAGCGCGTTACTATAGTTCAAAGGAGGAGGGCGAAAAATTTTCGAGGGGGGGCGCGAAAAATCTCACGCGCTCTCGAGGGGGGGGCGTAAAAAAAAATTTGCCGCTCCGCGCAAAATCTCACCACCCCCCCTGTAATTAATAAATGAACACTCCCTAACCAGTTAACAGGAACCAGAATGTATGATGGGAGTTCCAAGCTGGCCCCAACTCGCGCTTGGACAAGTCCGAGCGACATCGCTGGTATCTAGGGGGCCATGACCGCGTCACTTCCCCCGTATATTGGGGGGGATTCGTACGCGGTACCCATCTGCACTTTCAATACAACAGCACCTAGCGCACAGGAACTATTTTAACCAGCAGCCTTTGGTCCCAGCGATGACGCTCGGGAAACGTTGAGGTCGAGGTGGTGCGAGCTTGTGGGAGTTCCCCCATCATACTGGTTCCGGTTCTGGTTCACTGGTTCCAAGCTAAGAACAGGGATTGCCCAAACCCAGCAATACTTTAAATTCACGGTCATACTAAAGTTTAAAAGTGCCATTCTGTGCCATAACGCCGGCCATAACGGCGTGTGGGCCAAATGTAGCCGGGAGTGAGGACCCCGTCCCACTAAACCAGCGTAGTACGGAAGCCGACGAGGGCCACCAAAATAATCTGCAGCATGTGACAGCTCGTTTCCATACCTTCACTTTCAACACATTATTCCGTCCTTTAAAGTAGCATCTACAGTCCTGTCAACCTCCGTTTTCTTACTGTCAAAGTGTCAACATAGGCTGACTCCCTTATGTCATCAACAGCAGTTATTTTTCATGATGTAGGGGGCCCAGCTAATGTGTGTGTGAATAAAATTGAATTGAATTGAATTAACCAATCTGAGGGAGAGATCGATGTACAAAAGTAGTCTCTTATTTGTCATTTCTTCACAGATAAAAATAGTATAAATAACAATTGTATATACATAATCTCGCCTCTCTGGCACATCCCTCCATTTAAATAACTTGTACAAATAAACAACATTATGCTTTGCGAGTGTACTTTGTACACGAACAGAGACTACAGTGCTGCACGTTGCCATTCAGTTCTCATGATATCATAGAAGGGGAACCCCCGCGAAACCCCGTGCAGTGGTTAGGATCGTAGGCTCTCCGTATATGATTATGGCAGGCCAGTTCAGCATTAAATGGAAAAATGGTTTCTAAACATTCCTTTTGTTTTTTTTCAAATCGTTATAAATTTAATATACCGGTAGTGTTCATTCTTTAACAAGAGGGCTTAATATTGGTACCCCCCCGTCAAGGTGTCTCAATTCTCCCCCCCCCCCCAAACCATCCCCCCTTTTTAAAACAAAAGAGCATTCCCTTATTTTACCTGCATACATAGGCCTATATCAAGGAACTAATCAACCCGGGAACACTAACACCGCTTCGCGAGACCTCAGAGGTTGGATTTCATTGGTTCTGCAGCCCGCACTGGGTGTTTACTTCCGGCGCTACTTCCGGTTCTGATAGGCTGGAAATGCCTCCGATTTTCAAATGCCGTCGAGTCACCGAAAAGCGTCAGGCAGCCTCTATAGAGCTCTGCGAATGACATAAATGAAGAGCAGACAACATTCCGATCGAAATGGACTATTTACATGTTAAAATCGGACAAGACTTCATTTCACTGCACTTTCTTTGGCAGCAAAAAAATGTGTATTGGGGTTGTTGATTTTCGCTTTAGCCTCAGTTTAGGTTAGCTCACCCACCTACAGATCAAGTCTATAGACCTGAACTTTAGCCAAATTGTGTGTTAGGGAGTGTTCATTTATTAGTTACGGAGGGGGTGGTAGGTTTTTGGGGGGGGGGCCCGGGGTGTAAAAATTTTCGATCCCTCCTGAGGGGGGGGGGGGGGCATAGAAATTTCAGCCAAAAAGCCTGCAGATGACTACCTGCCAGGCAACATAAGGGAGTAATCTTTTTTTTTACAACAAGGGGGGGGGTGGTGGGTTTCCGCGCAGAGCGCGCGAAATTCCCCCCCCCCCCCCGTCAAGGAGTCAAATTTTTTTACCCCCCCCCCCCCTTAGGGTCGAAAAATCGGCTCGCGCGCGGGCCCTTTGAAGAACAGTAACGCGCGGGCTTTTTGGCTCAAAACAGGTTAAATTTTTTTCACTCAATTGATCTGAAAAAGCTATTTCACCGTGTTTAAATCATCAATTTTAATGATTTAAAAGGCCGTGAAATACGGGAGAGGGTTATTTAACAGGGGGTGTGAAATACAGCCTTCCTTGGTTAAGTCAATGGGACGGCCGTATTTACCATGAAATAAATTCATACTATTGCAACTTTTTTTAGCCCGTTGAATACGGCTATGTTGTATTCAATGGGGGCATTGAATACGGCCCTTCAGTGCTAAAGCATAGGACATCTTGTATTTCCAAAAAATAAAGTTCGAGAATCTTTTTGATGATTTGTTCTTTGACTATGTCATCTGTTTCTGACTCGTGTTCATTTATTAATAACAGGGGTGGGTGGTGGGTTTGGGGGGGGGGGGCGTAACAATTTCCGACCCCTCCTGAGGGGGGGGGGGACGTAAAAAATTCTGACCCCTCTTGAGGGGGGGGGGGCGTAAAAATTTAAGCCGGTGCTCTGAGACGGTGCGTCTCCGGTGCATCCCAGCTCTGGCATGCCATTCGTGTTCATTTATTAATAACCTCAGTTCTCATGGCCTAAAGGCTAAACAGTGATCGCTACCTAATGATACAGGACCCTAGCCTAGAACTCCCACGGCATAACGGATAACCCATACTGGCAAGAATGGACCAAGCTGCTACTGAACTGACTGCTGTCACAATCTCCTGCCTTATATGGGAGGAGTTGCGGCCAGCATGGGTCTATAGAGCTGCTACTGAACTGACTCCTCTCACAACCTCCTACTTTATATGGGAGGGGTTGGGGCCAGCATGCGCCCTACATCTGTGGTAGCATATGGCAAGCCGAGGGGGACAAAATCAATGTTGTAGAATTTAATCTTGGGCCTCTTGCTGGTACTATAATTATGTACAGCCATATAGGCCTACTACTGGTACTATAATGTAAAGCCATATAGGCCTACTTATGTGTGCACCCACATAGGCCTACTGCTGGTACTCTAATTATGTACATCCATATATCCCTCCTGCTAGTACTATATTGTAAACACATATAGGCCATATTCGACGTAATAAGCGCCCTCCCCCTAATAAGCGCCCCCCCCCCCTTTTTGAGTAATTTAAAAAACTAGAACAAAGGCTTAGATTTTATGATTTTGGAGACAATTAAACTATAAAGTACCGAAAAGTCATGCAAAATAATTTAATAAGCGCCCAGCGTCGAATACAGTAATGTCGTAATTATATAGAGGCAGACAGGAGGCATTGTTCTGGAAAATAAAACTGAGGGCAGTACCATATTTTATTACTGTAAATATCAACATTCAACAGGCACACTGTTTCAGTGAACAAGTCACAACCCATAGTGGAACAATGCTAAACAATTAGGACAATGACAAGGAGGTAAGGACTTTCAGGGTCCTATATTGCAATACCAGCCGATTCTTTAATTGCAAAAAATGACCAATCTGCCCATAGCACAGAAATTATAACATTGTCAGTATAGATAACAGCAGTGGTCACAAATACACACAATAACCCAATGAACACCATATGAGAGTTGAGCAATACTGGCATTGATAACACTAACTTTGCATAAACGCTGCAAATACCCGTATTTACAAAATTACCCTGACAGTTTGAACTTATTACATATAAATGTAGCAGGAGGTAAATTATTTTACCCGATAATGCAATATTAAGGATAATTTGACCTTTCTCTGGCACCTTCTGTGATGAGTAAGGCTGGACTTTTGCATTGAAGATTCTATAGTACAGCATGTTAGGCCCATAATTAACCAATGTTCCTGTGGTCCCACCATACCTTTTAACTAATGGGGGAAGAAATCATATTCTGCAGATATCAGGAGCAGAAGATCCGGCTGCAGCGATCACTGGCGTTGCTGATCCGGCCCCGGGGAAACGTCCGTGGACGTAAGCGGAAGGTAGAGATTACCTACAGCCCACTGAAGAAGCTCAGATGACATTAAGGTATGGTTTCAGGGTGAATATTATTTATAGATTTATTTTGGTATCAAACTGATATCTAATCATTGCCTTGATAGAATTAGAGGTATTAGACTGTGTGGGAAATGTCTATAAAATGTGAATAATTATACCTACAAATCGGTTAAGTGAAAACAATCCAATCCAATGATGCTTTATATGTGAAATTCATTGAGACAGTGTTTAAATATGAATTTAATACTTAAATTAATCTATATTTATTATTTACCCTTAAACCGCTCATGTTTTAAGTTTCTGACGGAGTGCTTTTTCTCTCTTGGTGACCCGGGCACTGTTTCTAACTCTATCCATATAGACACAACATTTTTGGTGCACCCTTACAGTGAAATAAAGTTCGAGAATCTTTTTGATGATATGTTCTTTGACTATGTCATCTGTTTCTGACTCGTATACTGTCTCGTAGAAACCGCACAAAATGTCATCATGTTCACCACACTTTCGAATGAAAGCCTTGACATTGAGTACTGTACCCATGCTTACAAAAATGTCCTCCATGGTAATGAACATATAAAAAACTTGAGGCTTGATCCGTGTTAAGCCCCCTCTATCATAGCAATCAATGAGCTGTGTGCTTTCTGTCCCAGAAGCTTCAGTGGCAACAAGGTAGCCAATCACATCTAGATAGGGTTCCTTTGACTGAAGGCGTTTAGAACACTTTTTCACCTTTGATACAATGCTCCCCCCAATGTAACAGATAATATCCAGCTCTTCCTGTGAATGAACCTCGTTGTCAATTGAAGAAGGCTGTTGGAGAGGCATTATAGGTGATAAAATACGCTCAAATAACTTGAGACAAAGGAAAGATGATAACTGTACATTTTCAGTGATCTGGCTAATAGCTCCTAAATGAGAAACTAAAGTTGTGTGAAATTGTCCCCAAGCTTTCTCTTTTACAGCTGGTGTGTTCTTCAGACCTTGCGCTGGTTTGCATGCACTGATGAATTCCAGTTTGTCACACAGCTCTGGCACTGTAAGAGAACAGACTTCATGAGAAAAGCATGCTATTGGAGGATGAGTTATTTACTGATCTGCTGCATTGATCATTCATTGAATTAACCATTTCCCCGGGAGCGTTTATGCTGCAAAATGGACTTTGTCATCAACAAAGAGTGGTATCCAGATGACTGGTTTGTGTAAACATGAATAAATAAGTACCGTAAATTCTCGCGTAGAAGCCGCGGCTTGTACGCGAGTTGGACTCAGCTTTCTTTTGATACCAAACACGCCTATAAAGGGTGCGGCTTATACGAGAGTTTTTATTAGTATACTACAGTACCAAAATCATAATATTCAGACCCCCTCTGCGGCTTATATAATTCGTCAAAGTAAGGGGTGCGGCTTATACGCGAGTTAGGCTTATACGCGAGAATTTACGGTATTTGTAATATATCTAATATAGTAATCACCTTGTTCTTGACATTGCCTTATGTGGGCATGAAGCGGTCCAAGACCTTGGTCTGACTCCATCTCTTCCAAAACTTGAAGAACGAGCTCGTGGAACTGTTAAGGGAGATAAAAGTAGATTAAATCTTAACAGTAATAAGAAGTAGTACCATTCACCATTATGAGTGAAACCCAACAAATTACAGGTTGATTGGCACACTTGTAGATAACACAGTGGGCACATGTCCATCTTTCAATGTTGACAACTTGTTGATAAGACAACACAGAAATAACAAGTTGGCCAACATATTTACCATTGGAAGAATTTGGTAAGAGCATAGAGATAGAAAAAGTGGCTTATATGACTTGTATGCAAGACTTTATGGTAGTCTTTTTCACAATGTTTCCTGGAACCCACCTCATTTCTAGGCCTTAGGTGTGGGTTGTACTATAATCTTAAAGTGTAGCAGCAGGTTATAGGAAGATTCAAGTTATAAATACATCAGAATTCGTGTCAAGTAATGAGAACACACCTCAGTACTCTTGTCAGTGACTACCTCATGCTTGGGATAACTCTCTTCAGTTGGTTCTGGTCCATCATCATCTATTTCCTACCATAATATGAAAAATAGGGTTAGTTGAAATATTGATGGAAGTAAGGAAATGTCAAGATTCACGTAACTCTGAGTGGTGAACAAGTTTTGGCTTATACATGTAGATATGCAAGACGGTATGGTACCATCCATGCCTACTATTATATGATAAAACCAGGTGGTGTTTGGTGCACTTACCTCTAAAATGTCTTGAATGAAGGCTACTTCCGTGGTATCAACCTCACTTGTGTAATAGGAAGCCTGTAACGAGAAATAATTAATTAGTAAAGTAAAAGTCAGTGGCTCACAACGCGGGTGCCAGTTAAAACGAGTAGGCTGAAAGCGGGAACCCCAGATACTCCGGGGAACAAGTGGTGCTAGGGTAAGGCCACACTTTTTTTTTTATTTGGGTTACGGACTCCCTAATAATTTATCAACGCACGGAGGACGAAATAAAAGAAATAAAAAATAAAATAAAAGTTGGCCAATGGGTATTTCAGTTATTTGCTATACGGAAAGTTTTAATATCCCAATGATGGAGGGAAAAATAAAATAAAAATCCACAAAAGAAAGGACGATCCAATATTTTAAATACAATATTTTCTA
The DNA here is from genome assembly GCA_947462335.1 of Harmothoe impar. Taxonomy (NCBI): domain Eukaryota; kingdom Metazoa; phylum Annelida; class Polychaeta; order Phyllodocida; family Polynoidae; genus Harmothoe; species Harmothoe impar. The sequence continues at coordinate 61,008,528 of OX381717.1, forward strand.
AGAGAACAGAAATATTGAAAAAAAAGTACTTCAAAGGTTAAGAAAATTTGTATTCTCATTTTACCTAAATGAAAGGTAGATGGTTGTTTTCCTGTTGATTTTAGCTTTCCATTGGTATATCATACTACATATCTTTTATTTTTTTTTTATTCTGTTTTCTCTGGAATAGAGATCGGAGGGAATAAAAAAAAAAGTGTAAATTCCAAATTTTATTTTTATTCCGATTTTGGCCTTTCCTAGTGCGGCGGGCCCGTAACCCAAATAAAAAAAAAAGTGTGGCCTAATGTCACTATAATGTCAGTTTCACTCTTTGCAGGATGAAGAGGGAGACTAGAATGGTGTGGGGGCCTGCTGACGGCTCGTAAGGGAGACGAGCTCAACCACGTGGGTGGGTGAGAGGGGGCGCGGCGTTGCCGCGGCCGTGCCGCAACCAAGCCCCACTGGAGGTGGGCAAGGGGGGACGGTACGACTACCTTTCCCCCTTCGTCAACCTCCTCTCCCCACCACCCCCCCATTAACTTACAGACTTCCGAGGGTATCAGTCCCACGGAGGACGGTGCGGCGTCGCCTGCAGCTGTGCCACCATTAAGCCCCACTGGAGGTGGGCAAAGGGGGGAGGCATGACCAGTCTAACCCCTTTCGACAGCCCTTCTCTCTCTCGTCATAGAGGGACTCACTGTGTTACCAAGCTTTGGCTTACCGGTAGCACATACATTGCATGGGTTCAGTGATGCCATTATAGCATGTTCTCTGTATATTGTCAAATTGATTGAGACGCCAGGGTTGAGATGCCACTATTTTTGTAAAATCTAAGGGGGGAAGCGTGCAGCATTGCCCTGCAAGTTCGCGGAATGGCGGTGGTTCAGCGTGGGGTCGGGGGGAGGTTTGAGCCTGTGTTTGCTTTGTATGGGTTACGATAATGTGATCTAAATAGTTATCCTGATAGCTATTGGGGGTTAGTGTTATCACACTGTAATCTAGGTACTTATATTTATAGCTACTGGGGTTTGTTGCTAGTATAACTGGTATCTTATATAAGTTATTTCGTTAAGTGCTTTTTCCTACACAGGGCTTACCTGCTGAGTATTATTCTAGTACATGGCTGTTAGCTGTCATAAGTAAAGCCTCATGCTGTGATGCCTCATGCACCTTCTTTATGTACTAGGATATAAGTCACTCGAATAGAACCATTACACCCTTGTTAACTTGAATTAGCCTGTGCTGTCATTCTCTCTGGTTATATCTCCTATCCCCCATCCTCCAAATTTCGTGGGATATGGCCCCATCCCCCCCCACTCGTGAAATAGGGCAGAGACGGTATCAATGGGCGGTGACATTTGTATATATATAAATCACACTCAAATAGAATTTACAGGTCACCAAATGGCAGGAAATAATCAAAGCTTAGTGTAATAGGACAGGTAGCGCAAGATTTCCCTGAGTGGTGGCACCACTGTATTAAGGGTCCTTTCTTTGACATTATGAGGTGACATTGTCATTGGCCATAATGGCGCCAAACCGGCATGATAACATGATAATCGACAACCTCCTAATAAGCACCCCTTTCTGTTGGGGGCTTCTTTATATATTATATAGAATAAAGAAAGTGTGTTTTTTAATGATTTTGGAGAGAAATCAACTCATATTAAAGTAACGTAAATTCCCGCATAATAAGGCCAAAAAAAAAAGTTGTGTTTTCGGTCACCCGACCCTACCAAGCAAAACAGGGCCGACCCTAATCTTTTTTTTGGACATTTTGGGGAATTTTTGTTTTTGAATTTAAAAAAAAAATTTAATTTAATTTTTTTTTTTAAACTGAGAGGCTATCTTACACTATAAGCCACAGAGGGGATCTGAAATTTTGGACCCCTTGACCGGGGGGGGGGGGAAATTTGGACCCCTCTTGGGGGAGGGAACATAACCTGTTTTGAGCCAAAAAGCCAGCGCGTCACTATGATTCAAAGGGCCCGCATGCGAGCCAATTTTCGACCCTAAGGGGGGGTAAAAAATGTTGACCCCTTGACCGGGGGGTGTAAAGGGATGTGATTCCTCCTACAGTTGTGGGATGTCTTTTGAGCAAATAAGGCCACCCTCGTGGTTTGTCCAGATCCACTGAGATATTTTTTCAGGGGGTGGGGGGGGGGGTGTGTGTTACTCAAATTGTCACAGGGTGAGCAGAATATGTGGCAGAATGCAACATTTTCAAAATTTTCTTGGGGCCATGCACCAGAACCCACCCCCTCCCCCGCTTGCGACAATTGGAAAGCAACATTTTACTCAAGGGCTGCATTTAGTGTTTTAAATACATTTGTACCTTATATTGAGACCTGAAAATTCTCCTACAGTTTTACAATTTTCAAATCCCATCCCTGCACCACCCCCCTGGGCCCTGTTGTTAAAAAATGATGACTCCCTAACAAATGATTGATTGTGTGACATACATCACATGTGACCCAGGGCTATGATAAAAGTCCCACCCCAAAGTCCCACTCCAAAGTCCCACCCCAAAGTCCCACTCCAAAGTCCCACCCCAAAGTCCCACTCCAAAGTCCCACTCCAAAGTTCCACTCCAAAGTCCCAACCCCTCTACCCCTACCATAGGCTGAAACAAGAGCTGTGGTGGAGATGGTCGACAGAGGGTTACTAGTATTAGGGTAAAGGCCTGCCACTGTGGACCCCTACCCCCACCCCATCCCTACCACACTGTGTCTCTGTGCACCACTATTGGAGTTTCTCTTGGTGCTAAAAGCGTCTCATTTTTTGATCTCACCTCTTCTTAACCATTGCAGGTATAGGAAGTCTGTGTGAACGTGACTCTTTTAAAGGGTGGATTCAAGGTCACCCTGCTTTTCTTTAGCATTAGTTCACAGAGAGGTGTAGTTTGATGTCAAATTGACCCTTTTTCTCCCATCTTTTTCACTAGGACAGATTATTTTTTTCAAATCTTTGGATAAAGGGGTAGACAGACATAGGTTGTAAGTTAGTTGCAGTGCTATTCTTTATTCAAAATATGCAATAGGAAATTTATACAGTTGCATCAAAGATGGACTATAAAGCTACTCATTTTCGTCAGAACCGTCTCCCTAAAACCCAGGGTTCCCTGGGTCAATGAAGAAATATCCCCAATTTGAAAGACCTAAGGCCACACCAAACAAAAGTTGGTTAATGGATTTCACCCGCCATATTTTCGGGAAGGGATATTTTTTTTAATTTCTTCTCAGTTTTTTTCAGAGTGGCCTGTGTAGAAGGCAAATGGCCTGTGTAAGATCGCAGGATCGCAAAATAAAGTTTTCAGCAACATTGGCTTGCAATGCCCGGGCAAAAATCCGACCCTACCTACCTAGCTTTTCTCATGATGTTACCGGAAACACACCTTTTTTTTTTGGCCTAACTGCGGGTTGCACGCAAACCAAACTCGTCTTTTATTTTATACCAGATATGCCTATATAGGGTGCGGGTTATGCGAGGGGTTGTATCACTATAGAACAGTACAAAAATGTAATTTTGCAGATCCAAAAAACGGGTTATAGGATTTTCTTGAGTTGGGGGAAAAACCATCAAAAACTTGTGTGTTTTGGACCCTGGGCCGATCTGATAAGCCACACCAGCGATCTGACTTGCGCACTACCGTAAAACCTTGTGTATAAGCTTAACTTGCATGCAAGCCGCATCTAGACTTTGGGCTAATCCTATAAGCCACAACAGTTTTTAGCGATCCCCTCAAGGGCATGGTCGGATCCAGGAATTGAGGGAAAAAAAGGGGGCGTGATATAGGCCTAGCCAATGTCCTGGGGGTATTAAAGGATTACATTAAATAATGGCCCTAGACCCCTAAATTTGATATGGCGACATGGCCATTTCTTAAATCAGATATGGCAACATGGCCACTTTTTTTAAATCGACATGGTACATTAGCCTTAGGGACATGAATCTGAGTAAGGGAGTGGTCATTTTTTTTAAAAGGGGGAAGGGGGGTTGGTGGATTTGGGGGGGACCAAACAAATTTGGACCAACAAAAATTTGTCCTCTCTTGAGGAGGGGGGGGGGGGGGCGGCTGTTGTGTACGCGCATCTGTGATGTCATCACTTTGTGTGAGGACCGCATGGGCGACATCGAGGACATGAGAAGATCTATCTACATGTTGTATTTGTATCATCTAAGATTACAGTAATCTTTACAGGGGGGACCAAAAAAAATGACCACTCCCTAACCTCATAGCTTGCAAAACTCACCAAAATGCAGTTAGGGAGTGCTCATTTTTTAACAACAGGGGGGGGGGGGTGGTGGATTTGGGGGGGGGGGGTAAAAAATTTGGACCCCTTGACCGGGGGGGGGGGTAAAAAATTCAGACCCCTCTTGGGGGGGGGCAAAAAAATTCAACCTGTTTGGAGGGGAAAAGCCCACGCGTTACTATGCTACAAAGGGGCGCGAACGCGCGTGATTTTCGGCCTGCCGGGGGGGGGGGGGGTAAAAAAATTCGACCCCTCTAGAGGGGGGGGGTGAAAAAAATTTGCGCGCTCCGCGCGAAATCTCACCGCCCCCCCCCTGTTGTTAAAAAATGAGCACTCCTTTATATCTCACGAATTTCTAAATTTGTTCAAATACGCATGACCTTAATCCCCACTTGTCGAATATTATTGTGTAGGACTCTTGAGATACTTTGATGCATCGATTTAGGGCCGAGTCATTTATCACTAGCTGGGTGGGAGTGATTTCCCCCCCCCCCCCCACACCACGACAGGTCATAATTCGTGCCCGTGTAGGCCTAGTAGTAAAACTTGTGGACCCCCCCCCCCCCAAAAAAAGAGGAGTTACCCCCCCCCCCCGGCCAAGGAGTTCACATTTTCCATGCGTCGCCTGCTGCCGCCCTCACCGCCCCACACACAGTCTGTACGTGCCTAGTTGAGCTTTCCCAACCTACTACTTCGTGTCAGTGGGTTTCATCGGAACTATACGTGCCAGACTATTAACAGCAGCTGTCAAAATCGGACGGTACCGGGCTGTATAATAGGGCCCCATCAGATCGGCCCGCCTATTGACGGGTTCAGACTTAAATGAACTACACACACACCAATAGACTCTTGGGCTTGGCAAGTCTTGCCAAGACGTACAAAACAGTGAGTCTGACTCTTGCTCAACCCAAAAAGTTGACAGCCATGTACCTGAGTGTTGACACATCGAGATTAATGACTGCACTCTACTCACCATTGTCACTCTGTGCCTGTTGTCCGTTTCCAGTGTCTGTGATTGAGTAGAGATTGAGTAGTTCTGAGATTTAACAGAGAATACACGCACCGAAACGTGACCCAGACGCCATGTTTACGTTGTGACCGGAAGTAGCGCCGGAAGTAAACACCCAGTGCGGGCCGGGGGACGGCTCAAAACCAACGTCGCAAATACGGGCCATAGGGATCGTCTCATGTTAGTGTTCCCGGGTGGGTTTAGTTCTGTGCCTATATATATCTATATCTATATCTATATATATATAATATATAGACCTTTATATAATATATATATATACACACACATATACACACACCTATTACACAAGACCTATCAATTAACACGTTTGCATTTTTACCCTTATTTAGTCCATCTCTTTCTTCTTTTTCCATTTGGGTGTATGAAACTAAAATATAGGCATAATGACAACCACAGGGGTGGGTCCCCCTATTTTTCTGTACATTTTAATTTATATGGTCCAATACCCCCAATACTGTAGGTATTACAGCGCCCCCCTTTCCAAAATTCCTGTGACATTGCACGTCATTTCTCTTCTATGTTCATCATGTTACCAGTAGATGTATGAAGTATACAAAAGTCCGGCCCCTCTTAGCACATTGCTTTGTTATTTTTTTGGTCTCCCCAATATTGCACTTTGTTGTAGCACCGGCCTTCCATAGAGTGCTGCCTCGTGCGCAGGTAAATATAGGTCGCGCATGCGCAGAGTATCTGGACCTGTTGCTTTCACAACGTGCACACAGTTTGGGCTCATTTTGGCGTCTTTCCATCGGCAAGTTCATCGATAGTCCTGATTTCACAAAATCGTAAGTGTTACCATTACTTTCCTTAAACATTTGGCCGTATTTTATTGCCAATATTCTACATTTAGAAAACTTATGCTGTGTGTGGGGCCTTCACTTTCCTGTAAATCGAGTACCACACTGTCTTGGCCGACTTTGGCTACTCCAGTCCAGATTCAAGACTTCAGTACTTCACGTAGCCTTCTGTCCTTAATTGAGTAGGCCTACTTCGCCCACTCTTTATTAAATAACACAACTTTGTTCCCGCTGTAAATATAATACCTTACATTCGGGTTACACTCATCTTATTTGTTGGCATATACTCCTAAATATAAAGGTGATAGTAGTGGGCGATAATTTAGGAGTCGTGGTAGGTTTCAGTAGCTTATGCTATCTGGAAGAAAGGTCGAAAACCATAGTACCATGCAAGTTGTTTGCAACTCAAAACAGCTTAAATTATTCCCCTCTCCCTTGTCAAGGGTGCCGAGAATTTTACCCCCCTCCCCCTCCTTGAGCAATCCCTATCCCTATGTCTCACAAAAACGATGTAGCTCTGACGCCTGGAGGGGCAATTTGAATGAAAACCTTTCTTTCTTTTGCAATAGGATCCAATTGTTTTACATGGGTATCCTACATGTGTTGGAGCATCCTGCTGTCATGTTATATTTTATGAAGTTCCAATGGTAAGCATCTAAACATGGGATGTGGTACCGTAGTTATTGGCATCTATATGACTTGCTAGTGCAAATTCCTCTTTAATTCTATCTAAACCTGCTACGGTAGAAAGGATCAGGTATAGAAATTAGGACTCCCCCCATTGCGTACATACTCTTTTCCTTTAACCCCCCCCCCCTGTAAGAAGTTTAGAGAGGAATATTTAGGCTAAATAGCTGCGTTTACATGGGGAGGAAGTCTTTTAGTCTCTGTTGGGGAGTTGGGGGTTTGATGATTTTCTAAGGACAGTTATCTTTTTCTCACCCTCCCAAGCACCAATAAGCTTGAGACAACCTCGACCCCATCCCATGATACTGTATATATGCCTTACCCCTTGGAATAATTTTACAAGCTGCACAGGGGATCTGATGATTGCGGCTTTAGTAACATAGTATACATGTATAAAAAGCACATATAAGCAGCACCCTGGCTTTGAGCCGTTCCTATAAGCTGCACTGGCGATCTGAGTCGCATACTAGCCCCAGGTTTTATGTAAGAATTTCTGGTCCACCCCCCCCCCCCCCCACAAAAATGGTATTCCCATGTTATAATTCCATATATGTGCATACACCAACCTTTAGAGAGCAGATAGATAGATATTGGTGAATATAGGAGGGGTCGTTATGGGTGTAACCTTTCAGAGTGATCTCAGTGAAAATTGTCAGAATTTGGTTGGATATTTGGACCTTAAAATGTACCAATTTTAATCCAGAAATTCCCAAAATCATCCCTTATGCATACATTACAAAGATGCCAGAAAGGGCCTAGACCCCACCCCCCTGTACGCACCTGTATGCATTTGGCCTCACCCCCTCCCTTGATGCTGTATTTTCTAATTGGAGTATTTACATCAGTCTTTCAACCTTGTAGCCCCTTGGTCCTTGTTCGTCATGATGCATAAATGCAGCCCTGGCGAGTAGCTCACCAGCGCTGCATTTGTGCATCATGACAACCCTACAGGGTTCAGATAACACCGAAGGGTCGGCACGATTCACCAATGCAGCACCGGCGAGTTACTTGCCGGGGCTGCATTAGTGCATCGTGACGACAAATGTCATGGTGTACAACCCTGGTCAATTTGCCACTTACCGTACCGTCGCGATTAAGCGCCGGGGGGCTCTTCAATTTGGAGGGGCTCTTACACAGGCGCTTATACAAGACAGGCGCTTATTCAAGGTCATGTTTTTAGTGCTTAAGAGACATTTGGAGGCCCCTATACCCCCGGCGCTTATTCAAGACCGGCGCTCTTTCAAGACCAGGCGCTTTATCGCGACGGTACGGTAGTAGGTGTATAAGCCCAGGCTTATCCACGAGGAGATATGGTATATATCATATAGATCACTGCATGTCATATAGACGTCACTTTGTCATATACCGGACTAGCACATCCCGGTACCTCAGGTAGTCGGGGGATAAACTCCATCTCCTTATCAGGATAATCCCCTCTCCTCACACCTAGAACAAAGGGGCTGACAAGAAATTTTCCCTTGATGCACTGCTCTGGAGTCCGGGGCCTAACCACAATGCATTGCTCTGAGCCAAGGGTTCGGAAGTTAACAAATGTGTCCATCCTGGTACCCAATCAACAGTGTGCTCATGAATGTGCTACTTCTTCAATTAAATTTGGCTTTCCTATTTTCAGATCAGTGTGCATTCATTCCGTCATTCCAGGGCACTGTTCCTCTAAGAAGTAAGTATTTTGGTTACTGGTGGCGCATACAGGTGCCTTAAAGATACCTACCACTAATATTCAACCTGAATCAAAATGAAGTCGCAGTAGCTTTTAGCCCCAAATTTCAACTTTAATTCATCTATGGCTTCATTTTAGCAGCTGTGTAGCTTCAACATTATGCATGTTGCGTGACTTTAAAAGAAATCACACACAGGACACTGAGATTTATTGAGACCTTTGTCTCATTGGTTATCGTACGGTATAGATCTATAAATTATCATTAACCAAAGCATACCAAATAGCTGATGATTGGCTAGCACTACCATCATGCCTCATGACGACAAGAATCATCCTGATGTACTATAATTATACCCTTTTTTACAGTGACAGACCATGAGGGCAAAGCACGGGGGAAATGTGCAAACTCGCCATGTTCCTGCCCCCAATATAAACCAAAGCATGATACTCATCTCTGTGACCAATGTGGTCACCTATCAAGGGTTCATGTAAGTAGCTAACATTGTCCATCCAAGTAGTATTGCATTCAACAATTCTGTGTTCAAAGATTCTACAATAACCAATGTAAATTGAACAGTCTGTGCTTAATGTACTGCAACAAATAATTCCCCACGGATTCATGGCAATGCGTTTAGCAGGTTTCATTCCATTTGCCATACATTTCTAATGATAGGTATGCTCTTTTTTTTGAACAGGAGGAATTGAGTCGTTGTACCTACAATGCATGCCACTGCCTAAAGTTTGAGTTGACGGGAGACGCGAGAGACTGCTTCGAATGTGGGCATTTACAAGCGATGCACCGCAGAGTTGAAAAGCCAAGTAAGACAACCACTTATATCCTTTTGCCTGACATTGTGTCTGCTGGGCTACCTGTAATTCCAGTCACACCATCTATCTTCATTAAATATGACAACAGTGGAGAACTTTGTTTTGATCATTACACTTCAACAATAATAATTTTTGGGACGGGTCATCCATCTTCAAATACATTTAATATCCCCATTTATACTAATGAAGAAATCCTATTATCAAACCTCGGCAGACTGATGTGTATAGGTTGAGTTACACATACTTTATTGCTTCTATATATATGGGAGGCGCAGTTCCTTGTGAGCCGCGAGCCGCTCTCCGACTAACTCACCCCTGTCCCATACCTTTGTCTTAGACTGAGCGCCTCTCCCCAAGCACTACGTCACAAAAATACATAAAATATATCATGAGGCTTTAAGCGCAGGGTTCGCGCTAGCCATTTGCCAGATCGCCAGTGGCGAATTAAAACTTAATCTGGCTAACCTTTCTCCTATTGGATTCGCCCAATTGCCCCCCCTCAAACTACCACCTGCCCCTGTAATAGGTTGTATGGTTGTCCAATCCTCAAGGTTGCTATTATTATGGAAAGGTGTCAATTCAATTCGGTAGAATAGGTCACAAAAAACATATTAAAACATGAAAAATAATAATTTGAAAATGATGATCATGCTTCATGATCATGCTTCACAGTGAAACACCTCTTAAAGAACTGGTAGTTTAAATAAAAAGGTTAATTTCTCTGGCTACTACTCTCTTTATAAATCACTGTAATGTTTCACAGAAATGCAGATACTCGTTTTCATCATACCTGTTGTACAACTTGTGGTATACATCCACCACATCAGATTATTATTTTTCCAATTATATTTCTTTGGGGAGGGGGTCACAACATGAATATGATTATTGTCCAGCATTGTATATACACGTCCCATAGGTTTAACACTGAGCAAGTGATCCCATAGATTTAGCACTGAGAAAATTGCACAGTCCTAAGTAGGTGAGATATTTTTTAATCCTTTAAAGGCCGCATAGCGCTTTAACGCTTAATGCCCTGGTGATCCTAGTCTCAGATCCGTTGACATTTGGCAATACATACTATTTTGATTAGAAGCGTGGTTTACATGTAATCTGAAGACAGTTCTCTTGTATTAATTGATTGAAATTGAAAAGAAAAATTCCGATTTCTTCTAGGACCATACGTACATAAATACATACATCGGAAGACACTCCTCCTTAAAAAGACAGAGACAAATTGGGGAGGACCCCAGCCCCCCCCCCCCTATTTTATAAATATTTGCTAATTCTCTCTTAAACTTTAATCTGGCGAATGCATTATCAATCTAGCTAATTAATTTTGGCAAAAATTCAGCAGGCTGGCTAATGCATAAAATGCCCTGGCGCTAACCCAGGCTTACCTGCTTACAATCTTTTACATTCCTTTTTTTTTACCCCCCCCCCCCAATGTTGCCACTACAATATTTATGTCAATGTCATCTGCTCCAACTGCTCCCCCAGCCGTCTATGTGTGGCATCTGTTTGGCCCTTGAGTGTTTTTCGAGTGGCACTGGGAATGAGGCCTAATAAAAAGAGGTTTGTTTCAGGCAAGAAAATGTAGGTTCGGTAAGTCGGATTTTTTTTTTTTTTTAAACTTTTTTTTTTTAACATGAAAGTACAAAATTGCATAAAAAAACGTAGGGTCGGCCCTGTTTTGATAGGGTCGGTCGGGTTACCTGAAACAAACCTTCTTTTTTTTTTGGCCTGATGTCTAGACCAACCAATTGCAAGTAGGCCCTCTGTGACTTTGCATGGCGGAGCATGTGATGCATGCGCATTGTTTCAATATTTACATAACTGCACTTTCTTCATTAATGAAATCATTCTGGAGTGTGTGGAAAATATGATAAATAGGCCTACAACAAGTGGCGAAAGAAAAGTGACCCAGAGGACCACCCTTGTCCAGCGGCCACTAATTTGATGTTTAGATGTCTACCCTTACACATTCTTTCACCTATTAAATCCGTCCTCTGACCTAGTTGTGCCCTCCTCTCTACCATCACTTCACCCTACCCCATCCCTACGTTCTACGTTTGACTTAACAGTATATATGTGAGTATAAAATCATGTTCATTTACCTATACATTTATGTTTTTTTATCCAGCAATAAAGGTGTATGGTGATCTCAGAAAAAAGAGGAACATTTTGATGCCCTTCAAAGGAGTTCCTGCTACAAAAGTCACAAAGTCCACAAAGCCCTTGTCTCGTGTGAGTGTTACTTGTTACTTGAATATACTTGATATATCGTCACCTCAGTGGAGAAAGGTCGTAACTGAAAATGTTTTCAACTCAGTGGAGCAAGGTCGTAACTGCTTTGTCTTGATCAGATGACCATAGATACCATGTAATACGATTTTTGTAATATACCATTTTGCTAGAAATAATCTAGGGGTAGGAAACCACTTTGTAGATGAAGTTGAAATACCATGACTTCAATTTTCAATGTATGAGAGCATTCCAAATACACATATGTTTCTGAAAATGGAAATATCTGAAAAAAAGAGGTTTTCACTTACGACCTTTCTCCACTGAGGTGACGATATAGAGATATAGATGTATATACACCATACAACTGACCACTGTTTATACATTATACTTTGAATTTTATACCACACATCTATATCATCTAAGAAACAATTTATATTGATTATATAGGTGAGCATTTTATAGCATGAAAACTTATTCCTTTTTCCCTTCTCTACATGTTTACAGACCTTTACCATAACGAAATGTGTTCAGACAAAGAGTCGGAATAAAGTGAACATCGTCCCAAAGAAAAACAGGTTGGGCATAGAGTTCATCAAAGTGAGTACATTGTAACATCTCAGACTTCCTTTGAATTCTTGCTCTCATATTAAAGGTTTAATTAATGTTAACAAACGATGTCATCTTATCAAATAGTATGTTGTAGGCTGTGTCTCATGAAATCGGGCCAATGTTTTCGTCTTTTACCGAGTGCCAGCTTTGACCGGGTGCCAGCTTTGACCGGCTCGATAGAAAATGGTTCATCTAGGCCATATGGAGATATAAATGGGCTACTAATTACTAATTTTAAGTGTTGTACAATGAATTAACCTATTTAGCCCATTTATATCTCCATCCGCACTAAATATACCATTTTCTATCAAGCCGGTAAAAGCTGCCACCCGGTCAAAAGTGGCACTCGGTCAAAGCTGACACCCGGTCAAAGACGTTCACAATGGCCCAATGTCATGAGACACAGCCTGTATATATTTCTCATGAGGCCTAGACAGACTTGCAGCGTACTTAAAGGGACAGCGTAACGTCCCGAACTACTTTGTAGCCTTGCCTTCAGTGTGCAATTTTATAATTTCAGTGTGCAATTATACAGTGTAGTGTACTTTTAACTGCTATGGCATATTTGGGAAGTGATTGCTGGCCTCAGACACACCCTCCAAGCCTCCACTGCCATACCAATCTGTAATGTGCCATGAGTGAACCACAACAGTATTATATCTGGTTTCGAGACAGTGTGACCATAGTAACTGAACTGCCAGGGCAGCAGCAGGGGGGGGGGGGAGTTCATCAAGGTTTTGAAAGTCACATTTATCTGTATTTTTACTTGCATATTATATTGCAACATAATTCTAATTTTGTAGACGCCTCTTACTGGTTCTGATTGCTGCTAGGTAGTACTCTGAGTAGGTGCTGATTACACTCTACTTTCACAAATACTTTGAGGTTTGTTAGTATATGCTTCTGTCGTAATAAATGACAGATACTTTAGGTCTTACAAAGTTTCATAATACCAGCCATGTGAGTAATATAAACATTTTGGATCGGTAAAATACTTGCCTGATAAAACTGCCACATGTGATATTAAGAAGGTTGTAATCAATTCAATCCCTTAATTACCCTTACCCTCAGTCATATGTGGCGTAAACCACACGTTGAATCTATACTTGTTTATGTACCTGTTTTGACTCAGGGGCCTTCCCTGGGTCAAATGCACGGGTTGAGGTCCAAATGAAGACGTTTTTGTTGCACTTTAAATTGCATACCGCAGGCAGTATATATATTACATCATTATATCTAAATTGCAGGCTGCAAGGAGAGACCGGGGGGCAAAGTATGCTGTCAAAACCAATTTCCTATCTTTATTACAAGTAGCAATAAAATACATCACCCTTGAACATGAGGGAGGGGGTTGGAATTGAGGGAGGGGTCGGAGCAAATCTTCATAGGCTACAAGGATAAAACATCAAAATAAGACGCTCTGTTATACAACCACTCAGGCACAGAGATCACTAATCGCCTACATATGTATATGTATACTATTATATGGTACTACATTTTCCCCCGACCCTGAGTCATTTGTGATGCAGTCACATGCTTGATTTTATTTTTTAGCTTGTCTTCGATGAGGACGAAGAAGTGACAGTTGATGGTCTGTTAGAGAAGTGTTGCCAGCGATTTGCGCGGGCAACATACGAACGCCTTTCTGTTTCACACAAGTGTTATCTTGTGGAAACAACCAAGGGGCCAGAGATAACTAAGAATGAAGACCTTGAGTCACTCAAAAACAACCGTGTCTACTTTGTGACTGTGCCTCATGAGGATGTTTCATCAGTAAGTCCTAAATGTTTAGCTGGCAACCGTGTTAATTCTACTCAAATGCATGGAGGTTTTCTACAATCTGCAATTCTTGTGGGCACTGGAAAATCCATGCATAAAACATGGTTTCTGTTTGTATAGTGAGGTGACGTTATCACGCTCTCTCTCCAGAGGTGCCTCTTATCCCCTTAGAACACATATCATCAACCATCTCATGGGAAAAATCTGGGACACTTCTAGTATAAACTATGGGTGATTTGTCTGACATATTCAACATTTTATAACATTATTATAATGCACATATATCTTTAGGAAGAGGAAGACGAACTTGTCCTTGCTGTGCGGGCCTCCACCGAGTCTACAGTCTCCAGTTCGGTGAGTTTTCTCATCTTCCCTTTATCATGTGTTCCTATCCTCTTGGCTAGCAAAGATAAGTGCTGACAAGATCATCACTCCTCGTTTTATGAACGATAATCTTGAAGCATCGATAACAACCATGGTCCGTAGACAGTCCTTTTTCCTTTAATCTGTTGCAGGGGAGAAATAGTGACCAAGGTGGCAGAGGACACAGTAGTAACCTGGGGTCTCGTCTTGGCGTCAGCCATCTATGGGCCTCTTCAAATGGACCTCAACCATCAACTTCTGGGGCAACAAAGCAATCTAAACTTGTGAGTATCTTTATTATAACTTGAATAATGTAATATGTATCCCCTGCTGGCAGACTGTTCAACACATTGCTGGATCGACAACACAATTTGAGAAAATAATTTGCTGTGAATATTTTCAAGATCTAAACAAATTCTAATGAAATCTTGAATAAAAAATGCATTTGTGATGTCATGGTATATCTATTTTGTAGTATTCACATGAGCCTGAACCTAAGCTGCTTCCTTTCCACTTCAGGGCAGTAGAGCAGGAAATTCCTCTGAGCTACCAAAACGCAATGTCACCCCTCAGAAGGTCAGTATGGAGAAATCACCTGTCAAACCTTTGTAGAGATCGCTCAGCTTTAGGCACATTATTATGTAAAGCCAAAAACCTGCTTAGATTCATACAAAGTTATGAGGCATTTTCCAACAGCTGCACCCACGTTGTCTCCATTTCCCTAGAAAAGTGTACTGCCTACAAAACTACATAGGGTGACACAGAACATGAATCGGAACATAGAGTACAGGTATGTGTGTAAAGTGAGGCCCACCAAAATCAGAGGCCCTGGTCATGGAGGATCAATACAAACCAAAAAGGGTAAAGTTACAAAGGTATCCAATAGAATGCTCTTTTTAGGGTCACGCAAAATCAATCTTCAGATAGTGTGTAGGTCAGTAGACAGAAGCAAGGCATATGGGTCTGAGATTTGGGTTTCCAAAAGGACAGAACTGGAGGCAAAACAATAACCTTGTAGCCTTAGTATCTAGGTTTGGTAGATGATAATGTAACAAGTACTAACAGAAGCCGTATGGCAGTTTGACGGACTTCACCGCCGAATTTTTTATTTGAATTATAACTTTGACTTGAAGTAAGAAAAAATTTGAGAGAGAGTTCGTTGTCCCTTGCTGGTCAGCAGAGTTATGGTGTGACCGGTGTGGTCACCACACAGGTGGGAGGGTAGGACCAGGTACCCCACCTGGTGAGTGTCTGGAGTATTTGGCGGGCTGGTTATAAGATAAACACCCTGGCGTGTGTGTATGCCCATAACCTTGTAGCCTTAGTATCTAGGTTTGGTAGATGATAATGTAACAAGTACTAACAGAAGCCGTATGGCAGTTTGACGGACTTCACCGCCAAGTAGAAGCTGCCAAACCGAAGGCGAGGAGAGTTAGTGAAGGCGAGAAAGACATT
This sequence comes from Harmothoe impar, assembly GCA_947462335.1. Lineage (NCBI taxonomy): Eukaryota > Metazoa > Annelida > Polychaeta > Phyllodocida > Polynoidae > Harmothoe > Harmothoe impar. The sequence continues at coordinate 61,024,233 of OX381717.1, forward strand.
TAGCTACAAATCTGTCTTTGGCATAACGTGTTGGCTTGTCATTTGACAAGTAGAGAAGGACTGCTAGTGATTTCCAGTCCCCGTAGACTTTTATCTCATGTAGAGGCAAACCTATCCTGTTTAGATAAGAGGCGCCACCTCTGCGGAGACTATGAGTACCATAGCGGCCTGGTAACCCAGCTCGCCGGCATGATTCCTGTAGTTTGGCTAGGTACCACTGATATGAAGGTGACTTTGTAGTACCCGGTATACACAATAAAGGGTTACCAGGGTTTGGATCAATACACAAACGTTTGAGCCAATAAACAGGGCATAGAGGAGTAGTAGACGCCACTACTGGTATCACAACTGAACGTTCCTTGAATTGAATTGTTTTCGAGGACGTAATGGTCAAGTCCATACCATAAGATGTAAAACTAACACTAGATCCTTTAAGTGTATGTGAGGAAGAGGTGACATGTCCACTTCGTAGAAGGCACCTGAAGCAGAGAGTAATCAGGCACCAAAACAATAAGTCTGATGGGTTTTTCATAGAAAGAGTCTTGAAGATCTTTATCAAATCCTCTGGTAGGAGTGGTAGCACTTGATCAGCTGTGTCACCTAGCAGACGTCTTGCACCAAGTAGGGTGCAGCGAACTTGGAAGGAGCCTCTGGCTGGAGTGGGAATGTTGAACCACTCATGCAAGGCCCAGATTGCACTGATATAATTGGATACTGAAGAGAATTTAAATGTGAAAGACAAAAATGCTATATATAAGCATATCGTCTCGGTTGATGCTGGCATAGCTGTGTAGTCATTGGTTTCACAGAACTGAAGGTATTTCCTCCACTGCGACCGGCGTGTCTTCCAGGTTGATTCTGCCCAGCATGCTTGCCTTAAGTCGTGCCATCTGCTTTTCATCTGTGACCCTGGAAGCACAGCAACGTTTGAAGGTGTCACTCAATGATGTACAAGTTTTAACGTATTGAGATACCGGTAATCGTGACAAGGCATCAGCTAGTACATTTTTAATTGAAGAAACACGCCTTGGAATGATATTGATGTTTAAGATCACACATCTCCAGAAAATATCACGTATCCAGTTCATAGAATTTGCATTTGTTGAACGCCCCGTTGATAAGCATTGCTGTACCTGAGTATTGTCTGTGTATAATATAAGCGTGGTATTTCTGATAGCATCACACCAATTAATCAGCAAACTTAATATAGGCCATAATTCCAAGACATTTATCTGGGTGTCGAATAATTCCCGACGTGAAGGGGGGTCAGCTTGGTGAGGACAAACAGCGGCGCATTTATCCCACAACCCCCACAAAATGTTGTCTGATGTACTGGCGATGCCGAACCCTGTTTTTGAAGAGTCACAGTAAATAGTAGAAGTGGTGGCTTTGTCAAAACGTTTCAAAATCTTTGCACTGCCATTGAACCACACTAAGAATTTGTCCCACCAGTGTAGGTCTTCTTTGTAAATTGTACCTAGGCATAAACGTCTGCAATTTCGAGTGGCTTTTAATAAATTAAAAAGCCTCCTAGTGAAGGTGCGACCCCCTTTAATGACAGTCGAGCAGTGAGACAAGAGTCCAGTCAATTGCTCTAGTTCTTTGCGACTACACCATGTCTTGCCTAACATGTGTGTGATTAGGCATTGAGTTTTTTGCAATTTGTTTGCAGGTAACCTAAGCTCCATTTTTAACAGGTCGATTTCAATGCCTAGAAATACAGTCACCTGTGATGGTGAACTCATTTTTTTCCAGTTCAGATTAAAACCCATGTGACGGAGGAGATTGACCAGTACACATTGATTACTTTGACATTCAGAAAATGTTGATCCTGGTACATAAAAATCGTCCAGATAATTCACGACTTTGATGTTTAATCTGTACAGATAACGTCTCACAAAATCTGTGATAGAATTGAACAAATAACAGGCACTGCGTATTCCAAAGCACATGACATTGTCTTTGAAGAATTCTTCGCCATTTCCACAATCCCATTTGAACCCACAATAGTCTCTGCAGGAGGGATGAATGTTGATACTGCGGTAAGCGTCTGAAATATCCACCACTGCTGAGTAACCTAATTCCTCAGAAATGTCGACAGCATCATCCACACTTGAATAAGAAAATTTATTTGCTGTTGTAACCATATAGTCATTGATACTCTCATTTGGTTGAGAACAGTCTGTAATGCATCTTAGACGACCATCAGGGCGTAATATTGCTCCAAGTGAGTGAACACATCTTGGAACTGAAGAACTTTTTGAGATTTTTCCGCACTGTAGTTCGTTTTTTACAGTGGCAGTAATTTTCTCCGTGGCGTCTAAGACACTGTTATAATTAGGCCGATTGTAACTCAATTCACAGTCATTATCGATAATTTTTACGCCTTGACAAATATTTGTCAAGACAAATAAATCGTCCACACTTGGTTGCGTGTCTAAGGCACACATAGCACAACAGCGACAGGGGCGTAATTGAGTTTTTACTTCGTTTAAATAATACGAACAAAGGCAAGTGCCATCAAAACAAGACGAAAAAAGTGGCATGTGGGTATCCGGCGATATCTGGACGCACTTAATATATGAATAATCAATAGTCGAGTTCATTCCACAGCCCTGATGGCTGTTACAGGTAATAAAACTCACTTTGAAGTCCATATCGACGTCATTTGCACTTGTCGTTAGCGATAAATTTGTTCTCCAACCGCCATCTTGGCTTCTTGCCGAGAGTTCTAGTTCCGGTTTACCGGAGAGTCCCGAAGGCCCGACGGACGTGGCCGAAGTATCTGAACACGTTTTATCAATATTATCTATGAAATTTGTATCCACAAAATACCCCGACGGGTTATCAATATTGATAGGTACCGACGTACCAAGTCCATTACCAATAATATTACCGTTATCGAAAATAATATCGTCCTCCTCGTGGTTCCATGATGCAACGCAACTGTCATGGCGGAGAGCACCCTTCCGGTTCGACGGATTCACATTCGGGGCGTAGGATTTCGACGATTTATGATGATAATATGCAGATTCCGACGAATATAACTGCATAGGAGGACAGATCAACTCCGAGGTGTCATCTAAGACACCAGAATTCTTGACGATGGCTTCAAGATTAGAGGTGATAGGGTTGAACGGGGGTGAGTTGACAACCGATCCGGCCAAACCCCTATCACTAGTGTTGTCGGTCTATGTCGGACGAGCGGCCTGGTTTGCAGGCTGAGGGTTTGTCGGGGCACCCACGAGGGCGTAACATGCTGACATTACATGCCCGGCTTTATAACAATGGCTGCAGACGTGGGGGTATTTACAGCCTGGGAAAGTGCACCCTTCCCCGTTGTACTTCATGCAGTAACGGGCCGTCGTTGTTGACCCCTGGCCGTATTTTGGTCGACCACGGCCTTGACCCTGATTCTGGAATTTACCCGGCTGTTGTTGTTTATGTACAGGCCGTGTGCTGTCCGCCCCCAGGAATCTTACACACAGCTCAGCATCCCCCGATGTATAGGCCTTTGCACCTAATTTGTTAGCCCTCCTTCTAACCGCTGCGTCATACTTGGCTAGATTGGGGGTATTGTATGCCCTGGAATGAGCTTTTTCACTCAGGAAAACGTTGTGTTTAAGCATACCCCCCACATCTTCACCTTTATCCCACATTTTCTTTGTCAGTTTGGCATGACACATCCACAAACCCTCCACCGTCAAGGACTTGTCCCGGTCTTCCCGAGGGAGGTAATGACTGGAGGCAAACTTACGTCTGTGGTGATGGGACCTCCTGTGACGACTGTCTCTGCTACTTGATCTTGAAGACGACGACGACGAATCACTGGAGGAGTATTTGTGATGACGTCGTGTGGCATGAGTGTGTGTCTTAGAGCGGCCTCTAACAACACTTGACTCACTGGAGTCGTCACTGGAGGAGTCAGGAGGCTTAGGATGACGAGGGACTTTCGAATGCCTGCGTTTAGGCAATGGTTGTGATGGGTGACGGTTGTCACTGCTTACTTCCTCGTCTGTAGAAGCATATGACGACGACTTCTTTGGGGGCTTGCCTCGAGACCGCACCTTGGACTTCGTCTTGGATTTAACCTTGGACTGAGCGGCCATGGCGGCCTCAACCGCGGCCCTCCGGGCCTCGTCCGCGGCCCTGTCAGCCCGTTCCTGTGCTAAGAGTTGTGCCTTCTTGCGCTGTTTACGCTTGCTGCTGCTCGTCACTGGAGGTTCTACCACCGTCTTCTTCTTCTTGGGAGTCTCCAAGGTGTCAGGGGTAAGTTTGAGCACTTTTTGAAGGAGGCCTTCAATGTTTTGGAGTCTCGTATCGTTATCAGTCAGACGTTGGTTGACATATTTAACATTTTTCACAAAATTCAAGAACTCCTTTTCAGCCTCCTTACCCCTTTGTTGTTCTGCTACACTCCCTGACTCCCACTCAGAACCGCCTTCCTCCCCACTCTCCGGTAACTCTGGCACATGTGGCTGCGGCGGGGTGGGAGTCTTGGTGGGCGGTCTGGGGGTGGTTGGAGGCCGGCTATGGCGGCGAGAGCGTGACTTGCCACGCCGGCTCGGCTCGTCCACCCACCGGTCGTCTTCAAAGGACTCTTCTCCCTCGCTAGCTTGTCCTCCAATTGCTGCACCCAGTTTGGAGGCTTGTCTAGTACATTTTAATCCTGTAGGACATTTGTGTTTAACACCACATGGTTTGCAAAACCTGTGTTGCCCCGTCATATTGAGAGAGAGTTCGTTGTCCCTTGCTGGTCAGCAGAGTTATGGTGTGACCGGTGTGGTCACCACACAGGTGGGAGGGTAGGACCAGGTACCCCACCTGGTGAGTGTCTGGAGTATTTGGCGGGCTGGTTATAAGATAAACACCCTGGCGTGTGTGTATGCCCATGCTGGTTTCTCCCCTTTCAAAACACCGTTTTCCTTCCATCATCTTTAAACCAAGACTACGCTTGTGTAAAGTGTTGCCACACCTTTGAGAGATCAAACCTTTTACAGTCTGTCGTCAACAATAACTCACAGATGAAATAGCAGGAGCCAAAAATATGTTTCTGTTTTCAAAATTGTCCAATAATTCAGTGTTCCTGAAACAATTTACACATATAATCTTTTAATCAATATCCTCAATCACTTAATAACCTTGACCCAGAGTTATTTGTGATGTAAATCACCCTCAAGCTTTGATTCTGGCATATATTGTAAGAAATATTTTCTCTATGTGATAAATACAGGGAGACAAACAGCTCCTACCTGGTGAGGGAATATCACTCAATCTTCCTTGCAAAATATATGTATGACTGTAGACTAGCCTAGAGGACAAGTTAAAATTCAATATAAGAGAAACGTTTCATCCATCTGAAACATTGCCTTTTCATTATGACCTGCCTCGTAATACTTATTCTACATTATGATGACAACACTTATATTAATACTAGTACTATGAGAAGAATGTTTATTCAAGTTGCATAATACCTCTTGTTTTTATAACACTCATACTAATACTATAATTTGAGTAAGAGAACTAATTATTTTCTTTTATTTTCTTGCTCACATTTTCTGAGACAATTTAGAGGAAGGGCAAGGGGAGCTATGTGCTCTTTTATTTGATACCAAACATGCCTACATAGGGTGCGGGTTATGCTGGTTTCATCAATATAAAACAGTGTTGGAATAGAAATTTTCAGATCCGGGTTATAACATTCTCCTGACTTGGGGTTGCGTGTTATACGCAAGAGGCGTATAGTACTCGGGAATTCACGGTAGTTGTATTTCACGCCGAACGAATGGATAGATTATGATTCTACAAATGTAAATTCTTGTGTAGAGGCTGGCCAGCATACAAGGTACGGCTAATATTAGAGTTTTTCTTTGTATTCTACTCTTCTTAATAAGCAACTCTCTGTGGCTTATACATGTACAATAAACTATATGTGTTGTATTATGAGAGTCAGGTTACAAACAATCATCAATACCTTACAGTATACGGGGGCCTTCCATGAATTAAGTACACACATTTTGTCCAGAAATTAACCCCCCTCCCACTCAAGATCTTGTACAAATCAAAGGTTTATGAATGCAAAATCTCTCAGATAATCAACTGCCCTCCCAATCCACCTTTGTGTGTGCATACTTTATGAAAGGCTCCATACCATTATTACCACAACACAGAAGTATACTTCTCGCAAAGTTCATATGCATGTCATGTAAGTTATAAGATGTTTACTAATATCATGAAAACGCATACCTTAAAACCTTGCTAAGTTGAATTTTATTTGGAATTTATATTTGCTAGAAGTCGATTTAGTCCAATTTGACTTAAGGGTGTGGTTTTGAAAAAAGTAGAGTTATTTAGACACGCAGAAAATACATTTTTAATGCTATAAAGTATACTTTTTTTACGGGAATGTTTTCTCTTTTATGACTTATTTCTTTTCCCCTAAAGTATGGAATTGCTTTAAGGGCACAAGAGCATAAATAATACACGCTTGAGAGGATGTTGGTTGGAGGTTGGGGGGTCAAAGAAAATCTCAAACTCCAATTTTACTTATAACTGAGGGTTTTTCAAAAATTAAAACCATTTTCGTTTTTTTCCCTCTTAAGTCATTTCGACCTATTAGTGAGGTTGACTTATAGGCGAGGTTTTACAGTAAGTGCTTTTGCAATGCATGCTCATTCAGTTCTTATCATTTCACCAACCGGCCAAGCAAGCTTCCATTGTTTCAATTGCAAACTGCTTCTGCAAAATGTCTGTATAGATGATCCTGAAGTTGACGCTAAACTCACATAATACACTAAGTATACACCTCTAATAGTATTTCATTGATACTACTAGGCTACCTACATTCAGCTACCTACTATTAATTAGAGCACCACACGGCCATAACATTTCCATGGATTTTTAGGTAGATATGGAATAAACAAGTTCTCTTGTAACACATTTGTCACCTTCCACAGTACCAACATTGGAAGCCCCTGAAAGCTACCACAAGGAGGCAATGGCAAGCAACATCACTGGTAAATTGTTTTATCATTTTTCTTTACTCAACGGTGCATTTGACAAGTGGTCTCTTCCAAGTGATTTGTTAAAAATTAATAGGTTTTCTTATCCGTAGGTATCCCACAAGTCGGAAGACAATATATGGTATCATTACCAAATTCAACATTGGTTTTTGAGAAGACTATCAGTCCCTCACACAAGTGCTTTATAGCATTAGAAATCTCTGATAGTGTAGTATCTATGGAAAAAACGAGTTGTTATCAAGGTTCTTCTTTGATCAGAGGCTACTTGTGGGTTACTGATATGATGAAAAGCTAAATAAGTCTGACCCACATGTCTGAGTTACATGTCCCCGTCAATACCCATAACCTACCTAATATTTATGAGCAATAATATATCCATTGCTGTTTAAATTGGGAGAATCTGTTGGGTAGTCCTAGAGATATGTATATTTCCCATTCCCCCATGGCAATCTCTCAAGGCCGCCATTTGTTATCAATATCTCTATCTACGGTTACCAGTGACAGGCACTGTACTAGCGTTGTGCCGTTTCTAAATATATCTCACCTACTACAGGATACATACTTTGTCAGTATGTAAGTCACAATACTGCTTATCAATACAATTACTACTAGTCTTTTCCTGTAATAGCTACACCTCATGGGTTAATATTTCAGTGTTAAAATGTGGGTCTCCGGGGAGTTTTCTTAAGTGATAAGTTCCTGATCAAAAGTTGACAAATGTATACCATGGTGACAAAGATGTGCCAGGGACGATTCAGAGAAATACTGCTGCTATATATATATATGGCTTGAAAAAAACATTGCTGTTATGCTACGTGTTTCACTGTTCGGTGGACGGAAGAAATGCCACTTACCGTAAAACCTTGCGTATAAGCCTAACTTGTTTATAAGCCGAACCTAGACTTTTCACCAATCCTATTAGCTTCAACAGGAGTCTGATTATGGTGACTTTGGTACTGTACCTTAGCAGTAAAAACTATCGTATAACTTGCAATCTGGCTCTGGACCGAGCCGATAAGTCACACCGGTGATCAAACTAACATACTAGTCGCAGTTTGTCCGAGAGGTTCTATAGTATCATGAGTAAATCATAGAGGCGATTTGTTATTGACAGTAAATATACGGTAAAGGGATATGTTGGCCTTAAGCACGGCACATCCATCCTTACCACCGATTCATCCCATCCTGACTTGGCAAATCCAGTTGACTGCAGTTGCGGGAAACAGTATACACAGCACATGTTTGGCACCATCTTCACAGTCTGGCATGTTAGTTACACATGATATCAACAGTCCACCATCCTTAAATATTCTGTGCATCTCACCTTTCAGTCCATTGTTTACAATATGATGCTGCCAGTGACGAACTGATTGGCCCTCAGATACCCTGGGAGGAGCAGAAGGAGGAAAAGACCTACTTAGTGTCAAAAGTCAAAGCAGGTATGGTGTTGAAAGTGCCACCACAAAAAGTTCCTAATGCCCATCCATGGTCTATAGTTCAATTTTACCCTAACCTTCCCTCAAGAATACCCTTATTCTAAAACTTAATTCTGGGACTTTTTAAATGAAATTGTATCTAATTGAACAAGGTATTTTTTTGAATCAGGTGTCAATATATTTCAGGAGGCCAAACGGTCATGGTCTTGGACAGATATTTTGAACGTGATGTACGGATTGGACGTCGTGTCGTGGATGCATACCCACTAACAGACCCTCCGACAGACGGTGTGTACCATAAATTCTCTGTTATTTATCCTAGAACCCCAATATTTCTGATAAGTTAACATAATCACCATATCTTCTATGCTTATGCAGAAGGGGGGAGAAATATCTCCTAAATGTGAATTTTTTCTTTGACAGAATTCCGAGTCATTTGGCAGACACCATACCAGATCTGGTGTACCAGTGACACTTGCCTCATTGGTGCTGTCCTAGGCCCCTTGTTGAGCAAGGACATCATATACCAGTGGATGCGAGTGGAAGATGGAGAGCGCATACCTCTAGGCTTTACCACACCATTCATCAAGGTGCCGCCTGGCTGCTACACTGCGAAGGTCTCCTACTTCCCGGAAGAAGGGAGTGCCAGTGAGGGATGGCTAAACCTAATCAATGTTAAGAAAACAGGAGAACTATTTGCAGGTTAGTACTCATTGGCCTCTATCGCTTGGATTTTACAATTTCTTGTTCTAAAGGCTTCAATATTATGTAGAATGCAGTATCAGGTGACAGCTAACCAAGACTCCCTCACCTACACTGTATACAGAACTGTAGTGCTAGTCAGTATACACTCACAGATATGTTATCACAGCGTAGTGTAAAACTGAGATGCATGAGTCAATGTATATACAACTTGAATGAAAACAAATTTGTGATCATTCAAATTAGTGCAATAAACTAATGTTATGAGCTAATAGACGGATATCCCTTGTAAAGGGATGTGGAGGCACCGATTTGATGCTGCATTGCATTCAGGAGAAAAAAGGAGTTGAACAAGTCACCCTGCCCCCTCCTCTCCCTTTTATTACTACTACAGGGCTGCCAACTAGTACAATTTAAGCGTATTACTACACTTGGACCGATTTTTTGTTCATTTTGGCCAGATTTTTTGATCCATTTTGTATAGTACAGTACTGAAATGGCGATTTTCAGACCCTACTTGCGGGTCATAGGGTCATATTCCTGACTCTCATTTGTTATAAAATTGGCCTTCAAAGTACGATTTCTGAGGTTTTGAGGTTGGCAGCTCTGCTACTGCAGTACATGTACTACCGTAGAACATCACGTGTAAGCCTTGCCCGCGTATTAACCTTTAGCCGCAGGAGAGATCTGATTCACTTACCACAATTATAAGCCGAATTATTTCCTTTAAACTCACATTCGGCTTATAGGCGGGGTTTTGTCAAAAGATATTTGAAATTTCAGTGTAGAAATTAATGTAAACTTAAGTCAGTAATTTGACTACATCTTAAGGTCTTACACATTTTTTTCACATGAAGTATTCATGTTAAACCAATGACACATCAAATTCCAATTAAATAAAAGGATCAAAACACATTCGAATATCAGACTTCTTCATATGGGCCCAGGTGGCAGAACGGCCAGCCGAACCTGGTGAAAAACCTGTTTATTTTGTACAGTTTTGCCCAAATAAAACCTTGTCAAAAAAAAAAAAAAAAAAAGTTTTAATACCTTTTTCGGTAGAGCCAGAGTGGGGGCTAGGGGGTCCCTAAGACCCCAAAAGTGACATTTGGCTTATAGGCGGGGTTCTTTTAAATGTAATAATGATTCCATATAAGCCGAATTTTTGTCTTTAAACTCACTTTCGGCTTATAGGCGGGGTCGGCTTATAGGCGGGGTTTTACTGTACTAGCCAAGGATTATGAGCAAGGTTTTATGGTAGATAGTACAAGTTGCGTGTGTTAGTGTAAGCCCTGAACATGAAGTTTGAAGTTTAAATATATGAAGTTTAAATATTTTTATTGGCTATAAAGCATCATTACAATATGCGAGGGGAAGTCAGAGAGTCTGGATATAGTGTTGCTTTAAATTTTTACGATTTACATCATATTGTAGCAGTGGACCATACCTTAATATGTACCTTAATCCCACCTGTAAGAGGATTTTTTTTAAAATTATTTATCCTACAAGACAGAATTTTTTCTTAAAGAGGAGGGGGGGTCGTCTTAAAGGTAGAGTTTTGCCAATTTTGATTTTGGAAAAATTGCTCCCAAAAAGAAAAAAGTACATCAACGAACTGGTAGCATTTGTTAACTTTTTCTTCTTTCGGTTTTTACGATTACATGTAATGTCATGTAACCTATAAGATGTTCACATGAAAAATTGTTTAAAAAACTGTGATATGGGTCACCTAGTGGGGGTTTGGCAAGACCCCCCAAAGTCCAGGTTGTCTTGAAAGTGGGTTTTCCAAATTGTTAACATTAACTGTTTTCTCACGTTGGGGGGTCGTGTTAAAGGCAGGGTCATCTTAAAGGTGGGGTTTTATGGTACCGTAAGATAGATTATGAGAACCTATATATAATAGCTGGTCAAATAAAAATGATTGAGGCATATACATCACAAATACCTGTCTAGACACCCCAGTTGTTCTATTGTGTAATACAGTTAAACTTTGTTAGTGATTTTGGTTATAACAAACTAATTCTTAAGATGATGACTTTCTCCTATACATTTCCATAGTAAAAACACTTTTATAACGAAGTAATTTTGACCATCAGAGAATGGACTCTGGCAGGTTGGACAGTAATTCCCAGGGTCAGCCGGGGGGGGGGGCTTCTGTCACATTAAACTCCGGGCACTAGTCAGGTGAATGAGGGGGGGGGATGGGCTTCTGTCCCTTCATCCCCGCCTCCCCTTGTCCCCTCCCCCCTCACTGGTCCGTTCCTACCCTCCTCAGGCCACCACATCACAGAGGGAGGCCCTCATAAAGCCCCCTGCCAACCCCTGCCCCCCCCACACACAGATCTATCCATCTATCTATCTATCTATCTATCTATCTATCTATCTATCCATCTATCTAGTTTTTTACCCTCTATTCTTACAAATGTTGAATTTGTTTACAACGAAATTTGTTTAAGAATTATTCTTGCTGCTAACAAGCTGTCTGTAATACTGTATTTAATTGTCTAATCTTATTTATCAGATGCAGGTATACCAAATCTTGAGCCCTCCGATTACGTGAAGACAGATGATACATTGGGTGATGGATTCTTCGGTACTGTGTATCGTGGCCATTACTTTGGCCCTGTAGCTGTGAAGACTATAGCAACCACCATGCCTGTCGCAATTTTCCATGCTGAAGTGAATGCAGCCGGGTAAGTGTTTGTTGATTGCTTCTAGCAGTAGGCGAGCTTTCCTTGTTCTACTATTGATAAAATATAGGGGTATGGTGTACTAAAGTACCCCTGGTTTAGATGTTATTGTCTTTGTGATGTCAAATGTAGTCATGCATGTTTGACTATGAATGTTTCCAAACTTCATGTGCCTTCTGCAAATCGGTTGAGAAATGTTCAGTGCATCAGGGTCTTTTTTTTTCGACAAAGTGGGACAACTTTTAAAGTTCAATTAGACTGTGTGGGGAGGGGTTAGAAAGTGCAGGGAATAGGTTGGGAGCTTTCATTAATTTGCCTGTCTCATTGTAAGAGTCAAACACTAGTAAAATATGATTTGTCCATTTTACAGGAAATTGAATCATCCAAACATTGTAAAGCTGATGGGTGTCTGTTCCCTCAAGAATGAAGTCGACATAATCATGGAGCTAGTAATGGGGCGTTCGTTGGAGGCAATCATGGAAGAATTGAGAGGCACTTTGTCACACCACAAAAAGGTATGAGCTGTAGTATTAATACTTTTGAAGAATGTAAGCAAGTAGCAGGCATGCTGCCTTTGTAAAGATCTCTTCTAAGCACAACGAATGTACACAAAATGCAGTCTAGAGTGAGTAACCCAGCTAATAAAAAAATGATTATTTTACGTCAAAATAACGCTTTAAAACTTTATATAACTCTATGCCATAGTGAGGAGTATTAGAGAAAGGTTATATAACGCTACAAAATGTTGTAAAAAGCTTTTTTCTTTACTGGGAAAGTCAGAAGGGGTTATAAAGTAAACTCAGAGTGGCATTGCACAACAGGAGCTGAGAAATTCTCCAATCCCTCCCTGACCATACATTTCTCTTCATTTGTCTCCTCAAGGATCGGATTCTGTCTCGTGACCAGGGATGGTATGTGCTGCAGCAGTTATGCCAGGGCGCAAACTACCTGCATTCCAAGGGCATCGTGCACTCGGACATCAAGCCAGCAAATCTCATGGTAAACATTTCAAAAGTTCATTTCACCAGTGTCAGTATATTACTCTCAAAATCTCACTAAATCGATGCCCAGAAAGTGTAGACCTCCTTGATAAGAAAGGTATGATATGATGTATTTGACCGACTGAGGTATTTGACTGTCTGACATATTAAACATGTAACCTCTGATCATCCCTAAATTTATGTTATTCAAATGTTAAGTGGCTGGTCAAATACGTCACATGGAGTAATTTAAGGGGTAATTAAAATTGGAAGCCTCCCTGGAAAAAAAGTGAGCCCCTCACTACTGCCGACTCTGACAGCAAACTACTGCCGACTCTGACAGCAAACTACTGCAAACTCTGATCACAAACTACTGCCGACTGTGACAGCAAACTACTGCCGACTGTGACAGCAAACTACTGCCGACTCTGACACTGTACAGCAAACTGCCGCTGACTCTGACCACAAATTACTGCCGACTCTGACAGCAAACTACTGCCGACTCTGACAGCAAACTACTGCCGACTCTGACAGCAAACTACGGCCCACTCTGACCACAAATTACCGTAAAACCTCGCATATAAGCCTAACTCGCGTATATACCGCACCCCGACTTAGGGCCGATTCTATCAGCCCCACAGGGGGTCTGATTGTGGTGACTTTAGTAATGTACCATAGTAGCAAAAACTCGCGTGTAAGCGGCACCCTGACCCTGTGGTGATCCTATAAGCCGCACCGCCGATCTGACTCGTGTACTAGTAGCGGCTTATACGCGAGGTTATACGGTACTGCCGACTCTGACCAAAAACTACTTCCGACTCTGACTACAAACTACTGCCGACTCTGACCACAAACTACTGCTGACTTTGACCACAAACACAAATCAAAACAACATGGACTGCATGACGTCACTGCTGTGATAGGAGAATGTGGAAATCGCCGTGGGCTTAATCCTGGGCAAAGCCCAGGTAGGTCTCACTTTAAAAAACGTCACATGGAGTAAGTTACGGGGTAAAATGTGAACTATAAATCCTGTGGCTGGTCTGGGAAAGGTGCTTTGTGCACGTAGTAGGGGCCAAATGTCTACATGATGGGAATAGCTATTACTTCACTTAGGGGCTAGGTGTTGGGTACATAAATGACCCAAAATTGCTGAAAAACAATTATTTTCGTATTTTATAATTCATGTTTGTCTGAAACTTTAATATTGTAATGAACTGACTTGTCTGAATCATTCAGTTTCCCACTAACAAGGCTGCCAAGTAGTATGTATTAGCACGCTTTTTGGCCTCATTTTGAGCCAGAATACGATTTTGCAATTTAAGTACGATTGAGTACACTTTTGAGGTATCCAGTACGATTTTTGATCAATCTTGCTGTTATTTTACATTTATTGAGTACGATTTTCAGTCAATAAAACTTAGAGGCTGTCAAATGCAGGGATAAAAGTCCGCTGATTTACACCCAAGTGTTGTCAGTGAAAATAGATTTTCTGAAAAAGTTGCAGAATTTCATATTTTGCCAGGGAAAATCTTTGAAATACCAAACATATTTAACCAATTGTCAAGGAAAATTTGATATGTAGTTAGGGAAATTTAGAATTACCTTGTCAGTGTAATGTTTTAACCCCATATTAGGCCACACCAAATTAAAAAGTTGGTCTATGGATTTTGTTTTCCAAAAATAGGTGCGGGAGGGCGAATTATTATTTATTTTTTTTTCCAAATTTTTTTTTTGTCTATGGATTTTAACCTTAAATTAGGGGGGCGGATGAATTATTTTTTTTCCTTTTTTTTAATTTTTACAAACTGATATTTTCTGGCTAACGATGGCAGAAAAGGCCACCAAAAAAAAAAAAAAAAAAAAAATCCAATTTCTCAGAAAAAGATGCGGGGGCAGTCCATAGACACAATTTTTTTCAAAAATATGGGGCAGGAAATCCGTAGACCAAATTTTTTAATTTGGTGTGGCCTTAAGAATAAGATTTTAGTACAATTTTTGGATAAAGGGAGTATGCAAAATACGCCTTTCATGTTTTGAGGTTGGCAGCTCTGCACTAATCAAAACTTAACAAACAACCTGGCAACTTTGTAGCTTTGATATGATTACTCCACTAACTTGAGCCTATTTTTCAACTAGGTGACTGATAATCACGTGCTCAAAATTGTTGACTTCTCCATCGCACGGCTGAAGAAACAGGCACTGGAGCAAGCTACACACCGGACAACAGCTGTAGGGAAGGGCCCAGGCACCCCTGCATACATGGCGCCGGAAGTGTGCTACCAAACACAGACAGAGCGACAACCAGCATGCGATGTCTGGGCCATTGCTCTTATAATAATAGAGCTGTGTAGTCAAGGTGAGCTGGTACATGTGACAGACCAAGACATCTTCCAAACAATGATGACAAAGAAACCGCCAGCAAAACTAGTGAATGTGCATCAGGACCTCAAACCACTGATGCTGCGGGCATTGAGCCACGAACCAACTGAGAGGCCGACTGCAAAGGACCTAGGAGAAGGAATTGGGGCCCTCTTCAATGAAATGCTCTACTATGGACAGAAGGTTGTCTGGTAGATGATATTCCAAATTATCTTCAGCCAGAGTGTGTGCATGGCACTAGGGATGTCATTGGTATCGAATTTTATAGGTTATCGATGTATCAGTTATTCAATATATAAAAGTAAGGCCAAAAAAAGAGAAAAGGTATGTTTTAGGTAACATGGGGGAAAAGTCTATGGTCGGTAGGTCACATATTTCTTTGGACTTGTTTCATTTTTTTTAAGTACTAGCTAATTTCTGTGTAAACCCTAAAATTGACGAATAAGGTGTAAAGTAAAAACATGAGTTTCTTCAAAATTACATAAAAAAACATAGGGTCGGCCCTGTGTTTCTGAGATCGGTCGGGCGAGCTGAAACAAACCTTTTTTACAATTTGGCCCAAGAGGTTGATTTCACCTGAGGAAACATGTTAATCCCAATAATGAAAGCTGCAAGAACAGTAAGCACACAGCCAAAAATAATTATCTCATCTCACGGAAATAAGGTAGATAAACTCGTCTGATGGAGAAAAGACTAATTTCGAGAAAATTATATTTATTTGTAATTTAGCAAATACAATTTTATGTTTCACATTTCACTATGTAAAATCTTTAATAATGGTCCGATTTACATGCTGTAAAAAATTACATGTAGCTAAGGAGATTTCCAAGATGGGTGTGTATTGATACCCATGGTTTGTCGAATCGGTTATCAGCTACATAAATCATATAGATGTATCAATACCTGTGATACCAATGACATTCCTACATGACACACAAACTAGATCCTCAATCCATTATAATTTGTGCAGCCACAGATAGGATATGATGAGGATCCGCTTATGATTAGGTGCTTCCGTACCCCATGCCACTTAAAGTTAACTGTCAGCTTTGCAAGCACTGCCCACATGATATAAAGAAAAGCCACATTGGTATTTTTTCGTCTCTTGACAAAAATAACAGAACAAAGTCGCAGCTCATGTGAAGATGCCAGAACACATGTTGCTAAATTATCAACATTTCAGCTATTTATTGGGATAAAATCGAAATTCTAAAAATATCTTAGTATCTTTTTGGCATGTGAAAGCCATCAATGTTCTAAGCAAAACCATAAATGCCGTCACACACTTCCAGGAAAAAGGTGAAAAGTAGCTTGATAAGAAACTTTTAGCTGCCTTGTGTTGAGTGACAGGACAGCAAGGGAACATGTACTTTGAGATTTTATGTGAGCAAACTGTACATTAATACACATCGGCATGATTGGTATGGGTCCAGTTGTCTGTCAGCCCACCTTTGACAGACCAACTATAAAGATATTCATCATCTGACCTTCAAGAAGAGGACACAAACCTGATCCCCGATCCTTTTCATTGTGTGTTTGCAGAACAGGCCACTAGACTGTTTCTCAGTAAACACACATATGTTGTGGAACATGTGTTAACATAGTTTATAGGTAGGAACTACATAGATATTGAAAGTAGATTTATATTGAGATGAATCACCAGTTTCAGATGAGCGCTGGTCTTATATGACTGCTGGGGTCAAAGGGGTCTTCAGTGTTGCCGAAAACTTTTTATTGACACAGGCCAAAGTGGCCTGCGTCTTAGCGTCTTACGCGGGCCATTTCCCTTTCACGCAGGCCATATAAAAATTGATATTTAAGGTGCTCATATAAACTTCATTATAACTGCAAAGAATTTTTAAATCATTTGAATATCAAACAACTTCACTAAAATTGCCCTAGCTTCGCTTCTAATTGGCCGATTTGAAAAATTATCTTAGCAATATGAAGCTGAGATCATGGCAGGCCATTCTGGCCTGCGTCCTGAGGCCCTACGCCGGCCATTGTGATTCTACACTGGCAAAAGCCGGCGTGCTGGCATCATTTCGGCAACACTGGGTCTTGCGATATTGCTTAACCACTGGAATAGCATCTTGAGTAAGCCTACCTTGGGTGTAAATGTCCCAGGAATTTGTGATGGTACAGTTTCAGTAACGTTTGTGTGGATTTAACATGATTTTATTGTGCAAGAAAATCACAAAGAAACGGTCAAATACATTGAAAAATCATTAACGTATATTTTGAGTGCCTTTGCAAATCTAGGGTTTATGCATTGTTAAATGATGTGAAATTCATTTATATATTTACCAACATATCCAACACTAAACACTTTCTGTTACCCAACACCGGAGAAGGTTTGGCATTCACCTGGGTGGCTGTCTGAATAACTATAATACCGAAAGAATAATGTGCATAAAAGAAAGATTTACCTTGAGATAGTGGCTAGCTAACAAAACATCGTTTACATTGCCTGGATTAAGCGTTTGCTGAAGGTTTGCAAAAGTTTGCCAAAATGTAGAAGTTTTTTCACATAAGTAACATTTAAAAAACGTTCCAAGCAAACATTGTATGGACGTTTGTTCAAAGTTTTTCGCATTAAGGAATTAGCCATAGTGCCCCTTAGTGAGTTTCCAACACACTGTAATATAAAAAGAAATTAACAAGGGGGAAGTATATTAGTTCTTAAACATATATACTGTCGCAGTGTAGGGGGGAAGCACAGAGTCACATCTCTCATACTCTTAGTGAGCAGATGTGCTGAGCTGACTCTGTGAATTAGAGTGATACTCCCTAACTTGGTACCCTGTGGTATCCTTATACCAAGCTACCTTTTCATGATAGACTTGTATCTCTATACCATGCACGATAGTCTATAGTCTAAGTAAATGTTATGAAGCCAGTATTAGTATCTCTACACTAATACTGCCTAGTTGGGACATCTGCTGACAGTATCTCAGCATACTATTCTGATTGTCTTTATAACATTGTTTAGCTCCTGTGTGTTAGATACTATAAGTAAGGCCACATGCCAAGTAGGCCTCATGCAACTCTCGGATGTACTAGCTCTTAAGTCACCTCTGAATACAAGTTGATATCCTTTGTAATTCTAAATAGCCTGTGTTCGTGTTTTCTCTGGTCATATACATCTGAACAACGTAACCGATTAAAAGATATCAGTTCAGAGTAAAGTTAGCCTGCCTTCATATACCAAACACGTTACAAACGCATTATATGAGGTTTGATACAAAGGTTTTTTTCAAAACCATATACAAACGTTTACAAGCATTCTGAAAACATTCTTTGTTAGCTGGCTGAGACTTTCTACCTTATGTTGTAGCTTTAATAAACATTGCTTTCTTAATACCGTTTTCTGTTACACTTTTATTTCCAATTTCAACATAAATGGAAGTACAGTCACGATAGATATTTTCGCGCCATACATATTTCCCCGCATCTTGTGGATTTTAAAATTGCCAAAGTTGTACTTTAAAAAAAGGAAAATCTCTATATATATACACGGAAATATCGACATGTATATCATCCTGAAAAAAGGATTTTCAAATATAAAAATTAGTGGTATAAATGCAGATCGTAGAGGTTATTCAAATCCTAAGGTGTTGAAATTGCTTTTGAGAAATCGGTGCGAGCAAGGGAAAGTCATTGCCAAAAATTGTTTTTGCAAAATGCAAAGATTTGCACCCCACCCACAAGATTTACCATCCTGCCCCTCCCCCAAAATTTAGGAATATTGGGACAAAAAAAGAAACAAATAAATGAACGAAAACATAATGGTGTAGATATAGACTCTTTAATACACTTCAGGCAGGCATACACAGGTAGAGGAAAAGATGAGAAACTTGGGTCAGGCTACTCCCAATAGTATATGTAGGTCAGAGAAAGCATGGCCTACAGTACAAATCCCATTGATATCATGAAACCATTACATATCAGGGAAATTCTTTTCGTTGAGATTTCAAATAAAAACTTCACAGGAATGCCGGGGCATAAAGGACTTTTGTACAAATATGAGAACATGAGATTTTCAGAAAATGTCAGGGAGAGTCTAATTTTGTCGGGGGAAATCTTTCAAATATCAAAAGAATATTGTTCAAGGGAGAAGAGAAAATGTATGAAATCCCTGTCAGTCAGGTTAAAGTCAGATATTCTAGAACTACCATGAGCAACCTTCAGATACTTTTTAAGGATTCAGCTTCTATGTCGAGCTTTATGGTGCTCTCTGCAACTATTGATCTTGTCAGTCGGTACATCAATAATTTGACAGAACAATATCGATCCATGTACACCGGGGACAAGATGTAGATATACATCTGTACTGACAAAATTACAACTCAATACACTTCCTGCAATGTGTTCTACGTACAATTAATTGATCTCATTCATTTAATGCTCTAAAAATCTATCCACTTAGATGGCAACGACTATATATTTCAATTATCTAATTAAAACATGGACAGTTCTCTAACTTATGATAACGTGCTGTATTGTTCTTCTTCTTAAGACCATTACAGTCATGAGCAAGGAAGAGGTGATATCCTCGAGGGTAATTTGAAGGTGTGTTAGCAATCTGGTCTCTGGTTGACAGTCATCAGTCTGCAGCATTGCAGACTAGTACCGGTTACATAATGTAGTGAAGATGAACTCTGCAGACTGATGCGAGATGGACAGTCCATTCACCAAAAGGAACTGGTCTGCCTCTTGTTGGAACTCGTCAGAGACAATGTCTGATAGTTGAGATGGGATGTCATGGTAGTTTGCCGCTGCAGCCATATCGTCAGGTGTATACTCGCAGCCACATTCCTCTCCACCTGTCCAAGACAAATGATGCTATTAAAAGACCCCTTTCACCTTGACCTAAAAAGAAATACTTTGCATCAGCTTTCACAATTACTTCATCAGGGAGTGTTTCTTGGGCATCGATTAATGTTAGTAAAGATTAGTAAAGATGTAATTTCTTGAAGAAAACTAACCATACAGATCAGGCATGTAGTACATGTCGTCCGGACTGTGACCAGTTGGAAGTGCAACTGCCTTTTGTTTGCGGATGATGTGGTTATTCCACCAGTAGATGTACTCGTCCACGTCCGACTTCACCAGTGGAAGATACACATATATGAACGCTTCTCTGTAAATGAAGCAATAAAAATTAGTATGATAATTTAAGTCAAGCATTATACATGGCTCAAAAATTACATTAAATCTCTAGTTATAAGAAGTTTAGTGTTACAGTGCTACACAAAGGCCCTCTTTGTTTCAATTTACAATGGTGGGTGGAGGTTACCTGAGTATTCGACAGCCTGGGGAGGGGTAGAGGTGGGTAGGGGGTTCCTTTGGGTGAGGGGCATCATGGGAAGGTAAGCTGGTGCCTTGGTCAGGGGGAGAAGTGGCAAAGGTGAGACTGCATTATTGTTATAACAAAGTTCAGAACTTACTGGTGTTGTGGCTCTTCGATGTAACCCTTACGAGCCATGCCCTATTTAGGAAGAGAAAATGCAGGTTAGGTTATACAAGCTGGAAAGTTGCAAAAAGCTGTAACATTGCCAGTTTTGGGTCAGGTAGGGGCCTGCACATAGACAAGGGTCAACATGCTGCTTCATTTAGAGTGTGTACTGCTGACGCACCTTCAAACCTATTGAAACTTCATGGTCAGGAAGGCGTTTCACTGTATCATCCGGAGGGTCCGTATGTCCTATTTCTGCGTTTCTGTTCATTTTTGCATTTCTGCTCAACATGTCCGCAGGGGGTAGGGGGGCTTGTATGTTGAAAACTGGACATATACCATGCTTTTTAGGCCCGTATGTGTCTTTTGTGTGCCGTAGGGGCCGTGAGGAGATGGTAGGGTCCGTGAGGAGATGGTAGGGGCTGTGAGGAGATGGTAGGGGGCCGTGAGGAAATGGTAGGGGCCCTGAGGAAATGGTAGGGGCCATGAGGAAATGGTAGGAGCCACTACTACCATTTCGTCACCACTACAGCCAGCTCTGTACTCTGATAGCTATTGTCTACCACCGTTTATACACAAGGAGTCTATAGGCAGAGTTTCAGCTCCGTAGGGCCATTATTTACCGAGTTACAGAAGAAAAGACATTGTTTTGTATAATTTCTGGGTGGCTGTCTGAATAACTCTATTTTTTTTATTTTTTTTATTCTAAAGGTAGAAGTTGGACTTCACTTATCTATTCGTTAAAATAATTCTAGGGCCGTTTTTTTACATATATATATATGCACTTTAAAAAGGGGGCGTTTTCGCCAGCTCTGTATGGGCTGTGTTGGTGCAGCCACTGTACATGGTAGGCGACACCAGAAAGGTTTCTCCCCTGTGTGGATCCATGTTTTACTGACCAAACAGGCCATCGTACACCGGTATGTGCAGAATTAGTATAGCCACAACTATCTCCTCACGGCCCATACCATCTCCTCACGGCCCCTACCATCTCCTCACGGCCCCTACCATTTAGACCCCTAACATCGATCCACACAGGAGAGAAACCTCTCTAGTGTTGCCTACCATGTACAGTAAGCCTGACTGCAAATTCCGGGCTGTGTTGGTGCTGCCACCTAGAGGCTAAATCATGCTGGCCTCAACTCCTCTCATATTTATAAGGGAATGGAGATCGCAAGCAGATTGGGAACATTCAGGTGAGGCCATGTGGACCTAAACCATCATTCTGTAAGCTAGTACAGTCCCCGACCTCCCTTCTCCCTTTTTAAAGTGCATACCGTATTCGAAGTAATAAGCGCCCTGGGCACTTATAAAATTATTTTCAACACGTTTTTAGTACTTAAGGGTTTAATTGTCACTAAAATCGCGAAATTTAAGAATTTGTTCTAGTCTAAAAATGCCCCATAAAGGGGAGGTGCATATTAGGGGGAGGGCGCTTATTACGTCGAATACGGTATATATATATATATAAGAGAAAATCACGATCTTGCGAATTTGTTTGTTATAAACAAAATTCGTTATAACAGAGTTTTTAATAGCGAAGTTTTACTGTAACAGGAAGTTCCTTGTATCTGTCCTCCTTATAACAACATTTAACTGTAGTATTTTTAGCACAAAATTTAGTCACTGAAGTTTTGATTTTACACTTGATCTGGATGGCCATTGCTAAGGACATAAGTGTACACGATATGTGGTTGATAGACCAGAACCAATATGACTTATAAACCCTGTAAATTGCACATACTATATAGGTAAAAATTAGCTACATTAGTAGATAAGCAATTTCCCAGACCCCTGTGAGGCTTGTGGTAATTATTACAGTTGGAAATTATCAAAAGATTTGGTTTACTTACTGTGAACTGCTCATGATAGATGGATGTGACTCTATGATAAAGGCCGGACCAGAAGCACTCAATTTTCTGGAAGGTTATTTGGGTTTGTTATTTCAACTGTAGACAGTGTACTTAACTGCAGTGGATATGGTGATATGTCTAGACGGGAATCTTGAAAGCACCTAGTCAATGATTGTTGCTTTAATAAACCACTCCTTACGTCATGGAGAAAGCCAACTCTCTAAAGTATGTAACATAATGTATTGCCACGTTTCCACAAGTATTACTGAGGGATTTATATCTACAACCACAAATTTGGAGACTATAGGGAAATTTGTCTTACCTGGTTGAACTTAGACTTGTGCAACATGACACTCTTTTCCTCCGCTTGCTGCACATCGGCCCCATTGCGCCTCAAAAACATTTGGAGTTCCACTGTCAGGGTATTCTCACTACCTGGATCGAATCGAGCTCTTCTAGGAACAACTAAAAGGGGGAAAATTACAGATATTATAGACAGGCACATTTACAGTCAACACCCTCAACCACCCCTATAGTCTGTAAAGGCCAAGTGCATTAGTTGTACTTGCCTTGAAGTCGTTCCACAGTGTCCATGAACCACTTTGCCACCACTAATGGGTTCTTGTTGGTGGTGTATGTTGTGCACCATAGCACTTTGCGGGAAAAGGCATCGATGCAACCATGTATATATATCCCTGCAAAGGGAAAGAAAGATTTATGAATCTTTGTGTTGCCAATACAGAATAGCTTGAAAACACCTATATTGACAACATTAGGTCCTCAACACACAAATGTGGTCACCTCTTCATCATCCAGGAGCATCCAAAACGGGTTCCTTTACCCTAGATACATGTCTACAAAACATGTAGACAACACCTGCTCAGGATAGCAGAACAACAGTACATGAAATATATCTTACTATGAGAACACTAGTCCCAACACCCTGGCGAAGTAAACATGTATACTAACCGAAGCTTGCAAGCTTGTCATGCCCGTCAATGCTCCAGGTGTCATCAGGACCCTGAAACAAAGGCAAAGGTACTGTTCTCAATTTGAAATCGGGCAGTAAATGCAAAGTTTACCTCTATAAAGATGGAAGTTGTGAAAAAAGAAAAAATCAATTGCAGAAAGAAGCTGCACATATCTGATTAAATCTTATCAATTTTCCCTCAGCTTAATAGCCAGTAACCACACCCACGTTATTTAAACCATTCCACCAGGGAGAAAAACCTAGGATTGAAAGGTAGGGATGCTATGGATGATGCTATCAAAGTGAGATAAGGTAATTGCTAGCTGTTCCTTTTTTTTTACATTGGTTGGGACGCAGCTTATATTAAGCTACATATACATGTATCATCACAGTTACTAATACATTTACACGAGTCACAGGGCCCCTGATCCGTGTACCAAAGTTGAAAATATTTATAGATATGTGAGGGCTTGCAGTTCATAATGTTAAATAAACAAAATGCAGTGCTGGTAAAAATTAGCACCACTGATGTACCTTATCTGTAAGTAGGAAACTCTACCAAATGCCATGTAATGCTTTACACATAGACATACCCTAACTTTAAAGCACTGCTATGTCTGCGTCTTAAGAGCTAAGTCAATTTTTCAAGAGATTAGGGACCTACAGAGAACCTATGTCATCTTGCTATAGGTACCTCAGGAATATGTAAGGAACAAGCAAGATACTGGACCAACTCTATTCACTAAAACAAATAAGTTAAGTACCGGGCAATGAAAGACACGTCGCTGACACCTTCTTTGCAAGCGCTGCTCAGTACCATGGGGATCCAATGCTTTGGCCGCCATCATTACATCATCCCTAGAAGAATAAAAAAGGAAACTAATTTAATATACGTCACTCACAGTCACTCACAAAATCACCAGTGGTGAATTTAAGTTCATTTTAGCCAATCAAACTCCACAGAAATCTGCCAAATTGCGGAATCATAAATGTGGGTGAAGGACCTACAGCAGTGTCAAGGCTTGCTGGATGTAGAAGCCTTTTGTGTGTTCACAACTTTATCAACCGGTGGAGGAATCATGGGGATGGAGTATTTAGTAACCAACACTCTCACAGGTCTCATGGAACTAGATTATACCCATTATGTTTGTTGAATATGATGCATCCCTTGTGAATAACTCGCCAAAACTTTAGTGGATCACCATGCCTCTCTAGGTTGATGAACTTCCAAAGGATCTGCATGATAAAACAGTACCGTAAAACCTCACATATAAGCCGTGGCTAGTACGCGCTTCAGATCACCGGTGCAGCTAGTAGCTAAGACTTGTGTACAAGCCGCACCCCAACTGGCCTGATCCTATAAGCAGTAGAGTATTAAAGTCGCCATAATCAGATCACCAGTATGTATGGTAGACACAGCCTAAAGACGAGCTGCAGGTTATATGTCAGTTTTAAACTTGAGGTTTTACGGTAGTAGTTTACAGCAGTCTTTACAAAAATCTGTTTTAAATAAGCAGGACATTCGGTCTCATGGAAATGAAAATCTGCATGATCGGCCAGGTTTATGCAGGACCGAATACTTTTACCAAAGTTTTGTGAAACAATTGATAACAATATATTACAATAAAAAGCAACCTGGATATTATAAAATTATTTAAAAAGTGAAATTGTATTATCATCATACCAATAATAATGTATTCATATATCTCCTGGTACAGTTCCCTTAATAATAGTGTGATGTATGTATCGGTTCAACGATTTTAGTCATTACCTTTTAATAGCGATGTTGCTCTCCTGACGGATCATTCTATGGAGACGTCGATAACCACCATGTTTTTTTGCTTTTTCTTGAGCATGCTGAAAAAATACAGAGGAGGAAATTGTTAAGTTATAATCGGCTTTTGTGTTTATTTGAATTTATTCTGGGCTCTGAGACTTGATGAAATAGCACTACACTCCACCTGTAGGCTATTACCCAACTACACTTAAAACTGACCAACCCTAGAGCTTTGGTTATTGTGTTACCTGCAGACAAAATCTGTGAATTTACCTTTTTTCAAAGCAATAACATGTACCAGGTTTAAGTTTGTGTCTATTCCCAAACATAACGAAATAATTACCTTGACCAAGTTGATAACAGTGCTTGGGTCTAGCTCTACTGTCCTACGGATATTATAATCCCGTAGTCTCCTCTTTAGTGTTCTGATGCTGAAGACAGAGAACAATTGAAGCATAGAACCACAGCTTTAATATAACTTCAAAGTATTTAGTTTTGTTTTCAATATATGCCCTGCACCATACACGCATCAGAATTCTACATGGAATTTCAAATACTCCAAATAGAGCCTAAAGTTGAAAGAAATCATGCTCAGAGATCAAATATTCGGTAGTTGGGCCAAAAATACCAATACTAGGAATATCCATGTATACTTAATTTTGATGAAATAATGAAGAAATGGTTGACCACTACAGAGGGCTATGCTGGGAGTCTCTGCTACATCCGTGGCTGGTAGCAGGCCGCAACACAGGCATTTCTCACAGCTTGCTACGGGCTCATGTATGGGGGGGTCTGAATTAGCCCGGAGGACGGCTACCATTGGCGCTGGAGCCAACCTCGTGGGGCTGAGTGAGGAAGCTGTCACAGGCGACGGACTCTTTGCTACTCTGTCTCAGCCTATGTGTGACTAATAGACTTAGCCTAAAGTTGGGGGGCCGTCTTATACGCGGGTTTTCCCCAAGGGCCATTTAGGGGGCCTCTGCGGCTTATAGGATAACCCCAACCTTGGGGTGCGGCTTATACGCGAGGTTTTACGGTACTTCATATTTGTTTCATCCTACACTACGTAAAAAGCCCATATCTGGACTCCACATAGTGCGACTTCTGACCCATTTCATACAAGCAGAGAGTCTTTTCATAAGTTTTGGAGCTTTTACAATAGCTATAAAAAATAACGATAGCAGAGTTACGATATTGTAAAAAGGTAAAAGGGAATCCACTTCATAAGCTGAATGCATTTTAGCTCTCTTAAAATTAAAATGACAATAGCAGATGTCATTTTAACAATAGCAGATGTCATTTTAACGATAGCAGATTATGAAACACTAAATATTTTTAGCCAATTCGCTATCTTAATTCCACAAGTTTATTAAAGATATAATTTTAAGTTTCTATATGATTAAGGACCATATCAGCCTCCTGGAAATGAAAGAATTTTGTAGATATTTTGTTAGGGAAATACTAGGGCAGACAAATGATAACGATATATATAGGCATATATAATCTTAATTTCTCATGAAATACACTCAATTTTGCTTTTTAACTATAGTGAATGCATTTAACGATAGCATAATTAAAGAGAGCTTTAAAGAGAGCTAAAATAACGATCGTGCCTTATGAAACACACAAAGTTAATGTATCGTAATTCCTTCTTATTAAATGACTCTCAGGTCACATAAATGATGTACATACCTGATATCAATTCCATTTTGCAGTAAATAACGTTGAATCTGCATGTTTGTCTTGCCCAATAGCACCATCTTTTGGAGAATCCCAGGCAGGAGTTCTATAAAATAGAAAAATATGCTATAGGGCTGCCAAGTGGGAGGATTTTATCATATCAACACGGTCTTTTGTCTCATTTTGGGCCTGAATACGATTTGTCATAGTAAGTACGATTTTGTATGATTTTTGATTGATTTAGCTGTAGTTCTACATATAAGAGTATGCTTAGAAGGGCCCAGGGCAACTGCCCCCCCCCCTAGAGTTTTTGCAAAGAGCGCACAATTCTTTTTTACCCCCCCAAGGGGTCCAGCCAAGGGGTCGAAATTATACCCCCCCAGGTCCCGAAATGTTTTGCCTTCCCCGCAAAACCCACCACCCCTCCCTGTTGTCCATAAGTCAGCAAAGGGAAAAGGTAGAGTGAGGGAATTTAGAATTAAATTAAAAATACAATTTCAGTATGATTTCAGTAAAATATTTGAAGCTTTTGAGGTTGGCAGCTCTGTAGGCTAAGTTGATTCACATGGCAAATAAGATAAATGACATTAACATAAATTCTTGCCTAGTATCCATGGCTAGCAGGCAAGTGAGATGGGCAGTGCGGCTTATAGGATCGGCCCAGAGTTAGCCGCTAGCTTATAAGCAAGTTCATAGAAGCCCTATACTAAAAAACGTTAGGAGTGCGGGACTGCGAGGAGTCATAAAGAGTCACACGTGCCACGTCAGCCTCTCGCCAGGAGGTGCCCTTATAATGATGCAGTGGGGAGCCAGGGGCAACTCTCCTCTGGCCTGTCTTAAAGGTGGATGTGTGTGATTGATCTTGTATGCTATACCCGTGTTGTATCTTCTATATCTGGGCAATAGAGAACTTGCCTTTATCACAGTTGCTTCTCTCATGTCTTTACTCCTAGAAAGTGACAGCCGTATTTATGTTACAGGACTAGAGGAGCCATGACAAGATGCCATGATTGGCTTATGTGAGGAAGCTGACATTATTCACTTACCATCTAGTGTGCTGTGCTGATCCATATAATGGCCACAGTCTAAACATTCGGTGATTGGAAGTAGGACCTCAAGTCTCTTGCATGGGCAAGATTTGCATGGACGCCAAAAGAGTGACTGGTGGAGAGAAATAAAGCACTGTTTGTACAATGGTATGGCAGTTCTTTATAAAAGAATTACCAGTGTTTAAGAGTAGTTAGAGTGAAATATTTTAACTGTTTTAACTGGTCCCGTGTGATTCTTAAGGAAAAATTAGGTTGCAATACATCCCCACTTTTTCTATGCATAAAAGGCTAGACGTATTTGCAGAGTTACTAAACTTACCTGAATATCACCTCTGTAATCGGGTAGTGCCATGGCTGCTTAGATTTCTGTGAAATAACATTTTGAAAGTATAGTGCAAACAATATGTTACAACCGCACTACAAAAAAATATTTCTATCTTTTGACTTTTGTGTTCTAAGGAGGAAAGGCTGATAACTTAAAATAATTATTAGGATTAACTCAACCTTGAATGTAGGGAGGGGGATATCAGCTTGGGGCGCCACTGCTGTGCAGTGCAGACAAAACGGTGTCAGGTGACGCTCAAGGCAGTTATATTTCCCCTCAGTAAATGCAATACTTTAGACCTTCATCACAGGGCATTTGAGAAAGCTCAAATATGTTTCTGTTTAGGTAATATTACGACTTCCAATTCTTTTCTGCAAAACGGGTAAAAATCGGAGGCTAACAAAAGAAAAAGGAAATCTTCTTGCAAAAGCACAACTGGCACATTGAAAAGTATTCTGCCTTCTGATGACACTGTGAAAATGTGTAAGGCCATGAGAACTTAGGTTTTGGTTTACCGTCCACAGCCAGCATGCCTTTGAAGGGGCAGCATGACAAGTTGCTTATTTCAAAAATATTTCATTCTTTGAAAAAATTAGGAAAATAATCCAATTTCAAATACATTATCCATGAATACAATGACCAAAGTGGCTACATTTGGTATCAAATTAAAGCTAACGATGTCGGTAATGCATTGAACATGGTTTGATCTGCAAAACGACATATCTCCATCCAAGAATTGAAGCATATAGTGCTTTTTGTCAAGACACCCTGTGGTCAATTATTGTACTTAATTTGAGGATTTTATTTCACTGTCCCTAATCTATAATTTTGTCAGATTCTTGTCCCTATTTTTAAAATGGTGCTTATGTCGTTTTGCATCCAAACTCTTCATTTAGTACTATCTGCATATAGTATGGTTCACCTGTCGGTACACATAAGACAGACTTCTGAACATAAATTTTCCTGAATGAAATGAGCGGATCAGTCTTCAAAAGTGTCAGCAAATGAGGGTGTATGTATTACAGTAGATACAACCACAGGGTTCTCCCCACACTGCATTGACGTCCGGCGTCCTTTTACTATCGCTGGCGTCAAATCACCCAAGAATCGCCGCCGTTGTCATTTTAGCTATCAATAGGCTTTTGAATTGTGAAAATCCATCAATTAGAACAGAAGTTAATCCCATTTTAGAATTTTTCACCCCAAGAAGCTTATATCCATCAATTTAAAGACTGTTATTCCTCGCATAGAAGCTTAACCCTGGTCTGACTCTCGTACATGCCCCAGTTTCTATGCAAGAATTTACGGTGTGATTTTTGAGGCTGGGGAGAACCCTGAACCATAATTATATTAAAAAATTGAAAAATTCTTTCAGTGTCAGAAAGATGACATCATGATATCTTTCATAGAAACTTTTATGCCCCCCCCCCCCAACCCCCCCGTAACTAATAAATGAACACTCCCTAATAATTTAGATGCCCGCGAACATGCCTGACTCCACAGGTGCATGTGATTTTAGCAGGGGGGTGGGCATTTCTCTCAATCAGATTATAGTGGATGGGTAGAGATTACTTTCGGCTAACTGACTGGTGGGGTCTGAATAAAAACTTCCATTTTGGGAAATCCCACCAACTATCAAGCCCCCCCCCTAGTAATAAGTTACCCAGCCCTCAGAAATTGTCTATGATAGGAGGGGCAAAAAGATACTTTAACTAAAATAATGAAGAATGAAGGTTTTCAAAAAAGATCACTTTTTTTTAATTTCTCGCACAGTAAACTCAAACCTCAGTTCCCATGGCCTAAGGGAGTGCTCATTTTTTAACAACAGGGGGGGGGGGGTGGTGGATTTTGGGGGGGGGGGGAAATTTGGACCCCTTGACAGGGGGGGGGTAAAAAATTTAGACCCCTCTTGTGGGGGGGGGGTGAAAAAGATTCAACCTGTTTTGAGGGAAAAAGCCCGCGCGTTACTATGCTACAAAGGGGCGCGAACGCGCGTTATTTTCGGCCTGCCGGGGGGGGGGGTAAAAAATTTCGACCCCTCCAGCGGGGGGGTGAAAAAATTTCGCGCGCTCCGCGCAAATTCTCACCGCCCCCCCCTGTTGTTAAAAGATGAGCACTCCCTAAGCTGTACTGCCCCTCCCCTCCCCCCTTAGGGTTGGAAATCGGCTCGTGCGCGGGCCCTCTGAAGCATAGTAACGCACAGGCTTTTTGGCTCAAAACGGGTTACATTTTTTGCCCCCCCCTTATCACTCCCTAATGTGTATGAGTAAACTTTGAAATTCTACATGCAAAATGGTGCCTTCAGAGGCATTTTTAAATCTTTCACGGATATTTATATTCCTGCTTGTGTAGGTTTCGCTACAAAGATGATTAAGATTTTAGTCCATGTAGGAAGGGAAGTGTTGTGGGAGTGGAGGTCTTGTAAAGGTCTTGTAATTGCAACAAAATTGCATAAAGTAAAACGCTACATTTTGGTGTATGTCTTGGAATGTTTAGTAACTTTGCTACCAGTTGGAGTATCTGAACATATAACATATCGTTTTGTAGCTCTTGATCTGAATTTTCCAGGACACAAACCCTGGCGGGCGGGACACGGGACAGAGGGCCGATTTTCTGGGACTGTCACGGAAGATTCCGGACAGTTGGCCTATTGATATTTTGTTTTGAAATGAAAACTAGTGGCCTCGATTGGTGCTTGATGACGGCTTTTGGTGGGGAGGGGTGGGGCGGGGTGTGTGGGTGTCCCCCTCCCACCAACAGCGTCAGAAACACGGCGGTACTTAGTCCTACTTGGGGGCCTAACTAGCCTACTCTTCTCCCCTGCCTAACCACACAGCCTGGTACGTGGAAATGTCAGTTGTTCTGGCGGGCCCGGGGGCGATAATAGGTGATGTTTAGAAATTAAGAACGAATAGATGCATTTAAGTGGATACTTACCATGCAATACTTTATAGCCTATGGTAGAGATGGTGCAGCGCTATAGTGTCATCAGATGAACATTCAGATGAAGACATATGACTAGTTATAATCTGTTAAAATTCAGCAGTGTCCACGCTGATTGACCCACGCTGGTGATTGCGCTGGTTATTCTGAGGCAGGATATAAACTCTAGCTGGTACCTCCTGGGAACCAGCTAGGTGACAGGCCGCTTGTGTCCTGTAAAAATATTACATGTTGACGATGGTGCTGGCTCCTGGTGAGTAAACGGGGAACTAAGGAAATTGACACTGTGACACCAGATATTCAGGGGTTGACGCGGATGTTTATCGGATTGACAGCTAGGTTCGTCATACAGCTGAGGTGACGTTTAACTGATCCAATTTGAAAGGATGTATCTTTATTGTGGCCCTCGTCGGCTTCCATAGCCATGTGTGGCTGCAGACAGTGCAGTCCGCTTCATCCTAGAGACATCATGTTCACTTGGTGTTATCGTGTGCCAACCCACTACCGTAAAACCTTGCATATAAGCTACGGCTTATACACGAGTCAGACAGCCGGTGTGGCTTATAGGATCAGCACAGGGTCTGGGTGGGCTTCGGCCCAAAGTCGGGGTGTGGCTCATATGTGAGTTAGGCTTATACGCGAGGTTTTACGGTACCCATGGTGCTTAGTGTTGCTGCCAATTCGTTAGGACCCTATAGCACTGTCGGGTAACTTGCCATGGCTGCACTCATGCTAGGTCTCCTGTCATGTGTTGCCGACATAGATGGGTTATATAACACGTGACCACAGCAAGCCAAATGGACGCTATGTAGTAGTTATAGGACGAGTACCAAGCTGTACATGAAATACAGTGAAGGGAGCCTTATAGGCTGAATACCCCTACAGCTTGGTACAAGGCCTACCATAGAACCTCACGTATAAGCCTAACTCGCGTATAAGCCCCATCCTGACCCTGGGGCGAGGCTATAAGCTGCACCGCCGATCTGACTAATATACTAGCCGCGGCTTATATGCAAGGTTTTACGGTATATCTTATTTATACCACTAGCTGTATACAGTATACAAGAGGTCTGAAATGCTTTGTGCCCGCTGTGGTATAATTAGTTTTAATTATGACCCTCCCACTATAGGCCTTATACACGAGTTCATATCAACATACTACAGTACCAAATTAACAATCTTCAAACCCTCTTAGTTAGGAGTACAGCTATTATCCGAGTTAAGCTTATTCAAGAGAATTTACGGTAGTCACAATATGAGTCAGGGTCCCATTAGATGTGGTATTATCAACATTATTGGGGATATGTTATGTCCCGGCACCTCAGGCTGCGTCTCATGAGATCGATAGAAGTTGATAGTCTTTGTTTGGGTGACGTTTTTGACCAGCAAGCTTTATAATCACTGAAATGGGGCCTATATAGAAAGAAATCGGTGGAAAAAGTTAAAAATATATTATAAGACTATATATTACAAATGTCCAACCATTTCTTTCTATATAGGCCATTCAGAGACGTCCTGGCTGGTACGTAATACGGACAACAGGAGAACGTCTCTGATCAACCAACCATGCCTAGCTAGGAAGGGTCAGCCCAGGGTGTTTTTATGCTATTAACATATACACATATACATCACAGTGGCAGGCAAGGTAGTATAGGGCTTTCAATGGGAGGGGGAGAAATATGCATGTGCAAACCCTTGGTCTGCATGATGCATGACTGCAGCCCTGCCGAGTCACATGC
Organism: Harmothoe impar; assembly: GCA_947462335.1. Lineage (NCBI taxonomy): Eukaryota > Metazoa > Annelida > Polychaeta > Phyllodocida > Polynoidae > Harmothoe > Harmothoe impar. The sequence goes on from OX381717.1 coordinate 61,057,239, forward strand.
CATGCAGTGCTTCAAGCATCTTGCCTGTCCTAAAGGGGCTACATACCCCACAAGGGCTGGTATAATTCATTTATGTAGCCCAAGCGGGTAAACTTACAAGGCCTGCATTCATGCATAATGATCCATTAAAACACTATAAAAGGTTAAATACCCATAAAATGTTAAAAGGTTGATATGTGTTGATATATCCCTTGAGAGAATATTTATATTTATAGTTCCACAGGTAACGGTTCGCATGGATGTGCCTCTACATGGGTGCCCACAATATTTACCATGTCGCCATGTTAAATTCGAACAAAAAAAGGGTGTTGCTGTGTAGAATGTTATGCATATAAGAACTTAGAGAAAGATATATGCAGGTCGACTTTTATCCTTGATCTTTCTGTGTACATTGATTCTTAAAAGGGCTGTGTCGCCCGTGTCGATTAAAAAAAAAAAAAAAAAAAAAAAAAAAAAATAAATAAATAAATAAATATATATATATATATACATATACATATATATATATGTATATATATATATATAGTCATAATAGCCATATAAATAAATACATAATATATATAAGACTGTCAGCTGCATTTGTGCAGACATAATGCCATCATGTACCTCAAACATAGCTTTATTTCCCTTGGCCTGTGACCCTCTTGTGCGCAGTATGACTCGCTGCTTGTATAATGCCAAAACTGGTTAAAACATGTAAATGGCTGTGTCTCACGACCTTGGGCCAATGTTTTGTCTCTGATCGGGTGCCGTCTCTGACCAGGTGCCGTCTCTGACCAGATGCCGTCTCTGACCGGACATCACTTTGGCAGTTTAGTTACCTTCTACCAACAGCAGGAGGCTAATTATAATTACGTAACAACTGCCATAAAGTTTTTACAAATCCTTATATATATGAGTATAGGTTAACAATTAAGAAACATATTCCTCTGACAACAGGTCAGAGACGGCACCCAGTCAGAGACGGCACCCGGTCAGAGACAAAAACATTGGCCCAAGGTCGTGAGACACAGCCAAATGTTTCCTGTCTGTTTACGTACATCATGTTGTAGCTCTAAAGGAGGTGTCCCAGTTATAGTTACATAAAGACACAGTATTACACTGTATATCACATCTTTCCTATAATTTTGTTCATGTGTATCTCATCAAACTACTGTAAATTCCCGCGTACTACCCGCATCTCGCATATCTATAACCAGCACCCCCAACTTAGGAGAATCCTATTACCCGTTTTTGGATCTGAAAAACTACATTTTAGCACTGATTTATAGTGATAAAAACCCTCGTATAACCCGCACCCTATATAGGAATGTTTGGTATCAATTGAAAGCTGAGTTTGTTTCGCATACAACGCGCGGGAATTTACCGTACCTCAAATTGAAGATACCCTAGTGGCTTGAATAAGTACAGGGGTCTCAAGGAAGCGCAGGTCTTGAATAAGCACAGGGGTACCGAGATTTGCACCTTTAAGTGCAGGGTAAATGGTACCATCAAAATTCAAGTGATTCCAGCTATAAAACAAAGGTTCACAAAAACAGTTCCTGGCTGAGACTTGTGAAATGAGCTTTTTGCGTAGAAGCAGCGGCTATAGTACACGAGTCTGTGTGGCTTATAGAATCAGCCGAGGGGTGGGGTACGGCTTATATGCAAGTTCTTGTTACTATGGTTCAACATTGGACTGAATTTTGTGCATACTGGGATCTGATATGCTTACTTGCATGAAATCAACCAAAATGACTAGAGATACACTTATACCACACTTGGCCGGCAGAACAAAACAAATGCCGTGACTGTATATGACGTACAAAAGGTGTAAAGAACACTGACCACTGGTGTGGCATAAGTTAACTATACAACACCAAGAGCCCTTTACTCGGGATAGTAGCTTAGCTTCGGCTGAGTACACTCGTCTGCGACTCGTGATTAGCCTTGGTGGTGGCCAATATCCTAAGTACAGGGGTCTGGGTGTAATATAACTACCGTAAATTCTCGCGAAGAAGCCGCAGCTAGTACGAGAGTCAGATCGCCAGTGCGGCTTATAGGATTTGCACAGAGTCAGGGTGCGGCTTATATGTGGTTTTAGCTACTATGATACAGTACTAAAAGTCACCATAGTCAGATCGCTAGTGTGGCTTATAGGATCGGCCTAAAGTCAGGGTGCGGCTTGTACGAGAGTTAGGCTTATACGCGAGAATTTACGGTACTACATAAACTACCTGCCATGTAAATACAGTAATGTAAGAGCTGTATGTCAAACCTACCTGCCATGTAAATACAGTAATGTAAGAGCTGTATGTGGCACCTACCTGCCATGTAAATACAGTAATGTAAGAGCTGCACTGTCAGAAGTAACTGTAGCTGCACAGCGAGTTATACTGTAGATTTACGGTATAAAAGGAGGTATTTTTCGTTTCAAAACCAAAAATACCTACTTATACTGTAGTCCTACAGTATAAATCGCTGTGCAGCTACAGTTACTTCTGACAGTGTGTATATGTAGCACCTACCTGGCATTTAAAGTGGCATGATCAGCGAGCGTATCCCACTTACAATTCTAGTACTGTTCTAGTCTACTATGTGGTTAAGTACGAGTGGTGAGAATGCCACTTTAAATACAGTAATATAAGAGCTGTATGTGGCACCTGCACTGATATTCCTAGGCTCCCTATACACCCAACTTCTCAGTTACTAGTGCCTAACCTAGGTTGGATCCCTATATGACCAACCTAGGTCAGTTATTATTGTCAGGTTGGTCAGTACTGACCAACCCACCTTAGTCTTTTTATTTCCAGGGGGAGCCACTGAGTGGTCATGACAGGTGGCCCCAACTAGTGGTATACAAATACAACACACCAATGATGAACCTAGGTTAGCCACTACTGACTGACCCTTCGGTCATTTTTGAATATAACTTTGCCATTATGACTAACACTCATATGACCAACCAAGGATAGTCTGTACTGACTAACCCTTTCAATCTATGGATTTTCAGTGTACCTGGCATTTAAATACAGTAAGGTAAGAGCGATATGTCGCACCTACCTGCCATGTAAATACAGTAATGTAAGAGCTGTATGTCGAACCTACCTGCCATTATTTAAATACAGGAATGTAAGAGCTGTATGTCGAACCTACCTGCCATGTAAATACAGTAATGTAAGAGCTGTATGTCGCACCTACCTGCCATTAAAAATGGCATGATCAGCGAGCGTATCCCACTTACAATTCTAGTACTGTTCTAGTCTACTATGTGGTTAAGTGCGAGTGGTGAGAATACCCCTTTAAATACAGTAATGTAAGAGCGGTATGTGGCACCTACCTGCCATGTAAATACAGTAAGGTAAGAGCGGTATGTCGCACCTACCTGCCATGTAAATACAGTAATGTAGGAGCTGTATGTGGTATCTACCTGCCATGTAAATACAGGAATGTAAGAGCGGTATGTGGCACCTACCTGCCATGTAAATACAGGAATGTAAGAGCGGTATGTGGCACCTACCTGCCATGTAAATACAGTAAGGTGGGAGCTGTATGTCGCATCTACCTGCCATTATTTAAATACAGTAATGTAGGAGCTGTATGTGGCATCTACCTGCCATGTAAATACAGGAATGTAAGAGCTGTATGTCGAACCTACCTGCCATGTAAATACAGTAATGTAAGAGCTGTATGTCGAACCTACCTACCATGTAAATACAGGAATGTAAGAGCTGTATGTGGCACCTACCTGCCATGGTGGGGTGTTGGTCCTGCAGGGAGTGCTGCAGGTGTCACCGCTCATGTAGCCGCGTACAGCGGGGACAGTCTGCTCCAATAAGTTACCAAGTCAGTAGGACAGAGATGTCTACACTCTCCCTACCCACGCTATCACCCGCTACCAAGCTGCATCTCTGCAACAATGATGGCTCTAGACCCCTAAATTCAATTTGGCGAGATGGGCATTTCTTAAAATTGACATGCGACATGGGGCCTAGTGACATGCGACATGAGGCTTAAAAAGAGAATGACATGAGACATGGACAGTTCTTAAAACCGACATGTGACATGAGCATTATTCATAAATATAGACATGCGACATGGTCATTTCTTAAAATCGACATGCAACACGGGGACCCCCCCATCAAGGGCCCCACAATGCGGCAGATCATCCTCAAAATGTATCTACTTATCACTTTTGATATAAACAAATATGTGCTATAAGCATTTGACAATAGTAATTATCCTCTGCAGATATTTAAAGGAACACATATAAGGAATTTGTATTTAGTATTACAGAAACATCGGCCATTTTTTTATGGCCAAATTCGGAAATCTTCATGATTCATGAAAGGGACACTATAGTTCTGTGTTATACCGCTAGGAGGGCAGAGAGGTAGCACTGTTTTCCTCCCTTCTTCACAGAAGATGTCTTGTAGTCTGGGACTTTGGGCATAGGCCAAAAAAAAAGGTGTGTTTCAGGTTACCAGACCCTACCTAGCAAAAAAGGGCCGACCCTAGAAATTTTATCCAATTTTGAAAAAAAAAGAAGTAATTTTTGGGCTATTTCAGAGTCAATTTGATGGTCGACGAGTCAACCCCAGTGTTGGCAAGTCAGCGCTGAAGTTTGCAAGTCAATTTTGAGGTACTTTTCATGCCATGGGATCAATCTGTCTTTATAAAACAATTTTGGGGCTATTTCAGAGTCAATTTGATAGTCCACGAGTCAACGCCGTTGTCGATGAGTCAGCGCTGAAGTTTGCGAGTCAGGCTTTGGGTACTTTTCAGGCCAAAGTAAAAAAAAATAATTTAAAAAATCCGACCTACCCTACCTAGATTTTCAGACTATGTAACCTGAAACACACCTTTTTGTTTTTGGCCATAGTGTTGTTTGAGACAGTGCTGGGAGAGAGACTTGTACAAGAACAGGGAGGGTGGCCACAGGCCCTACTTAGCCATGAACTAAAAGGTGATTCGTCCACACTGTAGGGGGGTTCCCCGTGTCGCATGCCAACTTTAGGAACAGGTCGTTAAGGACTACAGGTACTTCCCTGTGTTCTCATTTCATTTGAACCATTTGAAAGCACTGGTTTGCTATTCATTTACACACACATATATATATTTATATATATATATATATATATATATATATATATATATATATACATATATATATATATATATATATATATATATATATATACATATATATATATATATATATATATATATATATATATATACATGTATATATATATATATATATATATATATATATATATATATACATATATATATGTATATATATATATATATATTTCTTTTTTGTTAGCTTCATAAGTTTTTTCAGATAGGTGATTTTCGTTTGTAATGGGACTCACCTTCGGTGGGGGGGGGGGGGGGGTACCTTCCATGGCAGGGTGCCATTTGTATAAGGTGTTACAGTACAAATATTCTGACCCAATTTTTCACATTCCGATGATCAAAATATGGGCTTCTTTTGAGTGTGCAGTGTTGAATGACCCCTTACATTAAAGCTAAACACACATCTGAGTTTTCAATTTGCACTCCAGATAAAAAGGTGTGTACAAATTTTACTCTAGTTGACAGGTGACTTACCTAAACTGGAGAAATTTTACAGGTGCCCAGCGACCTTTGACCTTGACCGTTGACCCGTCCAAATACCAGCCCAGGTTAGCAAAATAATTCTTTATAAACAGTTTAGGCGGTATATAAAGCCATTCTTAAATATGGGTTAGGAGCTAATTTGGCGTCAATTGATATTTTTCAGTTTTTCAACGTATTTGTCTTCATAATATCCATGTAAATAAGTGTGTAGCTTCTTTTTCTTCTATATTTTATGCATTTACAAGTATCAGAATTTCTATGGACATAATAAACACAAATACGTTGAAAACTGAAAAAAACAACCCCAAATTCGCTCCTAACCCATCCTTAATATACTTCAGGTGGAGAAGAGGTGTGGGGTAGAGAGGTGGATTGACACCAGGGGGGGGGGGTAGCAGCCGACAGCATCACCATGTCGTGACATCATGACGTCTCACTCCAATTACACCTCAATCACCAAGCACATTCTACCTCACACTTAGCTTACTACACCATGTCTATGGGCTGTGTTTGGAGACTGTGAAGAGTGAATCTGGGACAAGCTGGGAATCCCAAAGGGCAAAGGGCACCGTCTCTTCACACTAATCACAGCCACCTTAAAGCACCTAGCTTAGACTGGCTACCGTCTCCGTCTTTGGCAAAGGGGAGAGGAGAGGAGTGGGAGAACTCTACTACAGAGACAGGTAGGGACAGGCTTGGAGCAAGTCTGCACCTAGCTGTCTGCTGGTTGAGGAAGGGACCATTTTTTAACAACAGGGGGGGGGGGGCAAGAAATTCCGACCCCTTGATCAGGGAGGAAATTATAAAAGATTTCCGACCCCTTGAATGGTGGAGGGTTCAAGAAAAATTCATCCGCGCATAACTATGCCTCAAATGGCCCGCACTCGCTGATCTTCAACCCGTGGGGGGGGGGGGGAGATTTCGACCCCTTGACCACCACCACCCCTGTTGTTAAAAAAATGATCACTCCCTAAAACCCAGCAGGAACAGTAGACAATAAAATAGAGGCATGTACGAAGGCAGACCAGCTAACAAAAAACGTTATTTTACGTCAAAATAACGTTTTAAACGTTATATAACGTTTTGCCATGATAAGGAGCCATAGAGAAACGGTATATAACGTTGTATAACGTTTTTTTTGTTTACTGGGAGTGAGTTTTGAAGAGGCAATGCTTTGTCACTAGTGTGTCATACTATGTATAAAGTGCGGAGGATTAAGTACTTAAATTGTTGTATATTATTTTTAGATACTAGTTGAAGATTATTATACTGATCAGAAATTGACCAAAGACTGACAAATATGTATGACTGTAAAATTGTTTACTAGTGTATTACATGAATTTATCAATATAATGGCTGTGTCTCATGAGATCGGGCCGTTGTTGTCATCTTTGACCAGGTGCAATCTTTGACCGGTTGCAATCTTTGACCGGGTGCAATCTTTGTCCGGGTATCAGAAAAAGTGTTATCTTAAAAATCATTTTTATTCTGTGATATTTCAGGGGGCCGGAAAATAAAATGGCAGCCCTTATATAATTGGCATAACATTTGTCTGCCATATGTTTCCTGAATCCCAGCTAGCCGGTCAAAGATTGCACCCGGTCAAAGATTGCACCCAGTTATAGACAAAAACATTGGCCCATGTTCGTGAGACACAGCCTAATGCTTTCAAACCATTAACATCATTCAGAGATCGTTATTTCAGTAAGATTCTACGCACATTTGGGAGTAACTATTGAAGCAAGTAACACATCTTGAATGCTGTTCCCAAGAGTAAATACTATGAGCTAAAGAAACATTTTCTGAACTTAATTTCATGGTGTCTCTAAATGCTTGGTACAGCTGAAAGGACCCACTGAGTCTAATATTCCAATTTCTGTATTCCCATTTATTCCTTAAAAGAAAAGCAGGCCAATTAGGCAGACATTGTCACTGCCCTGCAAAGACCCCAGTTCTGCACTTACTTTTTTTTTTTGAAACATTAATCTTTATTCCTGAGTTTATGGCAGTTACATCTAGATATCAAACGCATGTGTGCTTTGGGGGCACTCCCGTATAGTATAGCAAAATTCCCTTAGCTTAATAGGGCAGTTTGTTTAAGAAAAACCCAATTTCAGTAACTCAGGTCAAGAAAGGTCCCCCTCCTCCCACTCAAATTAGGTGTGTGGTGGATCTTCTCGGGGGACCCTTTCCTTCTTATGAAGGTTTTATAACCTCTAATATATAGTCCGGTCCGGACCTAGACTTATAAATTTCCTTTAGTATCATGGTTGTATATATATACAAGGCCTAAGAAAACAAAAACAGTATTAGTGAATTTCACTATTATCAAGTGTTTAAATAAATTCACATTAATAATAATAATACATGGTTGGATGATTTATTCATGTTCATATGCTGCTTTACAGAATGATGCCTCAGATATCCATTGTTGTAACCGTCCTAAAACTACGATGTAGCACGGCAGGCCTTTCAGAATTTGAGGCAGTTTACCGTCCCCTTGTGGTCTGGAAATGTAACAGAAAACAGAATATTTCTCAGTATGGCAATTTCATGATAAATTAAATGTGTTTATTAGAGTTAATAAATACAGTTACATTGAAATGTAAAGATAAATGTATATAAACCTAGCATGGGCACATTGCCCTACTCCCGCTACAAATTAAGAATACAAAGAGATCCAAAAAGATCCTGATAATGGACTGAATACACTTTAGACACAGTCAAACATGTCTTAGTATTCTAAGGCCACAACGAAAGAAAATGTTTGATGGTCAATGGATTTCAAGGAGTGGTGCAAGTGAGCGAAATTCAATTTTTTAAAGAATTTGTTTGGTCAATGGATTTTATACATGGAAAACGGATCAAGCAAAATCTTTTTCTTTTTCACTCAGTATCTGACAAAAGTCAAACCATGGCAAAAACACATTTGATTGATGCATAGGAATCAAGATTTCTCAAGATTCCTCAAGATAATGTGCATGAAATCAATTCACCAACTTTTGCATCTTTTGCATCTTTTGCATCTTTTGCATCTGGCCTTGCCTTACAGGAGTTGTTTAACATAACATGTGTCTAAATATGCTCATTATTCAAAATGTTTCTTTTTCATTGTAAAAAACCTGTCCATGTCTTTGAGTCCTACGAATATTACCCTCTTATATATATATTATATTCCGCTGCATGCATCCACTATAAGAATTTGGTATCACCTCATACTCACCTCCCCACCCCCTCCCTTTCCCCTCGACCATGAGTAATATCACCGCAACTGACTTTTTGTAAGTTATCATGCCGTAATAATAAAATGGAGGTGCTGTATATTCAAAAATGCAAATGTGGTTCATTGTAAATATAAAATTTCTCTGTAATTCGATGGAAACATATGTAACTGTATGTATTTTCATATTTTTTGTGATTGTAAAATGAAATACTTTACAAATTTAAAAAAAGTGAAAATTGATAATGTTTATTCAAGTTGTTAAACACCTACCATGTTCCTCGTTGGCTTTCTCACAGAATTCGTTGAACTGGTTGTTGTTCTTGAGCTTTGTGAAGCCGGCGTTCCAGTGAGCGGAGAAGTCGCTGTCCTTCCGACTCATCATGCCGTTACCGTTGAGCTGACAGGGGAAGGTGACCTCTTCAAACCGGTCCAACACCTCACGGTGCTCCAGCGTCCAGAAACCTTCATTTGCAAAGGCACCGTCCACCTGAGAAGGAGAAAGGAGCAGTTACTAGCAAACTGCATTAAAGACAGTCAATCAACTTACCGTAAAACCTCGCGTATAAGCCGCACCCCAAGTTTGTGCTGATGCTATAAGCCGCACCAGAGGTCTGAGTATGGTGACATTTAGTACTGTACCATAGTAACAAAAACTCGCGTATAAGCCACACCTTGACCATAGGCCGATGCTATAAGCCGCACCGCCGATCTGACTCGCGTACTAGCTGTGGCTTATACGCGAAGTTTTACGGTAATTTCCATGTATCAGTATGATTGGGTAGGAATCATCATGGTTTGCAGCAAAATACACTATTTGTATCCTGTCAAGTAGGGAAGTAGGATTTATTCAGAAGTGGCAAAAGCAAGGGCAGGTTGCCTCAGCCCTACTTGCATATAATTATGTGACATGTCCTGTGAAAAGGGACCCACAGTCTGCATCCTGCACTTAAGACCTTTTTCACAGATCGTGTCACACCCCATTAGCACAATAGCTTATGCTTAAAGAAGAAGATTTCAGGGGATATCTTCTTCTTCATGCAAAGACAGGGACTCCCCTGGTCCTCCATATAGATAGCTAACCCTATGCCTAACCCTAACTGTAATCAGAGAGAACTAAGCTAACCCCAACCCCTACCCTAACCATTGGGCAGGTATCCAGTGTAGTTGGTTTCTTATGAAGCATCCCCTGGGGGATGATCAAGCATGATGGTTTCTTACAAAGCATCTCCTGGGGATACAGGGGAGTCCCTGTCTGTGGTTGAAGCATAAGATGTGGCCAAAAATCTTATGCTTAAAGAATAAGATATTGTGCTAATATGGTGCACCCTTAGTGAGCTCATTTTCAGACATTGCCGAACCATGAGGATATTAAAGGAAAAGGTGGGATACAATTTTAGAAATGTATTCAGAATAAATTTGAGGCATTGCCTTTCATTTTAACAGTCTTAGCCAATTCACAAACCTACCTCTCCACTCTGCAGTCCAGAGACAGCATCAGTCTTTAAGGGGTACATCTTACATTTATTCTTTTATGAAATACAGCAGTCCTATTGACTTAACCAAAGAGGGCCATAATTTCCGAAGCTGTTAATTAACCCATGGCCGTATTTAACGGCACTATGATGATCAATGCTGTGATCAAAACGGCGGTTTGTTTACATTTGTACGGCATAAAAATGTACCATTTGTTGAAGATCGGGCCGTTTTTCACGAGGTGGTAGTAACCTTCAACTTGTGCAATAACCCATTCACAGACTAAAACTCATCTACCTTTGTCTATAACCTACCTTTCCGCTCTCCAAAGCTGCATCAGTGTCGGTGGGTAGGGGGTAGATCTTACATAACCTACCTCTCCGCTCTGCAGTGCGGCGGCAGCGGCGGTGGGTAGGGGGTAGATCTTACATAACCTACCTCTCCGCTCTGCAGTGCGGCGGCAGCGTCGGTGGGTAGGGGGTAGATCTTACATAACCTACCTCTCCACTCTGCAGTGCGGCGGCAGCGTCGGTGGGTAGGGGGTAGATCTTACATAACCTAGATCTCTGCAGCACTCTGACAGTGTCAGTTGGTAAGGCCAAAAAAAAGAAAGGTTTGTTTCAGGTCATCCGACCAACCCTACCAACACAGGGCCAACCCTAGGTTTTTTTAAGCAATTTTGAAAAATTTCCGTATATTTAGCTTTTTTTGGTGTCAATTTAAGGGTCTTTGAAGCCGCTGGCCAGTACTATCATGTTAAAAGTTTTAAAAAATCAAAAAGATTTGACCCACCGACCCTACGTTTTCTGCCTATGTTACCTGAAACAAACATTTTTTTGGGCCTAAGGAGTAGATCTTACATAACCTTCCTCTCCGCTCTGTAGTGCGGCGGCAGCGTCGGTGGGTAGGGGGTAGATCTTACATAACCTACCTCTCCACTCTGCAGTGCGGCGGCAGCGTCAGTGGGTAGGGGGTAGATCTTACATAACCTACCTCTCCGCTCTGTAGTGCGGCGGCAGCGTCGGTGGGTAGGGGGTAGATCTTACATAACCTACCTCTCCGCTCTGCAGTGCGGCGGCAGCGGCGGTGGGTAGGGGGTAGATCTTACATAACCTACCTCTCCGCTCTGTAGTGCGGCGGCAGCGTCGGTGGGTAGGGGGTAGATCTTACATAACCCACCTCTCCACTCTGTAGTGCGGCGGCAGCGTCGGTGGGTAGGGGGTAGATCTTACATAACCTACCTCTCCACTCTGCAGTGCGGCGGCAGCGTCGGTGGGTAGGGGGTAGATCTTACATAACCTACCTCTCCACTCTGCAGTGCGGCAGCAGCGTCGGTGGGTAGGGGGTAGATCTTACATAACTTACCTCTCCGCCGTGACAGCATCGGTGGGTAGATCTCTGCAGTGTCAGTTGGTAAGGCCAAAAAAAAGAAAGGTTTGTTTCAGGTCGTCCGACCAACCCTACCAACACAGGGCCAACCCTAGGTTTTGTTTAAGCAATTTTGAAAAAAAATCTGTATATTTAGCTTTTTTGTGTGTCAATTTTAGGGTCTTTGAAGCCGCTGGCCAGTACTATCATGTTAAAAGTTTTAAAAAATCTAAAAAATTTGACCCACCGACCCTACGTTTTCTGCCTATGTTATCTGAAACAAACATTTTTTTTGGCCTGAGGAGTAGATCTTACATAACCTTCCTCTCCGCTCTGTATTGCAGCGGCAGCATGGGTGGGTAGGGGGTAGATCTTACATAACCTACCTCTCCGCTCTGCAGTGCGGCGGCAGCGGCGGTGGGTAGGGGGTAGATCTTACATAACCTACCTCTCCGCTCTGTAGTGCGGCGGCAGCGTCGGTGGGTAGGGGGTAGATCTTACATAACCTACCTCTCCGCTCTGCAGTGCGGTGGCAGCGTCGGTGGGTAGGGGGTAGATCTTACATAACCCACCTCTCCACTCTGCAGTGCGGCGGCAGCGGCAGTGGGTAGGGGGTAGATCTTACATAACCTACCTCTCCGCTCTGCAGTGCGGCGGCAGCGGCGGTGGGTAGGGGGTAGATCTTACATAACCTACCTCTCCGCTCTGCAGTGCGGTGGCAGCGTCGGTGGGTAGGGGGTAGATCTTACATAACCTACCTCTCCGCCGGCAGCGTTGGTGGGTAGGGGGTAGATTTTACATAACCCACCTCTCCGTTCTGCAGTGCGGCGGCAGCGTTGGTGGGTAGGGGGTAGATCTTACATAACCTACCGCTCCGCCGGCAGCGTTGGTGGGTAGGGGGTAGATCTCACATAACCTACCTCTCTGCTCTGCAGTGCGGCGGCAGCGTCGGTGGGTAGGGGGTAGATCTTACATAACCTACCTCTCCACTCTGCAGTGCGGCGGCAGCGTCGGTGGGTAGGGGGTAGATCTTACATAACCTACCTCTCCGCCGGCAGCGTTGGTGGGTAGGGGGTAGATCTCACATAACCTACCTCTCTGCTCTGCAGTGCGGCGGCAGCGGCGGTGGGTAGGGGGTAGATCTTACATAACCTACCTCTCCACTCTGCAGTGCGGCGGCAGCGTCGGTGGGTAGGGGGTAGATCTTACATAACCTACCTCTCCACTCTGCAGTGCGGCGGCAGCGTCGGTGGGTAGGGGGTAGATCTTACATAACCTACCTCTCCGGCGGCAGCGTCGGTGGGTAGGGGGTAGATCTTACATAACCTACCTCTCCACTCTGCAGTGCGGCGGCAGCGTCGGTGGGTAGGGGGTAGATCTTACATAACCTACCTCTCCACTCTGCAGTGCGGCGGCAGCGTCGGTGGGTAGGGGGTAGATCTTGATCTGCTCCTTCTTCAGGATGTGACCCTGGACGCTCGTCTGACGCGCCACACACTGCACATCGCTGCTCCACCCGTCTAGGAAGGCTGCAGAAATAGAGCAAATTGAGTTGAGAATTTGAGTTGAAAATTCTTTTATTTATTCTTGAAAATTACAATGAACCTAGGGCATGTCTTACTAATATTACAGCTAAAGTGTCCATGTGGAACATACATTAAACAAGTGAAAGTGCATACTTAGACTTATGGACGATTTATGTTACATTTAAGTAAAGGGCTTAAAAAGTGCGTTCAATGACACATGCCTGATGTAATTGGCATTTGCGAATTTGAATAAAAAGATGTTATGGCCTTCAGCGTCATTTCATGGGGAATTTCTAACTTACACCTGGATGCTGGTAGCTCCTGGTGACTCATTTATCTATCAGAATGTGATGAAATTCAAGTAACTCATGAAAGGATTTGTTCAGTGGGCTATAATTGTCGCAAATGTATTTTTATTTTGGCGTTTATAATTGGCTACATTTAACTTCAATACCACTCTACTTCTCAGGCATACTGGAGTCCAATCTAAACTCATAATTATTAGAATTATGTTGAAAGGACTAAAAAATACACAAAATTATTTCTTAGAAAATAATTCATCAACCCTACATATATACACATATGTCTTGTAGATTGTCTTTAATTAGCAAAAATCACAAAGACTGCTTGATATAACTTAATCACACAATAATGGCTATTTCATTTGGTTTCAATCACTTGCCAAGAGTTTTTAAGCAAAACCAAAGAGAACAAATAGAGTGCTTGTATTCTAGAAAGAAAGTATAATGTATTTAAAAGTTTATTTCTGTCATCCAGGAATCGTTTTGGTGTTGTTAGTTGTGTCTATGGATTGACTAGCCGGTTAGTACTCGTATTAATCACTAGGGGGTGGTAGCTTCCCGCCTGTGACGTAGGTAATAATAGCCATGTCTAGACCAATTAATGGTGGGTTTCAAGGGGTTGATTGTCTGCCTTTATACAGACTACCACCATCAAAGTTATACAATGTGTTTGAATGAAACCTCTTCCATGATTTAATTCATGAATGAACTATATTATAGATATATAAGATATTACTGATAGATTAAGGAGTCTATATATCTAATTTTAAAACCATGGGCGTACAAAGCAAAGTCACCTCGCAAATGGTACCATTTTCCAAAGCTTTTCTGACCCTTGCATCTTATACCCACAACGCTAGTGCCCCTGGGTATTACAGGCTCTCTTGTCAGAAACTATTGTCAGTGTAATCTGAGAGTGTGTGTGTGTCAGCTTGAGGGAGACATAGTACGAGCATGTTTGTGTTGTTCTGCCCCCCCCCCCCCCACACATACACAGTGGTCTAGTGCAGTCATGATTTAATCTGATAGCAGTTTGAATGATTTCTAAACGTTCGGAGGCTGGACATTTCCTTTTTTAATCTGATGTGTTTATATCATTTCCGCCTTGGTCCTCCAATAATCCTCCACATTTAGGCAAAAAAAAAAAAGAGGTTTGTTTCAAGCAACCCGACCGACCCTATCAACACAGGGCCGACCCTGTGTATCTTAATGCAATTTTGAAAAGAAAAATGTATTTTTACCATTTTTGGTAAATTTTAGGGTTTCCGGAGAGGCCGGCTAGTACTTTCATGTTAAAAAAAAAGTTTTAAAAAAAATCTGAACTACCTACCCTACATTTTCTTTCCATGTTACCTGAAACAAACCTTTTTTTTTGGGCCTCATATGAAAACCACGTGAAGGTTGCTAACTTCTATTAGGTACCACGGGTAGTTTGAAGAAACCCTTCCCTGAACAAAATTGTTATACTGGTTAAGAAGCTGATAAAGAATGCTGAAGAATGATGGTAACTATGTTAAGATCCGTTCAGTAGTTAATTTTATATGAATTTTCGAAAAATAAAAGTTTCAGCCATTTAGCATTTTTCATTTTCAATAGCCAATGGGCCAATTTCAGAGTGATATCACACTTATTTTGATGACACTTCACAGTTGAAAAATGATATTTCCCAATCAACTATATATGGACATTGCATAAATATCTTCAGAATATGTTCAGACATATTTGTATTGAAATATTGTACCCTCTAACATGGCAGAAATACTAATCCCTTGCCACTGAAAATGGCCATTCTGCCATTTTGACCCCATACCTAGTTCAAGGAATACATACTTGAGGACTTTGCTATTACATGTAATGTATCTACATGTTACATCGAGCATAAATAATTTTTCTCAGATCATTTCCTATGTGTATCTTTTGAGTCATATTCATTTAAAAATGGCAAGATCACTAATATGTACGTTTGTCACAAATGCTATACTGCATATGGTGCCATAGATTGTTAACTAGCAGTCCAATCCTCTTGTAATTCGAAACACATACTACCCATGACATGTCAACATCAATACCATAATAAAATATTTTGGAAATTAACTTCTTTTTTTTAAGCTTACCAGTATGCTATATAGGATTTGTATAGAAAAATAACTATGATTTAATTTTGCCACTGCACCATCCATAGGATTGCTTAGCTCTCTTCACATGGTTGTAATAACTATTTTAAACTTCAGTGTGAGGGGCGGGACGAACATTTGTTTTCAATAATAGTATGTTTTTTAACCTAATATTTTCTATCAAATGCTACAAAAGTCATAATTTTTAATAATTTTTGTTCGTCCCGGGGACCACAGTGAAGCCTGATGTGTATCCTAATCAATGGTGCTGGTATATTTCATGTGCAATGTATGGTGCAATGGGAAATCCAGTTTATATGACAGAGAGTCAAATCAGCAGCAGGAAAACAAGTGACAAAACCTGTAATTTGACCCAAAGTGACCCCCAGTGAAGACCCATTTGCACATGTATAGCAAGTACAACCTACTTAATACCAATGGTATTTGGAACTAGCAGATCCATATCTTTCTATTGAGGGGTTTGAGATTTCTGTGCATTAATTTTCCTTGTCTCTGGAGGCCTGTAAAGATTGACATTTTTTCTCTGAGGATCGGGGATTTCGCAGCTATGACCCGCTTATGCGCGGTACCTACTTCTATGATATGTCTTAACCCTTTAAGCACTGCATAGTGCTTTGATGCAGTATGCATATTTGTTGTCATGATGCAAGAGTGTAAGCCTGGTGTATCAGGTGACAGCTAAGTCCAATAAAAAACAATTGCTGTGTTCCGGTAACATGACCCAAAAAAAAGTAGAGTAGGTAGGTCGCTTCTTTGTGGTTTTTTTTTACCAAATATTTTTAGGGTAATTTGGTAAATTTTGTATATTTTACAGATATTTTGCCAAATTTATGCCCCAAAAACACATTTTCCCCAAAAAAACTTAGGCCTAACCAGGACTCGCTTGTCGGGATAATGAACCGTATTACTATGTAGTATACACCAACAGACACCTTGACACAGTGTCATGTTATATTGACATGCATGAGCCATTGTATTTGTAATGTAAACAATAGCCAACTTATGATGTTTCTCACAAATTAGTGGAATAAACTTATATAGTAAGCTGATAGATAAATATTCCTTCTAACGGCCGGTGGATGCACTAGGTTTATTCAGGAGAAAAATGAAGTTTAAGTTGTATATAATATTATATGTGTCTCTGCCCAGGAGCTCCTCAACCCCCTCCTCTCCTTTACTACTACTGTAGACATATTTTATTTCGCGCTGTACACATTTTCGCGGATTTCATGGATTTTAAAGTCCACGAAAATATGTACAGAGTGAAAATTTATCCAATATAAGTATACAACTGTAATATTTTAATATCAGCGAATTTAATTTAAATCCCAGCGAAATTGTACTTTGAAGCAAATCGGCGAAAATGTGTACCAGCGAAAATATGTACGTTTACAGTATTTGTAACACGGTGTGTGCATGACTACCCAACCCCCCCCCCCCCGGGGTCATGCTTTACAGCTACAGTCCTACATTCTCCTGTGCAGCGGGTAATCACAACATTCAAAAGATGATTACTCTCTGCCCCAGGCAACAGATTATGACCAATTTTGTCCACATTCATACTCGTCATAATCATAATTTTTCTAAGGGTGTTTTTCTATAGGGAAATAGTCTAGGGTCAATAAACTGGCCATGCTGTTTGGATTACACTGCAATCCATATTGTTCACACATAATAACCAATGCTGAGAAAGTACCACCCCCCCAAACCCCCTACTGTAATGCTTTATTGTAAATAGACTTTGCTGGGATCATCAAGTGTGACTGCCGAACTACCTCTGTGACATACATGGCCTGTCGCAGAGGTATTCCTTTTGATTGTTTGTTTTGATTACCTCTGCACTGGATATTTGACAGTCCTAATGTAGCCGTGGACTATACCTGTGTTAATACCACAGCAAGCACGGAGAACAAAGCATTTCATACCTCTTGTATACTACATACAGCTAGTGGTATAAAGTAGTTATAGGCCTAGTACCAATCTATAGTGGTATACAGTGAAGGAGCCCATAAGGCTCCTTCGCTGTATTTTGCGTACAGATTGGTACACGTCCTATAGTTACTACTTAACTTGCATGAAGTTATATTTACAATGAGATTGAACTTGAAGTGGTACAAGGGCTCGATGGTTAGGATGTGAGCTGTAATTAATTAAACATTTTTCCCTTTAAGGGCTGCACCGTGCAATGATGCATCATGCTATTTGTCACCCTGATGCATGAATGCAGCCCTGGACCGTTACCTGCTGGTGCGGTATTATTATGGCCCTAATATAAGCCCTTAATGATTCTATAATTAATGATGAAATCTATGCACTGCATGAACATTGGCATTTAAGCAACCCTTTTATTACCACTATTTAAAGGCGCACTCAACCCAGGACCTAACCCTGCCGAGTATTGTACGCAAATGGCGTTGTGGGTTCAGTACGCCTTTAAAAAGCTTTAAGTTCACTAAATTATATGTAAATGTCCTCGAAAAGTCACAATGACATTTAAGGCTCTGTCTCATGAGTTCAATGCATATGAAAAATAGGGGTCCGTCCAGCTTCATGTGGCACAGCATGGAAGCAGTACTATATTTCCCCCCAAAAAGTACCCCATTCTGTAGGTTTAGGTTGGGCCTGTGTAGAAATGTATACATTTCCCAACTTTTATGCCATGATTTGGCCACCAGGGGGCCGTCATGGTGGAGAATACGCTAATTTACCCTGTTCACAGCCATTTAACTTGTAATAAAGTTGGTTTCTTATGTATTACAGTGCTATACAATGTTTTTATTTATAGTTATTACATACCTTGGTCCAAATAGGTGCTTTTTTCCCATCTTTCTCTACATTGTAGGTCGCCACAGGTGGAAAATCAAATATCGGCAATGTCCCGTGACTAAGCGGTTTATACCATATCATATGAATTGCTTCCTACAGGACATATGAACCTTTTTTTTTGTTACAGTATCCAGTGTAACATGAAGATAACATATAGATGTAGTACCCCATACCCTTTCCCCCCCCCCCCCCTAATACGCCATCAGACCTCAAGGTCATGCTATATCTCTATCCCTGACGTGTCCCGTCACTAAGCGGTTGTTCTGAAACGTCAATAGGAACGAAAGGGGACAAAGATAAAAAAAGACACAAACTGCATATGATTAACATAGATGCCCCCTGTTAACATAGTTAAAATCATCATTGTACTCCCTACCTGCTGCCCTCCACACCGTGCGTGACTGCTCTGGACGCTGTCTTGTCCCGTGACTAAGCGCTTAGTCGCGAGGTGGCGACACAGTGGAAATTTCCACACAGCTGCTGGCGCCTACCGTTTTTTTCATGAACTAAGCTCAGCTCGCTTGTTCCCGGGCTAGGACCAGTGCTACTTCCGTCCACATCGAGCCAACTTCACGGTGAGTACGGCAGCATGTTGTATCGTGCTGCATGTTTTTCATTGTTTTTGGGGAGATCGGTCCAAATTATTTGCATCAAAACCCTGTAACATGTACATCATACCATATGGCACTCCCGAATCGCATTGTATTTTGTTCACAATGTTTCTTTATACATTTTCTGAGAAAAAAATTACATGTCAACTGACAGATACAGCCACATCGACCCTATCTCATACCGCTTAGTCACCAAGATATAGAAAAACTTGAAAATCCTTTCTCAATGAACATGTGTCATATTATTCAGTTACATGCTTTGTCATAGTACTTTTTACTTGAAATATGCTATATTATACCGTATCTGCATGAAAACATGAAAAAAAAATCATTGGTTTCCTTCCTAGACCCTTAAAAGTATCATCTTTGCAAAATTGTCAAAGCGCTTAGTCACATGTAACTAAGTACTACCACCAAGAGAAAATTGCTCCCACCCCCCCTACTCTTTATCAACGTAGGTGCCATCCACACATCAGACAGCACAGACCCTCACGAGTCAGTAATATACAAAAAATAACAAATCCCCCCCCCCCCATCACATTTTTTCCCGCTTAGTTGCAGGACACGGCGTATAGTCAAAAACATTTAAACCAAAAAAAAACTCCCCACACCCCCCTACACTTTTTTTTTTCAACTGGCCCCCATCCTGTTACTCTGCACTCCTCTTGTACAGCATCTAGTACTCCATTGTTTTTCCACCTGGTCTTTTTCTTTCCCCAAAAAAATGATTTTTCATTTTCTCAAAATTTTCCTAAAATTTCGAAAATTGCTCCCACCCCCCCTACTATTCATTCAATGGACATGCCATCCACACATCAGACAGCACTCAACCTCACGTGTCAGGAACATCAAAAATATTAGAAATCGCCCCCCCCCTTGTCACTTTTTTACCCGCTTAGTTGCAGGACACGGCCTATAGTCAAAAATGGAAATACCTCCCCACACCCCCCTACACTCTTTTTTTTCAACTGGCCCCCATCCTGTTACTCTGCACTCCTCTTGTACAGCATCTAGTACTCCATTGTTTTTCCACCTGGTCTTTTTCTTTCCCCAAAAAATGATTTTTCATTTTCTCAAAATTTTCCTAAAATTTCGAAAATTGCTCCCACCCCCCCTACTATTCATTCAATGGACATGCCATCCACACATCAGACAGCACTCAACCTCACGTGTCAGGAACATCAAAAATATTAGAAATCGCCCCCCCCCTTGTCACTTTTTTACCCGCTTAGTTGCAGGACACGGCCTATAGTCAAAAATGGAAATACCTCCCCACACCCCCCTACACTTTTTTTTTCAACTGGCCCCCATCCTGTTACTCTGCACTCCTCTTGTACAGCATCTAGTACTCCATTGTTTTTCCACCTGGTCTTTTTCTTTCCCCAAAAAATTGATTTTTCATTTTCTCAAAATTTTCCTAAAATTTCGAAAATTGCTCCCACCCCCCCTACTATTCATTCAATGGACATGCCATCCACACATCAGACAGCACTCAACCTCACGTGTCAGGAACATCAAAAATATTAGAAATCGCCCCCCCCTTGTCACTTTTTTACCCGCTTAGTTGCAGGACACGGCCTATAGTCAAAAATGGAAATACCTCCCCACACCCCCTACACTCTTTTTTTTCAACTGGCCCCCATCCTGTTACTCTGCACTCCTCTTGTACAGCATCTAGTACTCCATTCTTTTTCCACCTGGTCTTTTGCTTTCCCCAAAAAATGATTTTTCATTTTCTCAAAATTTTCCTAAAATTTCGAAAATTGCTCCCACCCCCCCTACTATTCATTCAATGGACATGCCATCCACACATCAGACAGCACTCAACCTCACGTGTTAGTTGCAGGACATGTCTAAATATATATATCAATTTATCTATTATCCAATTATTTTTTCAGATGGGAAAGAAGAAGTCCAAGAAAACACCCAAGGTCTACCCCTTCCCGATGCCCCTCACCAAGCCTGAATTCCCCCCCGGGGACCAGGGGCGGGCGGACCTGGTCGCCTGGGTTGAGGCCCGGAAGCCTTTCTCCCGGGATTTCGAAGGACAGAACAAGATTATTTACCAGAACGCTCGTAATGCCAAAAACGTTCGCGTTTCCAATTTCAAGACATTTAACCCCGACAAGAACGACCCAAACAAGGTGAAGGAGGCCAAGAAGAGGCGCTCGGCCAAGTCTGCTGTAAGTGGCATCTCAAATCATTCTACATGACATTGTATCTTAATTTATCTATAGATCATTATACATGTATGTTTACTGTACAGATATCTATCTATAGACATACTTTTATGCATTTCGCACGTTGTACGGAACTAAATCTTATGTATGTCAATATAAGCCAATACATGGTCTATCACATAAAAATGATTTAAAATTAATCCATCATACATCAACACTTGTTACACAAGAATTGCATATTAATATCTATAGTAGTTCTAACTATTTTTGTATCAATGAATCTTCACACATTCCTTATAATAATATCTTTCCTTTTAAACTATTTTACAGCGTCACCGTCCAGCAAAGGGGAGTCTCGCCCACAAGAGAGAAAAGAAGCTAAATAAGGAGGGCCACACCAGAAGGCGCGCTTCACAGGACCAGGAGGAGGACGCCCCAGGCACTAGGGCACGCCAGGCTGGGCAGAAGCGGGCCCGTACCCCGTCAACCAGCCCTCTCCCTCTACCTGACGCAAAACGGCGCCGCGTCTCTGGGCCGCGTCCCTCCACCTCCACCCAGCCGGCCAGCTCTTCATCCGAGGAGGAGGAGAACAGCCAGTCCCCCCAGCCACCACCCGTACGACGTGGCAAGAGGGCCACTGCCACCAGGACCCCCTCCCCGTCCTGCTCCTCCAAGGGCCGAAGGAGGAAACAGGTGACCCCGAGTCGCCTGAGCAATACCTCTAAGGAGATCAGTGGTAAGAAAAAAAAAGGTTTATAATATCAGTAACATTTATAACAATACAGATATATATATATATAGATGTATACATGCACCTTATTCTACGTAATATAAGCGCCCTCCCCCTAATAAGCGCATTTTTAAACTAGAACAAAGGCTAAACTTTCATGATTTTGGTGACACTTAAACTCCAAAGTACTAAAACACCATGAAAATAAGTTATAAATAGCGCCCAGTGCGCTCTTTACGTGGAATATGGTACATGTATTTGTGTACACCGCTCATATTTATAGATATAAATATAAATACATGTACATCTATGTACACATTTCTCTCGATTTATAATGCATCCAGATCTACTGTACAATATATATATTTATATGTATACATGTAACATTAATACAATAAAATATACATCTAGGCGAAAAATCAGACAAGTAAAATATTAAAACATTGCTAGTTGTATGTATATGGAAATGAACTGGTTTTCACCACCACTACTTTTATCCTCCTATGTTAAGAGAGCGAGAAGGAGGAACAACCTGACAACTCAGACTCGGACCCGGACTCCGGCTCGTCCGACAGTGCCCCCCCTTCCAAGAGGCAGAAAGATGGGTCACCTGTCTCCAGCCGGTACGTAGTGCACCTTTTTCAAACAAAATGAAATGTTCAATTTTTGTTTGTTCTTCTAACCTAAATTATAAAATGTAATATACCTTGTAACACTGTTGTCGTCTGTGTTTTTGGCACATTTGTCTCGATCTAACCTTGTTATGACTTTGTTACTTGTTCTACTTTTATACTAACTTGTTAAGTTTTACAAAAATAACCTTTGTTACAGACTAAGGGGCAGTAAGGCGTCGTACCGCGTCAGTACGGCGTCGGAGACGGACGTCAGCTCTGCCAGCTACCGTGCCGGCCCCTGCGACCCCGTGGACTCCTCTGAGGAGTATTCGACCCACCCCGAGGTGTCGGAGCCGGATGACTCGGAGCCGGAGGACTCGGAGCCAGATGAGTCGGATGACTCCGACCCCCGGCCTACTCGCCTCCCGTCCCGCTTCCAGCCACCGAGAGGCGCATGTCGCGCGGCCCCTCTCCCAGTCCCAGTCCCAGCTGAGGTACCGACCCTGCCAGTGCCAGCACTCAGGCCCGTGCTGTCTGGCCGGGTCCGTGTAAGGCAACGACACCAACAACTGGTGGCGGAGGTGGCCTCCCCCACAAGGCCTGTCAGGACCCCGGAGGACATGGAGGAGGTGATGGCGGCGGCATTTATTAATGCCCTCCAACCTAAGCCGAAATAGTTTTTTTATACTGTATATATTTTAAATATCTAGATCTATAGGGAGTTGTAAATCATTTCCAAATACTCATTTTTTTTCTATTTGAACAGACATGAAAATCAGCTTTTAATACATGTTTATTCATGTGTAGTTTTAATTATGTATATTTACATGCACTATGTGTTTTCTACTCATAAATACTAACCACTAAACGTGTTCAGGTTTTATCAGTTTCTACTTATTAAACTTAAGGAAAGTAGTACCAAGTTTCATATGAATATATATAAATAATTTCCATTCTATAGATCGACATTCGCTGCTACATATATATAATACATAGATATGTAATTATCTTTTTTTTTGCTACATGTCTGGATCTATTTTTTACTTTTTCATTTTAAAAGCTTTATCGCTATTTTAGTGACAATAACTTTTTATTCTCTACTGTATACATATACATGTACGTGTATTTTACATATATATATATTTTCATCTGTACATGTATAGTACATAGGGGGGTGAGGGAAATAAAGTTTTTGTTCATGAATGTACTACTGCCTCCTCTTTTACTTTGTCACCTAATTACGTCAGTGAAATCTTGATTTTTATCTTACTTACAATACAGATCATATAAAGTGGTAGATTATACAAAGTACCTCGATGAGCTGGAGGAGAACGCGGACAGAACGGTGGACGTCACTGTACCCGACCAGACCCCTGACCCCTCCACCCTTACCGACGGACTTGACGGGACTGTACCCGACCAGACCCCTGACCCCTCCACCCTGACTGACGGACTTGACAACACAGAACAGGACCCACCGGCATGGCTCATCTCTTTGGTAGACGAGCCGTGCATGACAACGGACATGACACAACAGCAGCAGGACCGACGAAGTGACGAGCAGACTGCACTTGCAGTCTGCCTGGTAGTAGACATGAACTACCGACTGACTGGGGACATATGGGACATACAGTTGGAGAGTGACCCTACCCCCATTATGACCCCAAAAACCGTGACTACGACCGACCGTCCTCCCACCCCTAAACCTACCCTACCTCACCCTACTGTCCCCGACCCGTCTCCTGTTATCTTCCCAACCACAACCACTCCCAGTGACATCCACACTACCCTCCCTCCGCTTGACCACACTACTGTCTCGCCACCCAACAACACTACCACCACAGACCCTACCCTCCCTCTCTCTCCAGTCGCTGACCCTACCACCACGGACCCTACCACCACGGACCCTACTACCACGGACCCTACTACCACGGACCCTACCACCACGGACCCTACCCTCCCTCTCTCTCCAGTCGCAGACCCTACCACCACAGACCCTACCCTCCCTCTCCCTCCAGTCGCAGACCCTACCACCACAGACCCTACCCTCCCTCTCCCTCCAGTCGCTGACCCTACCACCACAGACCCTACCCTCCCTCTCTCTCCAGTTGCTGACCCTACCACCACGGACCCTACCACCACGGACCCTACTACCACGGACCCTACTACCACGGACCCTACCACCACGGACCCTACCCTCCCTCTCTCTCCAGTCGCAGACCCTACCACCACAGACCCTACCCTCCCTCTCTCTCCAGTCGCTGACCATACCACCGCTGACCCTACCCTCCCTCTCCCTCTGGTCCCTCACCCTACCACCACCGACCCTACCACCACCGTCCCTACCACCACCGACCCTACCACCACCGACCCTACCACCACAGACCCTACCCTCCCTCTCTCTCCAGTCGCTGACCCTACCACCACAGACCCTACCCTCCCTCACCCTCTGGTCCCTCACCCTACCACCACGGACCCTACCACCACGGACCCTACCCTCCCTCTCTCTCCAGTCGCAGACCCTACCACCACAGACCCTACCCTCCCTCTCTCTCCAGTCGCTGACCATACCACCGCTGACCCTACCCTCCCTCTCCCTCTGGTCCCTCACCCTACCACCACCGACCCTACCACCACCGTCCCTACCACCACCGACCCTACCACCACCGACCCTACCACCACAGACCCTACCCTCCCTCTCCCTCCAGTCGCTGACCCTACCTGCGCTGACCCTACCCTCCCTCTCCCTCCAGTCACTCACAAGGCCGACGCGTCTCTCCCCGACCAGACCCCTGACCCGCCCGTACCTGACCACACTGCCCTCCCTCTACCCGACCACACTGCCCTCCCTCTACCCGACCACACTGCCCTCCCTCTACCCGACCACACTGCCCTCCCTCTACCCGACCACACTGCCCTCCCTCTACCCGACCACACTGCCCTCCCTCTACCCGACCACACTGCCCTCCCTCTACCGGTGAATGACATGACGACGGACATGACGTGGGACTTACAGCTGACGGACACATCCATTAGGACAAACGACATGGACCTCTCTATTACGACAAACGACATGGACCTAAGCAAGCTGATGTCTGACATAGAAGATGACCCTCACCAGACTGCTGACACTAACTCCCACGACCTGGACATCAGCAAGCAGACCCTAGACGGTGTGGACGAGACAGAGTGGGAGGATGACATGACCGCACTGACAGCCAATGTGACAAAAGAGACGGACCTGGACATCAGCAAGGAGACTCTTGCTGTAGTAGACGACAAGGAGTGGGACTCGGACAACGACATGACAGTTGGACCGACAGAGACGGACAGAACACTGCCCCACCCCACCCTTCCTCTCCCTACCCTCCCTCTCTCTCCAGTCGCTGACCCTACCACCACGGACCCTACCCTCCCTCTCTCTCCAGTCGCTGACCCTACCTGCGCTGACCCTACCCTCCCTCTCCCTCTGGTCCCTCACCCTACCACCACGGACCCTACCACCAACGACCCTACCCTCCCTCTCCCTCTGGTCCCTCACCCTACCACCACGGACCCTACCACCACGGACCCTACCCTCCCTCTCTCTCCTGTCCCTCACCCTACCACCACGGACCCTACCCTCCCTCTCTCTCCAGTCGCTGACCCTACCTGCGCTGACCCTACCCTCCCTCTCCCTCCTGTCCCTCACCCTACCACCACAGACCCTACCCTCCCTCTCTCTCCAGTCGCTGACCCTACCTGCGCTGACCCTACCCTCCCTCTCCCTCCTGTCCCTCACCCTACCACCACAGACCCTACCCTCCCTCTCTCTCCAGTCGCTGACCCTACCTGCGCTGACCCTACCCTCCCTCTCCCTCCTGTCCCTCACCCTACCACCACGGACCCTACCCTCCCTCTCTCTCCAGTCGCTGACCCTACCTGCGCTGACCCTACCCTCCCTCTCCCTCTGGTCCCTCACCCTACCACCACCGACCCTACCACCACCGACCCTACCCTCCCTCTCCCTCTGGTCCCTCACCCTACCACCACCGACCCTACCACCACCGACCCTACCCTCCCTCTCCCTCTGGTCCCTCACCCTACCACCACGGACCCTACCACCACGGACCCTACCACCGCTTACCCTACCCTCCCTCACCCTGTCCTGTCCACCCATACTACTGACGTACACGACAATGACTGTCAGGACAGCGACGACAGCAGTGATGACAGCGACGACAGTAGTGACAACGACAGCAGTGAGGACGACAGCAGTGACAACGACAGAAGTGGCGACGACAGATACGAGACAGAGCTGTGGAATAGCTTGACGCAACAACAGGACAGTGACGGCGACTGGGTGGATAATGCCTCCCAAGGCAGTTCATCGACCTGACCACGACAGACAAAGCAAGACATTACTACAGAGACTGCTGACGACATAACACCGACATACAACAACTTAACGACTGCTAACGACTGCACACTGACACCCGACAAGCGACAGGGATTAAACCGGAATGAACTAGGACCATCCACGGACGATGAAACCCTGGGGAATCAGGCTGCTGTGAGGCAGTCCCCTTGGCAGACTACCGCATACAACACACGTAGCAGCAGGCGAACAAACCATCAAGCGATGATGCGGAGCCCCCCTGATATGCTGCACCCGTCTCCGTGTCCCCCTCAACAAAAGCACTGGGTAGTACGTGAGACACACCATCTGTGGGCAAATGGACCTGGCGATATACCCCCCCCACCAGAAGAGGAAGTGCCCTGTGCAGTAGAAAAGGATGATCCCTCTGAAGCCTCAGAACACCGTACCACCCGTAAGTTATTTTATGCACCTCTTAACCCTTTAAGGCCGACCAAAAAAAAAAATTTGCTGGTGAAGGGGCGGGGGCATTTTCAGAGGAACCCTCCCATGGCCGAGCCTTTGCTGTTTCCCATAGAGTTATAAATGATGACTATAGTCGATGCTTGGCCAGCAATGGCATCAACTATATTTGATGCTCGGCCCTAAAGGGTTAAGATGCCCTAGCATGCGCACATTTTTCACTAGTTTCTAACTAGTTGTCCTTATTTATTAATTAATTTGCTTTTTTTTAACTTTTAAAAACTCCTGTGTTAAAATGACAGAAATAGTGCAGTCTCTGTAATAAATAGTAGATCTATCTATATCTGTAAGTGTGTATTGTGGTATCCATTCCTCTAAATGACACCTTACTTGATACGCAAGGTACAGGAGGTGATGGTGCAACTTACAAGAAGAAGGCGAGACAGGTCAGCGCAGCAGGAGACAGTGCTTCTGACCCAGACTACAGACCGGAAAAGAGACGTAAGTTAAACCTCTGTCATATTATATTTATATCTGTATACCTCACAGAGACTCATAACCAACACATAGGACGCTTTGAACACCACATGTATACTGTACGATATCTGATAGCCTACAAAGTGCCAGACCCGCTTAGTTGCAGGATAGAATTTGTGTCGATTTTGACAAAACTGGAAATGTCCAAAAAAACATGAACCACACCTGACAGAGACTAATAACCAACACATAGGACGCTTCACAGCCTGTACTTTCTTCCCCATATGTATACTTGACTATATCTCATAGCCTACATAGTGCCAGACCCGCTTAGTTGCAGGACAGAATTTGTGTCGATTTTGACAAAACTAGAAATGTCCAAAAAAACATGAACCACACCTGCCAGAGACTCATAACCAACACATAGGACGCTTCACAGCCTGTACTTTCTTCCCCATATGTATACTTGACTATATCTCATAGCCTACATAGTGCCAGACCCGCTTAGTTGCAGGACAGAATTTGTGTCGATTTTGACAAAACTAGAAATGTCCAAAAAAACATGAACCACACCTGCCAGAGACTCATAACCAACACATAGGACGCTTCACAGCCTGTACTTTCTTCCCCATATGTATACTTAACTATATCTCATAGCCTACATAGTGCCAGACCCGCTTAGTTGCAGGACAGAATTTGTGTCGATTTTGACAAAACTAGAAATGTCCAAAAAAACATGAACCACACCTGCCAGAGACTCATAACCAACACATAGGACGCTTCACAGCCTGTACTTTCTTCCCCATATGTATACTTAACTATATCTCATAGCCTACATAGTGCCAGACCCGCTTAGTTGCAGGACAGAATTTGTGTCGATTTTGACAAAACTGGAAATGTCCAAAAAAACATGAACCACACCTGCCAGAGACTCATAACCAACACATAGGACGCTTCACAGCCTGTACTTTCTTCCCCATATGTATACTTAACTATATCTGATAGCCTACATAGTGCCAGACCCGCTTAGTTGCAGGACAGAATTTGTGTCGATTTAGACAAAACTAGAAATGTCCAAAAAAAACATGAAGCACACTTGACAGAGACTCATATTATATACATCGGATGCTTGAGAGTGTGTACTGTCTTTCCCATATGAACATGTGTCAAAAATCATGTTTCGACACCTGGATCATGTCATGTGTCAAAAATCATGTTTTGACACCTGAATCATGCCATGTGTCAAAAATCATGTTTTGACACCTGAATCATGCCATGTGTCAAAAATCATGTTTTGACACATGGATCATGTCATGTGTCAAAAATCATGTTTTGACACCTGAATCATGCCATGTGTCAAAAATCATGTTTTGACACCTGAATCTTGCCATGTGTCAAAAATCATGTTTTGACACATGGATCATGCCATGTGTCAAAAATCATGTTTTGACAGCTGCATCATGTCATGTGTCAAAAATCATGTTTTGACACCTGGATCATGCCATGTGTCAAAAATCATGTTTTGACACCTGAATCATGCCATGTGTCAAAAATCATGTTTTGACACATGGATCATGCCATGTGTCAAAAATCATGTTTTGACAGCTGCATCATGTCATGTGTCAAAAATCATGTTTTGACAGCTGCATCATGTCATGTGTCAAAAATCATGTTTTGACACCTGAATCATGCCATGTGTCAAAAATCATGTTTTGACACATGGATCATGCCATGTGTCAAAAATCATGTTTTGACAGCTGCATCATGCCATAGGTCTAATATTGTGTCCAAAGTAGCAGGAAAGAATATGTGTCGATTCAGACAAAACTGGAAATGTCCAAAAAAACATGAACCACACTTGACAGAGACTCATATTCAAGACATAGGATGCTTTAGAGTGTGTACTGTCTTCCCCACATGTATACTGTACGATATCTGATAGCCTACATAGTGCCAGACCCGCTTAGTTGCAGGACAGAATATATGTCGATTTAGACAAAACTGGAAATGTCCAAAAAAACATGAGCCACACCTGACAGAGATTCATAACCAACACATAGGACGCTTCACAGCCTGTACTTTCTTCCCCATATGTATACTTAACTATATCTCATAGCCTACATAGTGCCACACCCGCTTAGTTGCAGGACAGAATATATGTCGATTTAGACAAAACTGGAAATGTCCAAAAAAACATGAAGGACACCTGACAGAGACTCATATTCAAGACATAGGATGCTTTAGAGTGTGTACTGTCTTCCCCACATGTATACTGTACGATATCTGATAGCCTACATAGTGCCAGACCCGCTTAGTTGCAGGACAGAATTTGTGTCGATTTTGACAAAACTGGAAATGTCCAAAAAAACATGAACCACACCTGCCAGAGATTCATAACCAACACATAGGACGCTTCACAGCCTGTACTTTCTTCCCCATATGTATACTTAACTATATCTCATAGCCTACATAGTGCCAGACCCGCTTAGTTGCAGGACAGAATTTGTGTCGATTTTGACAAAACTAGAAATGTCCAAAAAAAACATGAAGCACACTTGACAGAGACTCATATTATATACATCGGATGCTTGAGAGTGTGTACTGTCTTTCCCATATGTATTCGGTACTAGATATATCTCATAGCCTACATAGTGCCAGACCCGCTTAGGGAGTGCTCATTTTTTTAGAAAAGGGGGGGGGGGGGGTGGTGAGATTTTACACAGAGCAATGAAATACAGTAAAAGGGCGCGCGCTGGTGTTCCAGGCATCCAGGTAGATCTTTGTGTCACGTACGGAGCTTGGTGTATATACCAGATACTTGCGCCTTTCCCGCCTATCACGCGGCTACCACACCTCTCCACCCAGCGCGCGCTCCTACAAGGCCACGTGTGTACGCTCTTTATATACTACAGCATACAGCCAGACCACAGAAAAGGTGTCTAGTCAGTTCCACCGTTTTACACCAGATGGCGTAGCGGTATACGTACGTATGCGCTACGTTTTCTGACGCAGGTACCCTGGTTTCACCTCGTTTTCAGTGTTATTTAGTGTGTAAATGTCCTAAATATTTCAAAAACCATACAAGAATTAAGTGCAATACAAGGACATATGTTTGTGATTCGGGGGAAAAGGAAATAAAAGAAAGGCAAGGGTTTTTTACTGTGGACGACAGCTTGCACACCTTTCCTGTGGGATTTGAATGACACTGTAGTATATAAAGAGACGGACTACACACGCTAATTGAGTTGCCGTAGTGGTGGTGTTATGGCGTCGAGGTAGATCTTTGTGTCACGACCAGTGCTTGGGTGTGGCTGCCGGATATTTGCGCCTTACCTGCCTATCACACGCCCTACGCAACTCTCTTGTTTCTTTGAGAGATACATGACATTTCATTTTAGTTCTCTTTTAAAATACCGGGCATGTAAAAATATCGGCATGGGAGATAGATCTACATTTATGGGAAACCCTACCGAGGCCCCCAGGCGTTCACCGAGATCCCCCCCCATGAGGAGGTGTGGGAGATCATAGTGCCCCCCCCCCCCACCTGCCCTCCCTCCTGTAACTATATATCATGGACACTGCCTGACTGCACTAACAACGAAATATGTATACATACAGAATTTTAATGTCATCCTACTTTAGGCCAGACCCGCTTAGTTGTATAGGAAAAAAAATGTGTTGATTGTTATATTTATGACCAAAAATGAAATGTAAAAAATAAAAAGAACCACACCTCAAACAGAGTTATAACCATGACATAGGACGCTTAACAGCCTGTACTTCCTTTTCCATATGTATACTGGACCACATGTCATAGCCTACATGGGGGCCACACCCGCTTAGTTGCAGGACAGAAAATGCTAATTAAATGTTTAATGTGAGAAAAAACACTATACATGTGTTACATGAAGGTTCATGCATCTAAATTCTTTCTTTTTACACAATACCAGGCTCAGCCAGAGCGAAGAAGCCGCCTGATATACTACAGGCTGCACCCAGACCCGATGACGACCCTGCTATACCAAACGATGACCCGAACGAGAACCCACAGGACGGCGCAGTTGCCCCACTCCCAGATCCCGCTGCCATCTTTGACCAGAATGTGTCGAGGGAGGCTCTCAAAGCTCTGTTGTTTCTTGGTGTAAGAAAAGCAAACCAGACAACCGAAAGAATCGAGTTCATGGAGGACTTGGTTGAATTCAAGGAGACTTTGAGATGCAGTCCCCTTTGGCTGAAGAAAGAGATGATGAAGCAACGACATGGGAAGAAGAAACACGGCAAAAAGTCCAGGATAGCTAGAGCCATTCAACTGTGCCGGAATAGTGTATATCCAGCCCCGTCTCAGAAGAAGATCACCAGTCGACGCAGAATGGCCGAGGCCAAGGTGAAAGCGGTGGATGAGTTCCTACGCCGGCCCGATAACTGCTACACGCTTCCAGACAAGAAGCATTATCGGAAAGACGGTGGAATGTTCATCCCTGTTGTGGCCCTGGTTGACTGCCTCCGTAACTTACACCGGAAGTTTGTCACCGAGACTGCAATCACCATGTCATTCTCGACGTTCTGCAAGGCACGAGACAGGAGAACCATCAAGTCTTCCATTTTCCTCAAGAGATCGGTTTGTCTGTGCAAGCCACATGCCAACATGAAGCTGATGTTGGAAGTTGTGCCTGGCTTGCCCAACTCAACAAGAGAACTGGTCGAATTGAGTGAGGACGCTCTGAACGCAGGTCTTGCTTCCATCAAGGACAACCAGAGTGTCAAGTACAAGACCTGGTTCAAGAGCACAGTGAAGTTTGTGAAAGAGGACCAACCTGACCGGAATGTCTACCACACGGAATTGTTGAAGAAATGTATCAGTGGAGAATCCTTCAAGAAGCAGTTAGTAGACGCGATGCCAGAGTTCCGCGAGCACTGCCGCCGGGTACACGAACAGTACGAGGCGGTACGTTTGCTAAAGGCCACCTTACCACCAGACCACGCGATCTGCCATATGGACTACGCGGAGAACTGGCCCACGTCCTTCTTCCAGGAAATCCAAGCTGCTTTCTTCGGCAAAGACCAGATCACCCTTCATCCAATGGTTGTGTACACAAAGCTGCAAGAGATCTTGAAACACAAGTGCTACGTTGGTGTGAGTGAGGTAACAGACCACAAGTTTCCCTCCACTCTAGCATTTTTGACTCAACTGATCGAGCATATCAAGCAGACTGTACCTGACCTGAAACATCTCCACTTGGTGACGGACTCCCCGAGCTCCCAGTACAGGAACCGCTTCGCGTGTGACATGCTGGTGAGGGCAGCAGAGAAGTTTGGGATCCGGATCACCTGGAATTGGTTGGAGGCTGGACACGGAAAGGGGCCTTGTGACGGTGTAGGTGGAGCGCTCAAGGGACTAGCTGACCGAGTCGTGAAACAGTGTGGATCGATCCAGACTGCAAGCGAGTTTGTTGAGCAGCTCACGCCAGCGACCGACAAGGTGACACTCATACAAAGTACAGGACAAGAGATCAAGGCGTGCGAAAGTTTAGTGGATGATTGGCGCTCCCGTCCGGTTGAGGGCATTCTCCAGTACCACCAAGCCACCTTTGTGAACGACGAACTGTACCTGCGACCGACTTCATGCTACAAGGAATGTTGCTTCTCTGAGGATGGCGACTTGGTTCCGAGTGCGGAATGTGAGGGTTGGACGAGAGCCAAGTTCGGCCCTCGTCCCAAACCGAGTGTTCCGCGAACCAAGAAGAAACCGAAGGACAAGGCTACAACACCAGTGCAAGCCGAGGCTGAGGTGGGAGCTGAGCCACAGATTGAGGCGCAGGCTACAACCCCAGTCCGAGATGAGGTGGAGGCTGAGCCCACACCCAAGCCAAAAGCTAAGCCAAAAGCTAAGTCCAGACGGAAACGGGAAGCAACTCCTGAACCATCTGATCCCGAGGACTCTGACTCTGACTCTGACTACGAACAGTGTGAACTGCCGGAAGACGTGACGCCCCGTACTCTGAGGAAGAGAGGCCCAGCCCAAGTGCAATCTGTGTACGCAGACTCTTACCCCGACTCTGAACTGGAGGACGGAATAGGAGGCAATGAAGCTGGACTCGAGGAAGGGATGTTCAGCAGTGACGAAGAGTTAGGGGACGCGGCAGATAGGATACATCTTCGAACCCGTGTTCGAGCACGACGAAAACTCACCAGAACGATGAACCGAATCCAGAAAGCTGTGGAACCAATGCCGGCACCAAGAGCAACAGTATCGGGGGCAGCGTGTTCTGCGGGTCATGTGAAGGAGCGTGACTGTGAGCACGGACAGGAGACACCCAAAGAACGCGCTATAACCGAGAAACTAAATGCTAGAGCTAAAGACCAGGCCAGTAGAAGGAGAAACGGTGAAGTGGTGAATGAGTGTGTCGAAGACCAGAGTGAGAGCACGGATGACGAGGAGTGGCCTCTGCAGTGGGAGATGTCGGTAGCAGAGTTCCTCAGGCGGTACTAACATAGTGCGTGAGCCAGCACTGAAAAACGAGCTCTCCACGGACAATTCCTTGACAACGGAGTAAGATAAGACTTCAGATATCTTTTCATTCATGTCTGCTTACATTGATGTAGCCGAGTATACTATATAAATATACTATATATATATATAGTACAATACATAAGAATACTGGACTACAGGGTGGATGATATGTGAGGTTTTATATCAAGCTCACGTATGTCTTTCACATTTCACAGTACTATATGTATTTTGGTTCTACTCTGTAGTCCCAATGTATTCAATAGTATTAATGCAAAGTGTAAAGACCTATTTCTAAAACAAAATGTCACAGTCACATCTCAAATTTACATTAATTCACCCACTATAGTAATTATTTAAAATTTTGGTAAGTATTCATGGTTTTCGGCTTTAGAACACTAGTATATAAAGTTACAGTGTGACGTGTGACATATCATTGTAACCTTGCTACATTGTATTGTCACCTTAAATTCCAGTATGGGGCCGTATAGAAGATGAATACATGTAAACGCGGCTTTTGTACTGATACCGTGTCCCGTGACTAAGCGCTTAGTGTCTTTTGACAAGGGGTGGGAAATGGGACTGTGTAGGGTGTACAGGTGTTGTTTTTGGCCATGGTAGTTGGTGATATGTTGAGTTAGCCTGTTTGTGCTGTGTTCTAATGTGCTAGGATGTATAGTGTGTGTGTATTGTTCATTTGGTGGGGGTGGATAGTGTAAATTTGGGTCAAATTTAATCAATTCTCATATTGTGGGGGGGCATTTCCAGTACATAGGTAGGGTAGAGATTGACTTTTGTGCTGTCTGCATGAGGGCCAGAGTGTGTACTGAGCTGTAAGATGGAGAAAAGGGGAGATAATGTGGTTTAAGTTAGTGTGGGGGGCCGTATAGAACTTCAATGTAAACGCGGCTTTTGTACTGATACCGTGTCCCGTGACTAAGCGCTTAGTGTCTTTTGACAAGGGTTGGGAAATGGGACTGTGTAGGGTGTACAGGTGTTGTTTTTGGCCATGGTAGTTGGTGATATGTTGAGTTAGCCTGTTTGTGCTGTGTTCTAATGTGCTAGGATGTATAGTGTGTGTGTATTGTTCATTTGGTGGGGGTGGATAGTGTAAATTTGGGTCAAATTTAATCAATTCTCATATTGTGGGGGGGCATTTCCAGTACATAGGTAGGGTAGAGATTGACTTTTGTGCTGTCTGCATGAGGGCCAGAGTGTGTACTGAGCTGTAAGATGGAGAAAAGGGGAGATAATGTGGTTTAAGTTAGTGTGGGGGGCCGTATAGAACTTCAATGTAAACGCGGCTTTTGTACTGATACCGTGTCCCGTGACTAAGCGCTTAGTGTCTTTTGACAAGGGTTGGGAAATGGGACTGTGTAGGGTGTACAGGTGTTGTGTTTGGCCATGGTAGTTGGTGATATGTTGAGATAGCCTGTTTGTGCTGTGTTCTAATGTGCTAGGATGTATAGTGTGTGTGTATTGTTCATTTGGTGGGGGTGGATAGTGTAAATTTGGGTCAAATTTAATCAATTCTCATATTGTGGGGGGGCATTTCCAGTACATAGGTAGGGTAGAGATTGACTTTTGTGCTGTCTGCATGAGGGCCAGAGTGTGTACTGAGCTGTAAGATGGAGAAAAGGGGAGATAATGTGGTTTAAGTTAGTGTGGGGGGCCGTATAGAACTTCAATGTAAACGCGGCTTTTGTACTGATACCGTGTCCCGTGACTAAGCGCTTAGTGTCTTTTGACAAGGGGTGGGAAATGGGACTGTGTAGGGTGTACAGGTGTTGTTTTTGGCCATGGTAGTTGGTGATATGTTGAGTTAGCCTGTTTGTGCTGTGTTCTAATGTGCTAGGATGTATAGTGTGTGTGTATTGTTCATTTGGTGGGGGTGGATAGTGTAAATTTGGGTCAAATTTAATCAATTCTCATATTGTGGGGGGGCATTTCCGGTACATAGGTAGGGTAGAGATTGACTTTTGTGCTGTCTACATGAGGGCCAGAGTGTGTACTGAGCTGTAAGATGGAGAAAAGGGGAGATAATGTGGTTTCAGTTAGTGTGGGGGGCCATATAGAACTTCAATGTAAACGCGGCTTTTGTACTGATACCGTGTCCCGTGACTAAGCGCTTAGTGTCTTTTGACAAGGGTTGGGAAATGGGACTGTGTAGGGTATACAGGTGTTGTTTTTGGCCATGGTAGTTGGTGATATGTTGAGTTAGCCTGTTTGTGCTGTGTTCTAATGTGCTAGGATGTATAGTGTGTGTGTATTGTTCATGTGGTGGGGGTGGATAGTGTAAATTTGGGTCAAATTTAATCAATTCTCATATTGTGGGGGGGCATTTCCGGTACATAGGTAGGGTAGAGATTGACTTTTGTGCTGTCTACATGAGGGCCAGAGTGTGTACTGAGCTGTAAGATGGAGAAAAGGGGAGATAATGTGGTTTCAGTTAGTGTGGGGGGCCATATAGAACTTCAATGTAAACGCGGCTTTTGTACTGATACCGTGTCCCGTGACTAAGCGCTTAGTGTCTTTTGACAAGGGGTGGGAAATGGGACTGTGTAGGGTGTACAGGTGTTGTGTTTGGCCATGGTAGTTGGTGACATGTTGAGATAGCCTGTTTGTGCTGTGTTCTAATGTGCTAGGATGTATAGTGTGTGTGTATTGTTCATTTGGTGGGGGTGGATAGTGTAAATTTGGGTCAAATTTAATCAATTCTCATATTGTGGGGGGGCATTTCCAGTACATAGGTAGGGTAGAGATTGACTTTTGTGCTGTCTGCATGAGGGCCAGAGTGTGTACTGAGCTGTAAGATGGAGAAAAGGGGAGATAATGTGGTTTCAGTTAGTGTGGGGGGCCATATAGAACTTCAATGTAAACGCGGCTTTTGTACTGATACCGTGTCCCGTGACTAAGCGCTTAGTGTCTTTTGACAAGGGGTGGGAAATGGGACTGTGCAGGGTGTACAGGTGTTGTTTTTGGCCATGGTAGTTGGTGATATGTTGAGTTAGCCTGTTTGTGCTGTGTTCTAATGTGCTATGATGTATAGTGTGTGTGTATTGTTCATTTGGTGGGGGTGGATAGTGTAAATTTGGGTCAAATTTAATCAATTCTCATATTGTGGGGGGGCATTTCCGGTACATAGGTAGGGTAGAGATTGACTTTTGTGCTGTCTGCATGAGGGCCAGAGTGTGTACTGAGCTGTAAGATGGAGAAAAGGGGAGATAATGTGGTTTCAGTTAGTGTGGGGGGCCATATAGAACTTCAATGTAAACGCGGCTTTTGTACTGATACCGTGTCCCGTGACTAAGCGCTTAGTGTCTTTTGACAAGGGGTGGGAAATGGGACTGTGTAGGGTGTACAGGTGTTGTGTTTGGCCATGGTAGTTGGTGATATGTTGAGTGAGCCTGTTTGTGTTTTATGATACATTTATAATAACATTACATGTGGTATACTACCCTAGGTTAAATAAAATGAAATATAGGTATGGTAAGTATATTATTTTGTTTTCATTGTAAGGATGAATAATGTATATTGTTGTCTTATCTGACAAGAGCAAGGAAGAAAAACAATGCACAAAGATATCTGTATGAATAAAACATTTTTATTACCACTTTTTACACCAATATATGTTGTTTACATTTTTGTGTCCTGCAACTAATCGTTTTGTCCCGTGACTAAGCGCTTAGTCACATAGACTAAGCGGTTACAGGTTTAGATATGGGGTCACAGAAGGAGTATAAATGGATAAAATAGGAAATTTAAGAACGCTATCTTGTAGGAAACACTTGGGCCTATATGAATATTCTATAAAAGGCACTGCATGTTATATCTGGGTACATGCCATTTTATTTTTAAGTTCAGGGTAGAATTTTAACGAAAATATTGAAAAATCACATTTTTTACCCCCCCCCGGAGGGAGTAGGTGGGAAAAGATAAGGAAAATCAGTACAATGTACTTGCACTACATGGAAATGGGATCAAAATGGGTGAATAACATGTATGATATGTGAAAAGGGGCAAGGATTCTGATTGGATTAGTCCATTTCCGCTTAGTCACGGGACACGTTGTGCGGTGTCCTACTTCTCCTGCTTGCTATGGTTACCATAGGAATATATAAATGAAACTACCTAGCTAGCATGAACCTATGACACCTATACTTCATGCAGAAGAAGTATTTTGGCCATATTCAAATATTTTGGTGCACACCCCCCCACGCCCAAATGCATTGGATTCATGAGACAGAGCCTTAAGCAGATAAAGGGAAATTTACGGGAATTAAATATGCTTAAAGTCTGACTTTCAGCCAACTCCGTTATTAACCCTTTGAGGACCAATGTCACCAAAAAAAGACATTTGCTATCATGATACACCAACCCCATAGGGTCGGCATGATGTTTGAATGCAGCACTGGCAACTTACTCGCCGCATTAATGCATCTGCTATTTACCACAGTAAAGTGAATACATATAACTAAAAAGACTTTTTGCAGAAAGCCACTCCTGTCTAATAATGAAGGCTTGATACATGGCCTCCTCAGTACCTAGTACCATGGTGGGAGGTCGGACATTAGGCTTGGGAGAGTGAGAAATTTTCACCAAAAAATTATACCTAGCAGTGATTTATACTTATCAGGTGGTGCATCTTAAGATGTCACTATAAATGTACATGCAGACCAAATTAATAAACTAAGGCACACATACATATATGGGACCTAACGTACTGACTCGTTTAAACACTAGGAGGGTCTTTCAGAATGGACTCGACAGTCATCATAATTTGATTTTCGTCAAAACTGGTCAGTAGTGTAATTATTAGTGCTGACGACCATGGCAAATGTATACATCTCAAATGGTTGTCAAATGATTTTTGTGGTCATTTCATAATATAAACTATACAAAAAGGGCATAGATTGTATTTTATACAAAAATGGCAAATATATCCAATTCTTCTGAAACACTTCTGAAACACTTTTTACTGGTGGTCGTCAAACAGGCTTCGTCACGTCGTTACGACCACGTCAGGTGTTATGAATGAGCCTCCTGGTCTTGATCTTACAGTGGCTATGAGGAAAAGCATTAACTATTTAAGGTCATGATGCCTTGGTCATGATGCATGAATGCAGCCCTGGCAAGGCACTCACCAGTGCTGCATTCAAGCATCATGCTGGGGTTGAGACACCCCCGGAGGGTCAGTAGGATGCACTAATGCGGCATCGGTGAGTTACTCGCCAGGGCTGCATTGGTACATCGTGAAGACAAATGACATCTTTTAGTGACATCCGTCCTTAAAGTGTTAAGGTAAATACAGGTACTGGAAGAACTATACTCCAGTTAACACATATACTGTAGGTCTCTTAGTTTTACTGTAGATATGCTGAAAATATAAAACACAAAGAGGGACATGGCAATAGATCTTGCATGGAATGACATAATTCAACCCCCCCTCCCAAAAAAAGATAAATGTCTTAAAACTTATGAGAATGGGTAATGGGTACAAGGTTATAATTATAAGAGAAGGCATGTCACCAAAAGATGGCATTTGTCGGCATGATGCACCAATGCAGCCCTAATCGCTGGTGCTGCATTGGTGTGTCGTGCTGACGCTTTGGGAGTGTCTCAAGCCCATAGGGTCAGCATGATGCTTGAATGCAGCACTGGCAAGTTAGGGCTGCATTCATGTATCATGACAAGCGAGGTCATGATGCATTGATGCATTATATCACCCTAGAGAGTTAAAGACTGCAACTTGAATAAGCGCCTGTCTTTTATTTTTTATCAAATATGACAGCTTCATTAATTTAACCAAGGAGTGCCGTATATAACACCCCCTGTGAAATAACCCATGGCCGTAATATACGGCCCTGTGACGTCATAAAAACCGTGGTTTGTTTACATTTAAACTGCGTAGAAAGAAGCCAATCTAGCCCTTTTAGGCTCCCCCCTGCCATAATTTCTGTATTTTGAATTGAAAAAGATTAAAAAAAAATACAAGGGTACACTCATTTAAGGCTGTTGACTGGGTTATTTCACTTGTTGACCGTTGGGCCGCGTTTCACTTGGCCTATGGCCTCATGAAATACGGCCCAAGGTCAACTCGTGAAATAACCCAGTCAACAGTCTGAAACTGGTGCACCTTTGTCTATGTATTGGGCTGAATGGTTGGTGAGCACCCGGGCACTTAAATATTTTGACTCATAGGACTGCATGTATGAATCATGCTATAGCTGGAATAACACATTAACTCACTCTGTGTGCCGTAACATGCAGAGTTATAACAAAAGTTAAGTCGGCTTACAACTGTACGCTGCTGGTAGAGACTACATAGCACCCGCAGGCTTAAGACAGCGACCGGACAAGACCTCTGTGACATAAGTGAGTACTTTATCATGTAAAGCAAGAGGTTCAAGATGGCTGTCTGTGGATATTGTACATTGGTAGAAGTGTGGTGTATTGATAGGGGAGGGGCGTTGGAGAGACAGGGGGAGGGGGATGGCATGTTCCTATTGATACCTCTCCCACCTGCTTAGCTGCCTTCCCTTCTTCAAACCAGATCCTAATGTCAATCAGATTGACTCAACTAGATTGGATCCTCTCACCCTGTTGGCATTATCCCCTTAACCGGGAGGCTCTCATCAGCTTGGGGCCGTCCATTAATTACATACGCATGAAGGGGGGGTGGGGGGGTCAAGCCAAATGCGTACAGATCTGTACAGGGGGGGTGGGGGGGGGTCTAGGCCACTTTTGGCATACGCATTGTGTACGCATAAGAGCCGACTTTCTGGTAATTTTAGACAAGAAATGGCACATTTTTAGGTCTAAATATCCAACCAAATTTTGAAAATTTTCTTTAAGATGTTCCAAATATGCCAAATATATTTGACCCCCCCCCCAACTCCTACCAACTAGCTGTAACTAACCCCTCCCCCCCCCTCCACCTCCCATACATTCTCCTTTCGCAAAATGGCCTCCCCCTCCCCAACAAATCGTAAATGGCGGTGTAAGGAAAAGTGCATAAAGGTTGGTGTAGGTACATGTTTGGAATTATAACACATACTTTTCCGAGGCCGGG
Organism: Harmothoe impar; assembly: GCA_947462335.1. Classification (NCBI taxonomy): domain Eukaryota; kingdom Metazoa; phylum Annelida; class Polychaeta; order Phyllodocida; family Polynoidae; genus Harmothoe; species Harmothoe impar. Next base: position 61,098,707 of record OX381717.1, read on the forward strand.
GGGGGGGGGAGGGGTCACCAGTTGCTTCTTTTCTTGGGGGGAGGGGGGGGGGGTATTTCTCAATATCAGCGGGGGAGGGGGGGAGGGGTTAGGTTGCTTTAAGCTTATTGGTAGTGGGGATGGTCAGGAAAACGAGTGTACTTAGAACACCCCCACCTGCACACATATTTATATGGCCATTATAAACATTAATTATATTCTGTAAATGAAAAATAAAAATCGACCCAAAATTAGGTCCTAACACATGAAGTTCCTCAGTAGCCTACATTTCATAAGATTCCTTTATTTTATCAGTTTATGTGGGGGAGGGGGGGGGGGGTAAAAGTCAAATGTGTATGTACGCATAGGGGGGGGGGGTAGTCCAAATGCGTACATGGTGCAACAGAGGGGGTGGGGGGGTCTATTTTGGCCAAAAATGTGCGTATGTAATTGATGGATGACCCCCTTGAGGAAACTGAACCAGACAGATAATCTTTAAACTCTCGAACTTAGTCAATAGCGATGAACTGAACCTAGTTAATCATTTTTAGCTCCCTATATGACCAACCATGGTTAGTTAATACTACCAGGTATAGTCAATAAACAACCCACCTTAGCCATTCCATTCCTATGAGTATAAGGCTAAGACTTTTAGGGTGAGGCCTTAGTTTTTCCTTAGTCATTTTTGAATTTCAGTTTGTTATTCTGACCAATATCCTATGAGTAACCTGGGATAGCCACTACACACTAAAGCCCTTAGGATTCAGACTATCAGTCTATATTGCTATTTGATGTACACACACACACACAGGGGGAAGATATTAGAACTTTTTCAAAATTGCATTATAAAACCCGTAGGGTCGGCCCTGTTTGGATAGGCATGGTCAACAGTCCATATTGAGCTGGAGCAGGGAGGCAGTGACGTCACAGTGTCACTTGCAGGAGGGCTCCAGACCCCCCCCCCCTGGGGGTTACTACCCACACTAACTAATTAGTCCTTCCTCACAACAGAATAAGTTAGCCTAGTCACATCAGCAGAGTTAGCCTAGTCTTTAAACTTCATTTCAGCCTGATTTCTTTATTATTATACGATCGAGCCTTATTAAATTACTGGTGAAGAGCATAGATGAACCTATGATGATATAAAATGACCACTCAGTGCCTGTTTAGGACCACCATCGGATGTGCATAAGTTATTTGTATGGACATATAATGTAGCGCATGTAGCCAGCTGGATAATTAAGAAGGAATTCGCCCATAACAATGATCAAGGTCCATGTACTATAGGCCAACTATAAAGGACTAGGCGAACTCATATCAGGCTGTACAGTAAGTAGTATATATATAATATTTACATGGATTGCCCTTGGCTGTTCATACATACTTTAAGGCCAAATTAAAAAAAAAAGATATGTTTCAGGTAACATGGGAAGAAAGTCCAGGGTTGGTAGGTTGGATTTCATTCTTATTTTATCTTTTTGATTTATTTAACATAAAAATACTATCCAACCTCTCTTCATATTCTAAAATTGACCCAAAGGTGTAAAAATATGAAATTTCTTCAAAATCCCTATAAACCATGCGACCTTTCTATCTTATATTATCTTCTAGCGATAAAGGTAGTAACCAGCCTCTGTGTACGTCACGGCATCATTTGCGGAAGGGCTCCGGACCCCCCCTGGGGGTCAATACCCACACTAACTAATTAGTCCTTCCTCACAACAGACTAAGTTAGCCTAGTCACATCAGCAGAGTTAGCCTAGTCTTTAATCTTCATTTCAGCCTGATATCTTTGCTGTTACATCAATTTAATGAGGCTAGCAATGGCCTACATGACCATATCTACCTAAACTAACATTCTACTAAATATCATGTAAGAATATCAAGTATTTACATTACAAATAGACAAAACCTGCTTAGCATTGTTTGCTCACCATCCACCATTATGGACGGGCTAACTCCAGATTCCCTGCCCAATGTCCCTACAGTGCGCAGGCAGTACATGGATGGCTGCCGATGCCTTGAGGGCTGCATGTACAGCTGCCCCCCATACCACGGCTTAGTGTATCAACCTGTTAACTAAACTAGGAGGGAGAGAGTCAGGGTTATTAACCCTTTAAGGAGAGCATGACCCCTCCAACCCGGCATGATGCTTGAATGCAGCCCTGGCGAGTTACTCTCATCTAAGTGTCAAATTTGAAGTGGGAAGCATTGCCAATTCCGACATTTTAGGGGGAGGGGGAAAGGATTACAAATTCCGACATATTAGGGGGGGAAGCGTTACCAATTCTGACATATTGGGGGCAGGGAGGCATTACCAATTCCGACATTTTGGGGGGAGGGGGAAAGCATTACAAATTCCGACATATTGGGGGGGAGGGGGAAAGCATTACCAATTCTGACATATTAGGGGGGGAAGCGTTACCAATTCTGACATATTGGGGGAGGGGGGAAAGCATTACCAATTCCGACATATTGGGGGGGAGGGGGAAAGCATTACCAATTCTGACATATTGGGGGGGGGGGGGGGAAGCGTTACAAATTCTGAGTTATTGGGGGGGGGGGGGGGAAAGCATTACTAATTCTGACATATTAGGGAGGGGAAGCGTTACCAATTCTGACATATTAGGGGAGGGGGAAAGTATTACAAATTCCGACATATTGGGGGAGGGGGGAAAGTACTACCAATTCTGACATATTTGGGGAGGAGCATTACCAATTTCAACATATTGGGGGGGGGGGAAGCATTACCAATTCCTACATATTGGCGGGAGGAAAAGCATTACATATTCCGACATATTGGGGGGGGGGGAAGTATTACCAATTCCGATATTTTGGGGGGAGGGTGAAAGTATTACCAATTCCGACATATTAGGGTGGAAGCGTTACCAATTCTGACACTGGTGCATCATGACGACAAATGTCATCTCTTAGTGACATCTTTAAAGGGTTAAATACTGAACCAGCACAGTTTTAATATTGTAAGGGAGTGCTCATTTTTTAACAACAGGGGGGGGGGGCGGTGAGATTTCGCGCGGAGCGCGTGAAATTTTTTCACCCCCACGCTAGAGGGGTCGACATTTTTTACCCCCCCCCCCGGCAGGCCGAAAATCGCGCGCGTTCGCGCCCCTTTGTAGCATAGTAACACGCCGGCTTTTCCCCTCAAAACAGGTTGAATTTTTGTCACCCCCCCCCAAGAGGGGTCTAAATTTTTTACCCCCCCCGGTCAAGGGGTCCAAATTTTTTACCCCCCCCCAAAATCCACCACCCCCCCCCTGTTGTTAAAAAATGAGCACTCCCTAAACATATTTTGTGTCAGGCTGTACATATTTTTACAGATTTCACAAATTTTAAAATCAGCAAAAGCATGTTCAGGGCAAATATATCTTCAGTAAATTGAAATAAAGTGCCAAATTTCAGGAATCAGCTAATTTAAATACGTGCGGAAGTGTATATTTTTAGGAAATCTGCGAAAATCTAAACCAGTGAAAATAGTTACATTTCAGTACCGGCCCACCGCCCCCTGGAGGAGCACGGAGCCTCCACTGAGAGGTGCCACACAGGTACACACCTCCCCCACCCACCCATGGTACACCCCTCCCCCACCCACCCATGGCACACCCCTCCCCCACCCACCCATGGCACACCCCCCCACCCACCCATGGCACACCCCTCCCCCACCCACCCATGGTACACCCCTCCCCCACCCACCCATGGCACACCCCTCCCCCACCCACCCATGGCCACAGCTTCAACTCCTACACCCACCCTTAGTACACCAGTTAGTCACAACCAATTACACCCTTCAGTAACACGGCCAGAGGGATCTACATCAAACAGTTCTAAATTAGGTTAATGTTATTGAATGGGGTGGGAGGGATACATCTAATAGGACAGGAGGTAGATGTCACCGGCCGGCATATCTACAATCATAACAGACTGAGACTAACACTTGGAGTTGTCTCGGGTACAAACACATGTGGCTGGTGGTCAGCCAACCGGCCTGATATACAGTGCTCACAGTAGTAAGGGTAAGGGTGTGACTCAGAGTCACAGACTGAGAGACAGATCCCTCATGAATGAGCCCTTTCATATAGTGGCCCTGGTTGCACTTTGGTGTGCCTGGCGAACAGAAGGGAAAATATATGCCATGCTGATACCTATTGTATGATTGCTGTCATCTTGGGCAATTATAGCAAGACCTTGACAGATCGGTCTTTGATAAGTTGGTCCTCTCGCTTATTAGACATTATAAATCTATGGCAATAATTTTGATAGCCCATTCTCTTTGTATATAATATCCCTTTAAATAACTGGCCGTATTAGTAACATTTTAGGCCATTTACTATCAACAACGGAAGGGTCCGGTATATCAATAGATATGTATAGATCTTATTTAATCCATTTTACCTTTCAAGATCACTTCAATATGGCGGCCCTTCTTTAAGAACTTTCCAATAGAAGGTAGAAAAATTGCATTTTCACAACACTGATTACCAAACAGACACCGGATGGGAATCTTTAAAGAGGTGGTATTTCTGTTTTGAGCAAGTAAGTTGCCAAATCAAAAAAATGTGCAGAAAGGAAAATACTAATGTTTGATGGAATAGATGCTGCGGAATTCCTTTAATTGTGAAATAGAGCGATACATATCTGTGAGTATAAATACCAAAAGAATCAAGCAGCAGTGATTTACTGTTTGATGTATCACAACTGATAGGCCATTCAGACTGCTCTGCAACTGTACAGACATCTGTGCATTTCCCCCCTGCTCCAACTAAAATTCCCATGTATGATACTTGGCTATATTCAGTATGCACCAATGGACAGCTATGGTAGTCAGCAAAATTAAATATCCATGAAATCTTTGTGGGTTATATACATTTTGTATGATGGTTCTGGTAGAGGGTATCTGGTCAATCAATTTAGCATTGATGGCATTTAAATGCTAAAATAAACTCCTAGATTTACATATATCCTACATTTTAAATGCATTCCCAGAACCATATTTATTCCAAAATCTGTCATAAGAAACACCAAACCACCTTCGAAATGGAGGGGCCTTAAAGTGTAAGAAAATATATTCACATGCTGTGTATGTCTATTGCCTGAACGCTAAAGTAATTAAAATACAATTAGCCAGCAGAATTACACATAATTATGTGGAGCTACATTTTATGAGAAGTAGTACATTCCTTATGTATATAACCCTCCATTGCAGCTGTATCACCACCAATTACACTCTAGCAGGGGAGGGTCATATATGACCCAATCCACTGCATGGATAGAGAGGGCCCTCTTGTCCTACCAAAATACCATACTTCAATATGAAAGGGGTCTAGTGGGGATAGAATTACAATTCCTTCAACATTGTCTTAATTAAGATTTCCCCTATATATAAAGTTATGATACAAAAGGTAAATCAGGAACACTCCCAGTAATGCAATACACCTGCTCTCCAACCCAGTCCTTTCGTCATCATTGTTCCCATCCATCCTGACACTTGACTAGCAAACTTGACTTGCAAACTTCAGTGCTGACTCCCCAACAACGGCGTTGACTCGCGGACAATCAAATTGACTCTGAAATAGCCCTAGATGATAACTTAAAATATACCAAAAAAATTCTAGGTAGGGTCGGGTAACCAGAAACACACCTTTTTTTTGGCCTTCATTTCAATGTGCCTCTACATGGGTCCCTGAATTTTTTACCATGTCGCCGAGTACATTTTTAGCAAAAGGGCTGTGTCGGTGTGTCAATTTTTATGTATATAACGACTTATAGACAGATAACTGCAGGTCGATTTCTATCCTCTATTTTTCTGTGTCCGTTGATTTTTAAAATGGCCTAAAATGACCGTGTCGCCGCGCTACCCGTGTTGAATGATATCATGCACCCTCCCCCCATTTCCCAAATTCTACTAAAATGTACAAAAGCTGGGTTTACAGTAGCCTATAGAATCAGTTGCTAGACTTACAATATATTCCTAAAATCGACAGGGTACACAGCTAACAAAAAAAAACCATTATTTTACATCAAAATAATGTTTAAAAGGTATTTGTGGCTCTTGATCTGAATTTACCAGGACACAAACCCTTGCGGGCAGGACACGGGACAGAGTGCCAATTTCCGGGACTGTCCCAAAAGATTTGGGACGGTTGGCATCTCTGATGTCAAATGTTGGAGAGGGGTTCGATATTTGCCTTAACCTTAGGAAGAGGTAGGCCTACCGTTGCTATCACGTTGCTCATTTTTGTTCAAAAGAGAAAAAGATTCCTCGCCTCCCCCCCTAAAAAAAAGAAATTAATTTTTGATATTGGGCCTACAATGCATTTTAACACAACCCAGCGCCAAAGACGCTGGTATTCACAAAAAGACACCTTTTCTGAAATACAATACCGTCGCATTTAAGCGCCGGGTATTGAATAAGTGCCGATCTTGTATAAGCGCTGGGGGTATATGGGTCTTGAAACTCCTCTTAAGCATTAAAACTGGAACTTGAATAAGCGCCTGTCTTGTATAAGCGCTGGGGTAAATACCCCTCCAAAGTTATAAGCGCCGGTGCGCTTAAACGCGATGGTACGGTATACAAATATAGCCTGAACACCCTATAACTGAGGAGGGAGCTAAGGTTGAAAGCTCAATTAACACACACATACACACACACTGTAATGGCCAGTGTTTAAGCACCCCTGCGCTTATAAATTTCAAGTGCCTGTTACCCCTTGCGCTTATACCAGAGTCTGCGCTTATATGAATCACTTCAAAAAGAGATTTAGGGTTTTTGCTTAAGTGAGACACGTGCTCATTTAAATCCCCTGCAGATTCTGGTATAAGTGCAACGGGTAACAGGGACTTGAAACTTTTAAGTGCAGGGGCGCTTAAACACGGGCCATTACAGTGTGTGTGTATGTGTTTTAATTGAGCTTTCAACCTTGGCCCTCTCCTCAGTTATAGGGTGTATGGCAACGTGTATGCGTAACGTTATAGGTCACATGGTGGGTATTCCCATCTATAGGGATATAACATGTATGCTAGACATTTTGGACGTATAGATGGGCACTTACACGTATGTGTAGGACGTGTAGGGATATATAATAGAAAGCTGTGTATATATAAATACAATGACCCTACCTCATTGATAGGTAGGTCTGTGAGCACCGACTGCAAGTGGGCATTGCTTGAGGGATGATTACATCACTGTGTAATTAACTTGTTTTGAGACCCTTTACTCGCATGGGATCACACGCTTCAGGTGTTCATAGGTCCATATGGGAGTATACATCCTTTAACCCGCAGGTCTCGGTACCCCTTCAGCAGCAGTCAGAGTGGAGTCGGGACAGGTACTCAGCCCTATATATGGGGGCACTGGGCCTTTAACCATTTTACCTGTACCTATACCCCAACTTGCACATCTGGCCCTTGCCGTTCCCGTACTATCTTAAACCTGCAGTTCTTACTGCACGTCCAGTAACAGTCAGAGTGCAGTCGGGACAGGTACTCGGCTCTATATATAGGGGCGCTGGGCCTTTAACCTCTCTAAGAACAGCATGATGCCCTATTGTATCATACCCTTGGACGTCATGGTGCATGAATGCAGCCCTGGTGAGTAACTTGCCAGTGCAGCATTCAAGCATCATACCACCCCTATGGGGTCGAGACATACCCATAGAGTTGGCATGATGCAACAATGCAGCACTGGTGAGTTACTTGCTGGGGCTGCATTGGTGCATCATGATGACAAATCTTTTGGCAACATCCGTCCTTAAAGGGTTAACAGTAGTCAGTATGATAGCACAGACACCAGAGCCTACATAGAGTATGTACAGAAGTTGACCAGTTGACATCTATGACCAGTGGACGGCTATGACCAGTTGATAGTCTATGACCAGTTGACATCTATGACCAGTGGACGTCTATGACCAGATGATGTCTATGATTGGATGACATCTATGATCAGCCCCTGGTACCCACATGGGTGCTAAAAAGTTGGATACTTTATAAAACCTGGTTGAATAAAGTTACAACATGTATATGTATATATTGTAAGGGCAGTGGTTACCGAACCGACCCAGTAACGTACGGCGCTGTTAGATTGTCAGACGGGGAAGTAGCTCAGTGGTAGAGCACTTGGCTCCGGAGTCAGGGGGTCGTGGGTTCAAGTCCCGCTTTCTCCAGACGATTTTTCCGCGACCGTTACACTGGTGGAGAAAGCGAGCGCACTCGCTGGTACGGTTGACTTAGACGGTTGGAGCATCCCAACTTGCTGGGGATTGGCCACCTGCTGGCGGTTGGTAGTTGGAGGAGCAGGTAGTGAAGAGTTGGTTCCCAGTACGGGCAGTTGGAGTTCAGCATGGAGTCAAGTCAACAAATTGGCTGGATCGGTTCGTCACTGTGAGCTTCTATCATTGGCTGCTACGGGGCATGATAGAGGCTGGGGGAGCTGTGTAAGGGCAGTGGTTACCGAACCGACCCAGTAACGTACGGCAATGTTAGATTGTCAGACGGGGAAGTAGCTCAGTGGTAGAGCACTTGGCTCCGGAGTCAGGGGGTCGTGGGTTCGAGTCCCGCTTTCTCCAGACGATTTTTCCGCGACCGTTACAATATGCTATATTGACGTTTATAACCTTGTGACGTCTATGACCAACTCCTGGTACCCTGATGAGTACCATTATAAAAAAACTAAATGGTTTAAACGGTTTATCAATTTCAAGATTTTGGTGAAATAAATTTATCAAGTTTCTGTGTTCATGTGCCCAATATTAGGGGCCGTCCATAAAGTATGTCACACTTTTTTGGCCATTTTGAACACCCCCCCACCCCCATGTCACACTTTGTCACACTTTTTCCGACACCCCCTAGAAAAGTGTGTCACAAATCTGTTGAAACCCCCCCCCCCATTGCATATAATTAGGTACCGTATCAGTCTAGTCCCATAATTTGATAAGGGAACATACGTGCATTATCTTAACCCAGTAATTGTTTACAAGGCTTATTACAATTAGATTGCTATTAAAATGTGTTAAGGTATGACATCCCTCTCTGAAATACCTTTAGACCCAATGTTAATGGATTTTATTGAAAAGACCCCTTTTAATTCCAATTGTTCAAAGTGGCAGTATCATGTTCACACCAATATTTATGGCACTCTAGATCTCTGCAACTGAGGTATCCTCGACCCATAGATTCTTGACAGGGTTTACATGAATAACAGGTGTGCTACTGCTATCCTGTTACTCCTATCCTTGTGCTGGCAAATCTGTGGCGGGGGTGGATCCAGGAATTTGAGAAAGTGCGGGCTTGATATAGGCAATGTAGTGATGGTATTGGACCCATTTACATAAAAATTCTATAGCAAAAAGGGGTGGGATGCCCCCCCTCATGTCCACCACCTGGATCCATCCTTGTGTGGTATTGAAATACTTTCTCTTTACATCAGATCTTCATGGTCCATGTTCTGGATAGCATATATGAGTTCACATTATTGCTTAGTGGCAATACATACTGGAATGATACAGGGGTGTGGCAAGCAGTTTCAAAGTAGGGGGCCCTGAGGGGTATATTGACCCTTTTTTCTTGACCTTTTTGGATTGCACTTTTTTGGGGTTGGTCAAAAGTGTGGGGGGGGGGGCATGTCCCTCCCGTCCCCCTCGGTTACCACGCCCCTGTGATATGTACTAGGATCAGACTGTAGGTCATGCTGGAAGAACCTTGTTTTGATTTTTCTCCTTTCTTCTTCCTTTGGCCACATGTCTTCAGATGTCATTTGACTGACCTAATTGATGTTAGATACAATTCACATACCTTGCAGATTCATTTGGATGCCTTATTCTGTAGACTAGGACATGCAAAGTCATGGGGCAGACCCCTTGGGTAATTGTCTGCAGATCTTCGAACGATGTTGTTGCTGGGTGCTAGGCTAACAAATACTGAGGGGTAGTTCCCTGACCCATCTTGTTTCACTGAAAGGCCATCTTTGGCTGTGTGGACCACAGCCTTTGGTACTGGTAAGAAGCTGTCCTTGATCAACATCATATAAGAGCTCCTTGGATTTCAGCAACGTTTTTTGTCTGGACACTTTACAATCTGCTGGATATGGCTTTCCCTCACACACATGTGTTGCTCTCAATTTCTCAGACTTTGTAGCTACTTATTTCTTCTTTATACTCTACATAAACTTGGTCTTTATCTATCATGGTTTGTGACAAAACTTTGGCCAAACCTCTCCAGTGTGTGCAATTTTTTTCTTTTCCGGCTCTTGATCCATGGTCCTTCCTTGAGAAGTTATTCCCTGTTCGCCCATGTTAAATGCACTCTAGCTTGGGACTTTAGTGACTTTTAAATGGGCATCCAAGTTTGCATTGATAAACTGATCTATCACAGTTATAATTTTCTCATACCTGGGGTCTTCACTTGTGTGAATTTGGAAGGTGCTATGACTGGTAGATCTACTACAATCACAAATATGTATTTATCCTGCAGATGTCACTAATTTATAGAGCATTTATACTGTTTACAAAATTAAAAAAATGTGACGTCACACAAGTCCATAGACCCCCCCACCCCCCTGTCACACTTCGTCACACACAAAAAAGACCCCCCCACCCCCTCGAGCGTGACATACTTTATGGACGGCCCCTTAGGCTTTTTCTTTCTTGCCCGCCATAGATGTCACCGGGTCATAGATGTCACCTGGTCATAGACATCACCCAATGATAGATGTCACCTAGTTATAGACTATCAACTTGTATTGATGTTGTGAGACTTAGTCAAGGATGATACAGTAAGGTGGTTACACTAGTGGTAGTCATCAGCTCATGACCAGAACACATTATCTATGTTTAGTAGTTACCCAGAGAGATAGCACTATGACCGACCGGCTGTCTGTGGTGCACCTTATTGACACGGTATTTGCTTCTAGTAGAAGACTTTTATCAGTATTATCAGCTGGTGGCAGGAGGTGGGGGCCAGGGCCCGGGGCCCCGGGGCCCCATGGGGACATGATAAATCCTTCTATGCATGATAACTACTATATACGTTATGCATGCCTGATGCATGCCCTCTCATCGTCCCTCCCGTGTCCCTCCTCCCCTCCTCCCCCTCTTTGAGCTGGTGGAGAGTGGAGCACATGCATGAGAAGGGGAGCAGGGGATAGCCAGCCGGGGAGCAAAAGGTTAGAGTCATATAGTACTAGCTAGGGACAGGCTTTGGTTTATCTACCCACAGTTTTTTTTCCAACCCACATCAAATTTGTCAACCCCCTCTCCCCCACCCAGAGCCCGATACTTTTTTAAAGTGAGACCTACGTGGGCTTTGCCCACGTGAAGCCCACGAAGTGGGCTTCACGTGGGCAAAGCCCAGTCTCACTTTATGCAGTGGTCAGAATTCATGGGGGATTTGCAGCATCCAATTCCCAGCTACAATGGTCGATTTCTAGAAAGTTCAATAACATTAATTTCGAAAATAAATGACAGAGCAACTGCGATTATAGATATATATCACTCACCTGAAGATGGATTGAAAAATAAATATATCTGTCATCATCAAAGATGACAGATGTCTGCATGATGCTGTAAAGACTTTAAAATCAGACAAAATGGCCGATTTTATGGCGATTTTCACATTCTCCTAGCACATTCTAATATATCAGTACGTTTGCTATGTAACTCGACTAAGCCTCTGCATGAAGAGTGCGATGTTAGTGACGTCGTAGCATTAATGACGTCATAGTCTTAGCGACGCCGCTACGTCACCAAGCAACGGCGCTACGTTACCTAGCAACGTCACCTAACAGTGATGTCATGCAGTCTATGTTGTTTTGATTTGGTCAGAGTCGGCAGTAGTTTGCTGTCAGAGTCGGCAGTAGTTTGTGGTCAGAGTCGGCAGAAGTTTGTCGTCAGAGTCGGCAGTAGTTTGCTGTCAGAGTCGGCAGTAGGCCTAGTTTGCTATCAGAGTCGGCAGTAGTATAGTAGTTTGCTGTCACTAGTGCCGGGCAATAGTGTCAGAGTTGACAGGAGTTTGTAGTCAGACTCAGAGTCGGCAGTAGTTAGGATAGACGTCTTAGGATAGCACAGAAAAAATAATACACTAAAGATAGACGTCTTAGGATAGACGGCTTTGTTTGAGAGGCTCGCTTTTTTCCCAGGAAGGCTTCCAATTTTAATTAATGACCCTCCTATATCTACCAAGGAGCCGTCCATTTAGTATGTCACATATGCCCAAGCTGGTCACCCCCCCCCCCCCCCCCCCTTGACCTCTGTTCCTGAGCGTCATCGCTGGCACCTACTCTTCTTCAGGCCGAGTCATATATTGCCAGCTGGTGGGGGCCAAAAGTATTAAAGCATGGCAGGGGTAGGGTGTCATAATGAAATGATCCATTTAGATACATAGAAGGGGGGGCACCAGATAACGTTCCCCTAATTGGTGCGGGGGGGGGGGGGGGGGCATCGGAATGACTTGGCCCTTAGTGCAAGAAGTTCCGGCATGCTGTGTGCTGTAATATCATAAATGTAGGTGGGTACCCAAAAGGATCTTCCCCAACATGCGGCTGAATTATTGCGGCTATGGTCCCTTAGTTACCTCCTCTGACCCTTCAAGGGTGTATGCATCATGGTGAGTTCTCATCACGGCGATATTATGTGGTAGACAGGTCTACCGAGGTCGATATGTATCATGATGTTATGCCCGTTGGGGGGGTGCAGAAGCCCCCCCCCCCCCCTGCCGAGGTTGGAAAGTCGCCGAAATTAAGGGTACCAGGTCAAAAAGTCGCTTTTTTTGGACACTTTGATCTATTGTCAATTTTGTCAAAAAGTCGCCAGGTCGCTTATATTATTGCCTTAGGTCGAAATCGCCTCCAAAACAGCCCAGGTCGCCAGGTGGCTTTTGACCCATCTGCAGCCACCCGTTGTGGTACCATGCACCCTATATACTTGGGGTATACATACATACCCGTCTCTAAAGACGCCAGAAAGAGTGCCTGTATTATTCATGAATCTATTCGCCAATGTTTTCCCAAAATAGGGGTATCTTTGAACCTCAAAAAGTGCAATCGGAAATACGTGCAAAAGGGGTTATTTTCGAGTGGTGGGAACACAGGTGGGTGTCATTTTTACATGGGAGTGTAGGGACCAGGCTCTGGCCATTTGTCTCAACATCACACAATGTGTCTGCCCGTTAGGGGGCGGATGTAAGTCGCCCAGCCCGCTCCCCTAACGGGCAGACGCAACATTGGTGTGACGTTGAGACTATATGGCCATTCCCTCTCACGCCTAGCCCTTTTAAGGGAGTGTTCATTTATTATTTACAGGGGGGGTGGTGGGTTTGGGGGGGGGGCGTAAAAATTTCCGACCCCTTCTGAGGGGGGGGGCGTAAAAAATTCTGACCCCTCTTGAGGGGGGGGGGCGTACAAATTTAAGCCCCTTTTTAGCCAAAAAGCCCGCGCGTTACTATAGTTCAAAGGGGGGGGGGCGAAAAAATTTCGGCGCCTTCGGCGAGGGGGGCGCGAAACGTTACACGCGCTCCCGAGGGGGGGGGGGGCGTAAAAAAATTTTGCCCCTCCGCGCGAAATCTCACCACCCCCCCTGTAATTAATAAATGAAGACTCCCTAATGTAGCTGTCATATGCTCGGCGTGGGAAAATTGTGCACAGTCTGTCTGGGTGTCACCGGCCGCTGTGTCTGGTCTCTAGGCAACCCGGTGACTTTGTCGCTAACCCTTTACAGACTGTATAATGACTTGTTGAGCTGTAAATTCTGATAATCAATACTGATTAAAGCCCTGGTGCGTAACTCGCAAGTGCTGGAACCGTCCATCATACAGATTCATTAGTTTGACGAACTCATGAAGGATCAGCATAATGCACCAATGCCAGTGGGATGCATCTTGATGCCAAATTGACATTTAGACTTTAGAGCATTATGCTTTCCGTAAAAGTTATTGCAGCCCAAGTATTGGCGGCAGGAAGCACATCTGTGCACCTGTGGAGACTAGTAGACTTGCTGAGGGCCTTGGCGCAAGGGGAGCTGTAATGATCCGTCTTAAAACCCAATGCACAGAATTAGGCAGGCGTATATGGACTACACCAAGAAGGACTATAGTAAAAGACAGAGACAACTAGGGAGACAGAGATACTGTTAGAGAGATACAGATGCAGAGATACCCCGCCCTGCCTCACCCAGCCATGTTCTGCTCTGCCTCGCCATGCCCTGACATGCCTTGTCCCGTCCAGACATGTATGGCTATATCTAAGGGAGTGTTCATTTATTATTTACAGGGGGGGGGCGTAAAAATGTCTGACCCCTTCTGAAGGGGGGGCGTAAAAAATTCTGACCCCTCTTGAGGGGGGGGGGGCCTAGAAATTTAAGCCCCTTTTTAGCCAAAAAGCCCGCGCGTTACTATAGTTCAAAGGGGGGGGGGGGCGAAAAAATTTTGGCGCCTTTGCCGAGGGGGGCGCGAAACGTTACACGCGCTCTCAAGGGGGGGGCATAAATTTCGCCCCTCCGCGCGAAATCTCACCCCCCCCCTGTAATTAATAAATGAACACTCCCTAATGCGCCCTACCATGTCATGCCCTGCCCCGGCCCTGCCCCTACCCATACATTCTACCTTACTCCTCCCACATCAGTAGTATAGTATGTATCGGAACGGGACTATGGTTAACTACTGTTTATTACTCAATCGACATGCAGCCAATCAGAGGCCTCCCTTTTGGCGGGAAATTCAAAAGCAGCCAATGAGAGGCCTCCCTTTTGGCGGGAAATTCAAATAGGTCACGTGACCGGAAGTGACCTACTTCCGGTCACGTGACCTTTGGGCGGGAAATTCAAATAGGTTTTTGTGACCGGAAGTGACCTACTTAAGAGGGTCACGTGACCACCATGTTGGCGGGAAATTCAAATAGGTCACGTGACTGGAAGTGACCTACTTAAGGGGGTCACGTGACTACTAGGTTGGCGCGAATTTCAAATAAGTCACTTCAGATTTTTATGGATAAATAAATTTTAAAAAGAAAAAGCAAGCTGAAAGCTTGCTAAAAAATATTTAAAAAATGTGGCTCTTTTTTTTTAGGGGGGGGAGGGGCACTCTGGGGGGCACTCTTTAAGATGCATGGGGGGGGAGGGGGGGAGGGGGGGAGGGGGGGAAGGGTTTTTAAGAGTAAGACTCACTCTCTGCCCTCTCTTTTAGAGGGCAGAGAGGCGAGTCTACTGGTTCGTCTACTTACAATGAAGATTGAAATGTATCATGATGCGTTTATGATGATGTGCATCATGATGTGACTATCTTACAACCCTATAAGAAATAAGCAAGGTCTCTCTCCTATACATAGGCGTACTTACACTGGCTATTTGTAAACTAATGAATACGACTTCCTCGTTAAAATTGTCATCTACAACTCTTTCAATCTTAAGGCTTTTGGTTTAGTTTATTCTTTTGTTCAATTTCGGTCCCACCTCAAAAAGAGGAATAGGACCTCTGCAACAATTGTCGCTTGCTCATCAGAGCCGGGGTGTAGAAGGCCCCTGCCCTGTCGGGCAAGTTCTAATGAGATAGATCGCACTCTGGTACGTTTTGGTTGGTTTGGAGCTCTCGGTCGACTGTCTTATGCACCCGAAAGAACCAGACTTTCGGTGTCTCATGATAAAACTGGCGTGTTATACTAAGTGCTGGATTACTTTCTCATTTTTTTATTGTTCTATCCGATGCTTATTTAATTTTTGCACTGATAAAAACGGCTAGCTTGTACAAACACGTGTTCTATTTAAGCGTTAAGTGTAGAAAATGAACAGAACAGTGCACTGAAAATAGAGCTACCGACTACATTTCGCCCAGTCACTCAGCGGAGAACAAAAGAACTACTGACGTAGTGTACCCGCTATTCCGACAGTTGGCGCCACCGTTCGAATCTTTATACTTTTCCCGCGTGCGACATGAAGCCCTGGGGTGGGTACTGGCTGTTTGGTTGTAGGTACCGAAACATAAAAAACTACAGCCAGCCCATGCCATGGTGAGACAGCTCTCTTATTCCCCCTTGAGTAGCGTCCGTAGGGCATATGACAAAACCTAGTCCCGTACACTGAGCAGCTTCAGGTCTGAAGTCTCATACAGAAAAATGTGTGGGTGTGTGGGTGTGTGGGTGTGTGGGTTGCTTTACGCCCTAGTTAACAGCTATGGTCATTTCAAGGGCGGTGATGGTGATCGAATCTATTGCCCTTTTACCGAGAAAAGGGTTCTTTTACATCCCATACTACATAGGGGTGTGTGGGTGTGTGGGTCTGTGTGTGTCTGTTCGGTCTGTGTGTGCACGCGTCTTGCACTCCGGAACATGTTCAGACACGTTCGAACCTGCTCGGACGTGCCTGGACAGGTCTCACACGCCGACCGTGTCCCAACATGTTTTCACCTTATAGCTGCTGCCGATGCTGCTACCGCTGCTGCCGATGCTGCTGATGTTAGTAGTCGCGTCGACAAAGAATCGTCATTTGTCACACTTAAGCCTCCAGTTGAATGCGCGACGGGTAGTAAGGCTACCAACGCGACGGCCGGATTGTGTTCTTGCTTAAAGGTGCACCTCAACTCAGTGCGCCTTTAACACCCGTCCCAAATAGGTAAAGTTCCTGACGCAGCACGGCACCTCCCACCAGTAGCCAATCAGCGCGCCGAACGCCGGACACACCCCCACCGTGTGAGCCTCTAAGTAGGTCACACGAACCATAGTAAGATGCCGACAGGACCAATTGGTCCGTCGCGACGGCTGCGAGCGATTGCGCGCCGTCTAAATTCACTGCCGTGATTGGCAGAGGGGGGGGCTGATTACCCCTCGTCGGATGAATTGCGGCGGAACCATAATCAATTTTTTGCTGTTTTAGATAAAAAGAGATCCAGAGCTATCTGCTCGTCCAAGAATTATTTTTCTATCAGCCCGGGATCACCCCCAAATTAAGGCCTAAAGTCCAAAAACCCAAAATTTCTTTCCTATGGGATTTCAAGCCTGAAGCGTTTTTTGTGGCCCCAAGGAGCAGCTCACGGGTTCGAACCCTGTAAACACCTTGACGCGCTTTCGTCGCCTTAGGCGACGTGGCTAGACGTCTTGACTTAAACTTAGTGAGGGTTCGAACCCGGAACGTCCATATTAGCCGACTAATTTCTACTAGCCCCGAAAACGAGAGTATCACATCTATATAGGTCACCCATGTTAGCCTTGGTTTAAGTGCGTGCAGAACCGTGTATTGTGCATTTATGCAGCATACAGATATGGAGACACGCTGTCAAATTGATCGACACTGTATGTAACTGGACATGAAGAAGGATATTTTTACTTAGTTTTCTAAAAAGGGGGTAGTTCTCGGTACTCCTCCAGCAGCAGTGGTAGGGGAGTCGGACAGGTACTTAACCCTATTTATAGGGGCGCTAAGGGTTTGAGATGAACGTGTATTGTCATGAAAAGAGGGTCTTTGTACTTATTGTTATGTAACCCCTTTGCGGGGGTCTGGACGTGGACGTCACGGGGAGTGCTTTTTTAAATTTTTTTTGGACACCACTTATTTTTTTTGTTTAACCTCATCTATGTTGTTATAGCAACAAGACAAGGGGGATCCGCGAGAAATCGCGAAAAATATGTACAGCGCGAAATAAAGTATGTTTACAGTAGATGGGGGGGGGGGTCCCCATGTCGCATGTCGATTTTTAAGAAATGACCATGTCACATGACACTAAGTGAAAAAGGTGTTGTCACTAGTGTCACTAAGGGGGAAAATGTAGGGGCACCGTAATTGATACAATCAGACTCTTGGGACCATAGACCCAAGAATGTTTTTAAAAATTTGACTACCCGCAAGGCCGGAATTTGAAGGAAGAGTTGGGGCGCCTACTTATACAGTAATTGAGAATTTTTTATTCATGTCACATGTCGATTTTTAAGAATGGTCGTGTCATATGTCACTTAAATAGTCTAATGACACAGATAGCACTAAACCTAAAGACCTACCCCCCGCCCCCTTAGTCTTTCTATACTGAATCCGGGACTTGCCGGCGAGGCCGACAAAGGGCTTACCTAATGAGCTCACAGCTGGACTAGATACCCAATGTTTTGGATTGGAGAAATCAGCAGAGCAATAAAAAGCGGGGTGGGGCTGGTGTTATTTTCAAGGGTGGCCCCTGTGAGTTGTAAAATTGGTGCTAAATGTGGTAACCAGGAGGATGCTAAGTTTATTGATATTGCCCGTTAATGATACTTAAGGTGGGTGTTGTCTAAAGTTTTAATTGATATTACCAATGTGGCCAATAATGACTTCACAGTTGGGGCCCTCGCCCGCAGGTCCCAGATTCAGGGTATTTTTTGTTTATTGTGTGGCCCCTAAAGAGGGGCCGACTAACTCCTTAGAGTTAGTTAGATGCTGCCGCTGTGCTGTGCAACATCAGCGTAATTAATTACGCCTCATGTTGGGCAGCATGGATCCTCAAAGACCTCAAAGCTCAAACACGGCAGGGCCGTGTGTGGCATGCGAGGACCAGTGCGAGTGATCCGTTGCAGACAGAATACCGATCCGTGTGAGGTTCTGACTTTCTATAGCTTTTTATATCGCCTTAGATATAGTGTAGTATTTTTCATCTCGCTATAGATTACTTGATATTTAAAGAAACTGCCTCATTCTATCAGAAATACACAACGTTGACTTGTTTTTTTATATTTAATATATTAGAAGCACACTTTGTTGCTTTATATAGCTCATTATTGCGTTAAAATGTTCGCGAGTATCGTGGAAATGTACAAAAATCCTATTGTGGCGCCATCTGACGAAAGAGCGGAGAAGTATACTAGCGCGTTCGTTATTCACATCTTTGACAGGGACTTGGTTGGTTGTTGGGTTGCTTTACGCCCTAATTAACAGCTGAGGTCATTTCAAGGGGGTGATGGTGATCGAATCTATGGATGACTGAAGGTGGAAAGCACACCCCTACACTTTTACCGAGGCAATGGAGCTGCTCAAAGGGTGTGGCGAGCTAGACTGGAGGATGTAATAACTAGGCGGCAGAGGGGACAAAAAGACAATCTCGTAGTAGTAGCTCTAGTAGCCTGGTCAAGTGAAAATTGGTAAGGAGACTATGAACTAAGCTAAGCTCGGATTTTAAAATGGCCTATAAAAGTATAATAAAACTATAGCACCCTCTTAGATTTGATGATTAGACACTGCCTACTAGGTATACACATTTGTACAAGGGTATCATTGTGTATAAAATGCTCTTTTGGTACATCATCCCGACTCTACACGAGCACCATTTGCAACGACAGATAGTGCTATAGTGAATTTCCCATCTCAAGGCGAGCCCCCGCGCTGGGTGGTGCTTATGCCTCGTAAGAGCTGCATCTCATAAGTATTAGTTACCATCACCTCACACCCGTTTAACAACGGATTCAGGGTCTAATTATGGAGACCCTGGAGTAGGATTAACATTATATCCCAATGTCTGTGGTGGTCATTTATGACATGCAGACTGCACCCTGGAGGTGATAGATCTGACCACAGGCCCGCAATATGGGGCTCCCCTCTGAGAGTATCAAGGTTTGCGTATAGTCTCCTGCAGTTTAATCTGTTATCTCCCCCTTTGTCAGCCTCGCCAAAATCCTGGGAGATTCACTTTAAACCTAAGACCTACCCTATTCTTTGTTTATTGTGTGGCCCCTAAAGAGGGACCGATCGGTGTTATTAATTACACCTCATGTTAGGCAGCATAAGATCAAGCCTCAAAAGCGTCAAGGCTCAACAGGAGCCCTGTGTGGCTTTTCAAGACGAGTGGTTGAGTGATCCGTTGCAGAATACCGATCCGTCAGAGGTTCTGACTATATATAGCTTTTTATATCGCTTTAGATATGGTGTAGTATTTTCAATCTCGCTATAGTTTAGTTGATATTTCAAAGAATCTGCCTCATTCTATCAGAAATACACAACATTGACATGTTTTTTATATTCAATATATTAGAAGTGTGCTTTGTTGCTTATTATAGGTCATTATGCGTTTAAAATGTTCGCGAGTATCGTGGAAATGTACAAAAACCCTATTGTGGCGTCATCTGACGAAAAGAGCGGAGAACTATACTAGAGCATGTAATCGCCAGACCAGCAGGCGGCAGCAGAGTGGTCAAAAGACAATCTCGTAGTAGTAGGTCTACTTGGATGTTGAGTAGCCACCCTTGTGGTTGTAATTACCTAGACTAGTTGACCCTGCCGGCCTGGTCAAGTGAAATTAGTAAGGAGACCGCACATTAACGTGCTCCACAGTCTTTAGACAGTTAAGACTATAGTCAAGACCGGAGAATTTGGCGAGACGCCCCTCTGGGAGGTCATAATCCTCAATGTTAGGTGTTAGCTCATTGACATCAGATACCATCACCTCACACCATATAAACAACCCATTTAAAATGTTCATTTTAAGAGCAACTCACCCTATTCTGACAAAATCCTATTAGCCGGTAACCTCTGTATAAACCATACTGCAAACATCTGCTACTTCGAGCGTCTGCCTCGTGACTGATAGTGTACAACAAGACGAAGTGGGCAGAGATAAAAAAATTGAGGCTCTTTATATAGCCGAGAGAGCGGCTAATCTGGATGTTCTAAGCTTGTTTTCACCTATAGCTCCACCCTCTTCCAGAGAGGAATCAAATCACTTTTCACCTGGACCCTTCCACCCCTAATCCATCAGCATGAAAAGAGAGATAACAAGTGTAACGTGCGCTACATGTATATGGGATTATAGCTGGTGAAGAGATAAAGCCAGGTCAACTGTGTATACAAAGACTACAGGGGGTGATTAACGACAGGTGTGACGCGCCAGCCCGTGGACGGCTTATCTTCTAAGCTGACGCTTATTCAACTAGCCAGCCGCCGTCCGCTCCACTCACTGCGGCAAGAGGAGGTGCTTTTGTTTTACACTTGAGTCGCTTACCACATGGACTCGTCTCTACCTCACAGACAGACACGCGCCCCCTGTAGCTTTTTTTTTTTTGTATACACACTCTAATCTCATAACCCCCTGATCCGTTATACAGGTAACGGGTATCCTTTTTTTAAAAAGTAGCTGCCAGTCAGCCTGCGGCAGCTGAAAACGCCGGTAAGTAGCTTAGCTCTAGAAGCAAGAAGGCGTATATAAGGAGGCTGACACGTGTATAGGCGCCTTATAAGTCGGCAGGGGGTAAATACTAGTGAAAAAGGAAGGCCGGTGTGCAAGTAGCTTTTCTAACAGACACGTGTGTGCACTAAGCTGCTTAAGTCTAAACCCGCCCGCAGTAGTCAGGCGGCATGTGAAAACTTACTTAACAGATCTCTTAAATTGAGTAGAGCCTCTGTACTGAGAGAGTCTTTTCAGCCGTTTAAGAGGCTTATCTAGGACAGGGTACATAAGGAGTGAAACGCCGCTCTCACCCATCACACTTTCTCGACCCGCCCTTCATCATCGTAGCATCGACCACTCTACGCTCGCTCAGCATGTCATGAGGGTTATTTCTACTTTTACAGCTTCTTTTCTCATCGAAGTGTCGAAGCTACAGAGCATCGAAACTCTCCAAATGAGTCCAAGAAAGAAAAAGCAAATCCCACTTGAAGCAGGAAGAGAAACA
This sequence comes from Harmothoe impar, assembly GCA_947462335.1. Lineage (NCBI taxonomy): Eukaryota > Metazoa > Annelida > Polychaeta > Phyllodocida > Polynoidae > Harmothoe > Harmothoe impar. Next base: position 61,120,299 of record OX381717.1, read on the forward strand.
AGGCCCTATGATGCATGTGAGGTAAAGAAACATTGGAAGGACGTCACCAAGGAGCAATGGATAGAAGCATGCTTCAACTTCATCGGAACGGAAGTAGTTTCATTTGGACAGAGGGAGAAGATTTTGTTGGAGCTATTTTTCTTAGCTCCGCATGCTTGGCCTGACTGTGGTGAAATTCCTTCAGGTCTTTGTTCAGTCTTCACCATACAAGTCATCAGGTCCTTTAAGGAGCTTCGATATATGCAAAGCACTCAGGAGGAGGAGATTGTTCAGAAAATGACGGAATTCGAAACAGGAGAAGACACAATATGGTGCGAGGAGACGACATATACGGACGATGATCTGGAGTACATCACTTGTAGCCCGTTGGACCATTATGTTAAAGACTTTGAGGACATGCTACACAGCACTGCGATGAACTCGAAAGAGAGATCCCTTATTGCACAGAAAGAGGCCAAAGCTGTGTTGGAAAAGCTCAAGTTTGGTCAAGGATTCACTCTTCAAAGCAGCTGTGTGAGTGTGATAAAAGGTCTTGTGTTGAAACATCCAGACATGAAGTTTTCGCGTGCTGTCAACACACTTCCTTTGCCTGAACTGATGATGAACATGATCGACCCCATCGTACCAACACGTTTCGACTCTGCCAATTGTCCCATGTATGAAATGGTTTCAAGTTTTGCCCGTGGCCGATGGCTAAACGATCCACTGAAGTCAGAAAAACCTCCTTGATTTAATGAACTGGACTAAATGTATTTTTCTCATACTAGTATTAGTAGCATTAGCATTAGCATTAGTAATAGCGGGCTACTCAGTCTCGTGCAGGCACAAGCAGCAGCATCTGGCAGCGGGCATCTGTGACATCGTCAGCAGCAGCAGCGGCTGCACAAGCAGCACAAGCAGCATCCGTGACATTGTCAGCAGCTGCAGCAGCTGCACGAGCAGCACAAGCAGCCAGCAGCTGCTGCAGCAGCTGCACGAGCAGCACTAGCAGTAGCATCTGTCAGCGGCATCCGTGACATCGTCAGCAGCAGCAGCAGCAGCAGCAGCATCTGTCAACAGCATCCGTGACATCGTC